>NJDD01000403.1:141273-166214 GCA_002245505.1 Calephelis nemesis
CGCGCAGCGTCTCTACAGGACATTATACATTTTTAACCGACTTTGACATATTCCACTTGTATACATTTTTAACTGATTATAACAAACATTTTTTATTTGAAAAAGCGTACTTTCGAAATGATCTGTTCCAAGATAGAATCTGATGCTGGAATCCCACGAAAATACACAGTTTTTGTGTATGAAAATAATTTACAAATTGAAATAGAGTCGGGTTCGTGCAGTATTACTGAGCTCAAATTATTTACTATACGCTGGCAAACAACACACATACTCTCTGCCTACCACGCAAAGAAACCAGCGTGAAAATATGTACACACATACTAGCCGGTTTTAAGCATATTAAAAAATAACCATCGCCTATACACACAACATATGTTACTAGTTATACTTGTTTTGTGACCGGGATTTTTAAGTCATGTATGCAAGTTGACCTACGCTACTAACCTATTTTTCAAAATGGCACACATCAAAGACGAGCACTGACGGAAATGGCAGCAGGAATACATAAAGCGGTGGTATGAATCATTCACAACTGCTGCACAGCATTTTACCACTTAGTTTTTTGCATTTAGCTTGTCGCGCATCGGGAACACAACGCAAGAAACGTTTTTTTTATGACATTGAAAGGCAAACAAGTAGACGGATTTCCTGATGGTAAGAAATTCCCGCCGCCCAGAGACACCAAAAGTGCTAACGGTGCGTTGCCAACCAGAGGCCGGGATGTTAGGCCTCGAGCAAAATTAAGTTTACCGGCTACCTTACCCTCCGAACCGGAACACGTCATGACGTTATGGCGGCAGGAATAGGTAACGCGGTGGTACCAATCCGGACGAGTCGCTGCGAAACTCTACCACCTAGTCAGATGTCACGGTGTTAGTAACGACAAGCCTATACTCGCCTTTTACGAGCTGCCTGGCACAGGAAGGCAGATGGTCTACTCTACAAAGGAGCCCGGACCAACACCTTTATTTATATTTTATTTTATTGACTTATAAGAAACGCATGTAACAAAACCCAATGTTCCTTAGTCAATTCTTATGGAAATCATTATGTACGTACCCGACAATTTGTATGTAGCGTTATTGTGAAGGTGGTCGTAGTACGCGCTGTTTTTGGTAGTGGCACAGGTCGCTTGTATCTCGGCGTCGGTTTGGTGATGGTCGGCCACTCGCCTTTCTTTCTCACGTTCTACCGTCAATCCTAAGGGTAATAGAAAATGTGTTTACGAAGCGTTTTAAAACATTATATTAATCAGAATACATATTATTGACTAACATAAACCCACGCTAACTACTTAGAAAAGCAGTTCGTTTATTTAAATTTTAAACCATTTATATTTTATAAAAAATAATAATAAAAAAAAAAAAACGAATTTCGTTGTAAGTTCTGCAGTTCTTGGTGTTTGACAGTCTTATTAGTAAAATGGACTAAAGTACTCCAATGTTCAACCTGATATTATAGACTGTATTACACTGTGATACAGACTATGATATCAACTTCATTTTACTTTCCCTTTAGTCTATGTTTATTAATAATATTGTGTGCGTAATTTGTTTACCAAGGAAATATTGATAGGTTAACTTTGTTGATATTTTCAAGACGATGGTTTTTCAAATCACCTGAACCTTTAAATGCATAACATAAAAAATAACTTCAAAGTTACAAACAGAAAACCTCGTTATTTACTTGTATACTTTACTCACCAGTAAGAGCCTTCACTTCAGCAGTCGCTGCGGCGTACAAATAGATACGAAGCACTTCGCTGATATTTGCGGGAGTAATCTCGCCCATTCGTAGCGCTTGCCCCAATAGTGTCGTGTGTCTTCCTGGGTGGGGTATTCCGGGATCCTCTGTCAAACAAATACATCTTACAATATACGAAGGTAAACAAGCACACTAAAAAACTCTTGGTTAAAACATACAGAGTAACTTTGAAGGGACCGGCCAAATTTAAACGTAAGGGGGTATAAGCTTAAATGGTATTGCATTCTGAATATAATTGCCAAATTTTAATATTAACCTTCATTATAAACAGGCCACAAAAATGCTTCACTTGTCACGCTATGTTGTACCTAATTCGCATCATGACGTCACCAGCTTGTTTTTAGCCATGCAGCTTGTATTTTGCGTAGGATTGAAAAAAAAATATTTTACAATTTTTAGTTTTGTCATTCAGAAAGAATTTCAGAAAGTGTTGTCGATTCCAAACTGTTACTCAAAATTTGGCTGATGCTTTAGGTGTGACCCTGTACACATATCTCCCAAGTTGATACTGGTGCTCATTGGATCTGGGATTGGTATCCTCTTATTACGCCTGTGATATATAGACTTTTTTTAATCCCTGGACGAATCACACAAATTGAACCTAACCTCAAAGTAAGCAAATTACATGCCTGTATTATGGGTGTTAGTCAACGACACCAATACATAAAAAATACTTAAATAGATACTAGAACAATTTAATAAATACCCAGACCCGGAAATGCACCCAAATTCTCATCACACAAATGCCTGCCCCCGTCGGGAATCGACTTATGATGGTAGTTAGGGAAGGAGAGGTAGGTAAGAATTATGGATATAGGGTAGAAATAAGGACAAGTTATAACGATAATGTCAAGTTCAGGTCCCGAAGGTAGGGTGGCCTATAGACTTGCATGTAAGACTCCACATCTCGGTCACAGAACGGCGACAACCTACAACATGTGACACATCTATGATGTCTAAAGTCCATGAATCTCTTACCATCGAGGTAGCCTAGTGTTTGCTCGATGTTTTACTTCATAAAAATACTTTTATTAATATTTAGTTCGCCTCTGTGGTCTAACGATTCAGTTGATGGACTTGACTGCATGAGGTCCCAAGTTCGAATTGCGGGTCGGGCCACAAAAAGAAAATTGGGTTTTTCCAATTTTCTAAAAAAAAAAATGTTACTCGGGATAGGATATGTGCCCTGTTGGCGATAGGCTAGCCACTTATCACATTGTGGGACTTAGTATCTTCGGTTAGTCGTGGGTGCCCAGATTGTGCCTCTGCCTATCTCTTCGGAGATATGGGCGTGAAGATACTTTTTTAGTAGATGTGTCACAGTTAAACAATTTGAAGACTATGATTAGTTCAATTTAGATTATTTCATTTTAAAGCTGAAGACGCTAAGCATCACGTAGATGGCCATGCAAACCAAAAATGTGGTATGTTGCCATTTCACACCGAAACAGCTGTACCTATTTTAACCTGAACCAAATTTGGAGAAAGGAGGATAATTTTTATTCCTCATACAAAAACGTATATTATGTAAACACCTTGAATACACTAGAAATTTCGCAGACTGTAACTAATTACTTATAAAAATTACTGCTCAACAATAATAAATACCTATGGCAATGATGAGCAGCCTGGTCAAAACACTGAGCACTTCATTTTCAGCCTCTTGATTGCAGTTAGGTATAAGACCCAGTTGCAGGGTATTAAGACTTGGTATCGAATCAGGATCTGAAACAATAAAACTTATTTATATTAATTAACTGTTATATTATAAATAAATAAATGAATAAATATCTCAGTACAAGACACACAAATCGAATCTAACCCCAAAGTAAGCAAATTATATGCTTGTGTTATGGGTGTTAGTCAACTATACTAATACATAGAAATACTTAAATAGATACCAAAATAAATTTAATAAACACCCAGACCGGGAAATGCAGACATCTAAATGTTCATCACACAAATGCCTGCCCCCGTCGAGAATCGAACCCGAGCCTCGCGGTTGGTCGTTTTAGTTAGGCATGTACGCTAGCCACTCGACCAACGACGCGGTTATATAAGTACAACAGAAAATAAATGCGAGGACATAGCATATATTTATAAACGTAATATACTAAAGCTTTTGATTTTGGAAACTGAGTTGGGTTACCTATTAGTTATCAGGGCTCATATTCAATGTTTTATGGACTGCTCCAATGGTTTTGCTTCGTCCTTATCTTTGGAAGGTATTTAAACCAATTATTATGCTCTACGGGATCCAATGATCTTCAAACAAGGTTCAAGATGCGTTAGTGGCTGTCCACTCGTTGAAAAATGTAACCGTCTTAATAATAAACGCAGACTAAACTAAGAGTAAAGTTAAATTGACATTATAATTTGTATCACATTGTTAGATACCAGGTAGAACCTTGGAGTACTTTAGTCCATGTTAATTAGTAAGACGGTATACAACTAAATACCCAAATAGCGATTACAACTCACCAAAACCAAGCGCTTCCCCGAAATTATGTAGGAACTCGTACACTTGGAATAGGTCAGCCATTGCTGGCCCTGATATCTTCATGCCGGGGATCCTGTTTAATGTCGGTAAAGGTTTTTGATCAGACAGTGAGGAATCTTCTTGCGGCCTTCTGTAATAGGGAATAATATATAGATAAGATTGCGCCCAATAAGACGTTTTTTTTTTAATAACATTGGAAGGCAAATAAGCAGACGGATTTCCTGATGTTGAGAAATTCCCGCCGCCTAGAGACACCAAAGGTGGTAATGGTGCGTTGCCAACCTGAGGCCGCGATGTTAGGCCTCGAGCAAAAGTAAGTTAACCGGCTACCTTACCCTCCAAACCGGAACACGTCATGACGTTATGGCGGCAGGAATAGGTAAGGAGGTGGTACCAATCCGGGTGAGTCGCTGCGACACTCTGCCACCTAGTCAGATGACACGGTGTTAGTGATGGCAAGCCTATGCTCGCCTTATACGAGCTGCCTGGCACAGAAAGACAGATGGTCTATTCTACAAAGGAGCCCGGACCAACACGGGGAATTTATTAATGGTGACTAACCTGTGAAATATGGTCGGTCATTATTTATTAAATTATACAATGCAAACAAGATGACGGATTTCGTTATGGCAACCCTACAGAATGTAGATAGAGGCGAAAGACTATACAAGGTTTACATTATGTTAGTCTTTTGAGCAAAGTAATGGCTTACCCTACTCTTACAAACAGGAACACGACAAAAGCGAACACTGGCATTATGACAGGAGTGACAATAGGCAAACCGAATAACAAAAGACTTGTAGATCGAAAAGATTTAACGGCACGCGACAGCGTACTGTACAGCTTAGTCGTTCACCTATTTTATACACGATCAAAGAACTAACCATTCGGTAAATAAACATAGTACATAGATAGATTTATAAATAGAGGTGAGAAATAGCTGCGTTTGAGGAAGGCTCATTTCTAGCAATGAATTAAAATTACTAAAATATTTTTTTAGTAATAGTAATTACTAAAATATATTTTTAGATCTTACCTAAGCTCTGACAGCAACTCCATCTCTTTCTTTCGTTGTTGTAACTTCTTTTCTTTCACAAGCAGCCTGTCTAGTAAGTTTTGATGTTTTCTCCTCTCCCTCTCTTCCCATCTTCTTCTCGAGTCTAATTGCCGGATAAATGTCGTATGCTGACGCCGCCTTTCCCTTTCCTGATTAAAGAACCAGTATGCAGTGACCAATAATATTCATATGTTTCTACATTTTTTTGATCAAAAGGGAAGCACAGAATTATCTAAGAAAATTGAATAACACCCTGACCCAGAAATAGAAACATCTTTGCTTATCACACAAATGACTTCTGGTTGGGAATCAAAAACTTATATATTTTTTTAATATTTTTTTTTATACAAGTTACACAAATTGAATCTAGCACTAAAATAAGCAAATTATATGCTTGTGTTATGGGTGCTAGTCAACGATTCTAATACATAGAAATACTTAAATAGATACCAGAATAAATTTAAGAAACACCCAGACCCGGAAATGCAGACATTTAAATGTTTATCGCACAAATGCCTGCCCCCGTCGGGAACGAACCCGAGCCTCGCGATTGCTCAGTGTAGTTAGGCGTGTACGCTAGCCACTCGACCAACGAGGCGGTCATATTGTTAATGTTTGGTGATTATAGAGGACATAGATGAATATGCCTATCCCTATCACACTTCATATTATGAAACAAATAATTAGTAAAATGAAATTATTGAACGTCGTAAAGGTATACTCCGCGTCAATTTCACGTATGTTATCTCACTGCTGGTTTTTTTAAAATTTCAATGAACACGATGGAAAAGAGACCAAAACACCTTTGCAAATAATAATTTATCAATTTATAACCCTAAAAAGTGGTATAGTGAGTTACACTTGAAATATAGCTTTATGCTATCGCGGACTTCTTAAACGACTTTTAAAGGAGAACAATTTTGTCTCATATGGTTTTTGCGCAGCTTTTACCGCTATCGCAGCGCAAGTGACAGAAACCATATAAAAAGGAATATTTTGGGTTTGAAACCAGATCCTACAACTTAAGATCATAATAATTGAACATTTTTTTACATACTATATGGTCTTCGCAGGCCCCTTGAGATGTATGTGACAGTTAAATTCAATCCGACATTTAAAGTGAGTAAAAACAATGGTAAAAACACATTATAAGACTCCGTTACATAGATTCTATAGCGAGTAAAAACTCTGATAACACCGTAATCATAATCAATAAGTTTCATAACAATGTGTTGTTTTTGGGTATAACTTAAACTGTGGAATGAACAAAATAAAATATAAATATTTACATTATTTGTTAATTTTTATCGTTATAATTATGGTGTTACAAAATTTTGATGAAATATTTAAGTTATAATACGGCTATTGTTAAACTACCATACTATCAGAGATTAGTATATTATATATTGCCTGTTTACTACTAAGACCCGTTTAGGTTTTGTTTCATTCGTGTAATTAATAAACAAATTAAAACATAAACAAGTTAAAAAGCAAAAATTACAAAAATAAAAAATACAATTGAGGTTATTCGTCACATGCTCCTAAGAATAATATTTTAATGAAAAAGCGTAATTAAAACAATGATTATGTTAATAAAAACTAAACGACCAATCACCGAATAATTTAAAAAAATATTTAAAAAAGGATAAAAGTAAAGTAATTTAAGAGAAGAAATAGAAACAGCCGAAAAATAAGAATATTAATGGTAATATGTTATTTACCTCAGTTATATACTTTTGCTGTTTCGCCATCACGACCGATTGAAAAAAAATATACATAATTATTAGTTAGCACGCATGTAAACAGGTAAAAAATGGCTAATGAAAGAAATTCTAATGATTAAACTATTAGCTATTTTATAACTCATGAAATGTGTTTTATTGTATTTTCCCTGAGAAATAAAAATAAAGGGATTAGAGCACGAAATGAACACAACAAGATTTTTTGTTTAACAAATTAATTAATAAAAATACGCAGGTATAATACAGCTTATAAAAAATACTGACCTGTTCCTTCAGGAGCATTGCTTGTTGCCTTTTTATTTCTCTTTCCTGAAACAAAAAGTCGACCTATGAAGAGTGTTGAATTATATTAAAGAATTTAAGCTTACATTTTGTTTTATGTAGGCTTTTGAATAGAGTTCAGCCTAAAAAAATCTTTGAAAAACTTTACATTAATTTAGTTTTCTTTGGTAAATAGATGGTAAAGAAGCAAAAGGAAAAGAGATTTAATCACGCTATAAACGAAGATCTACAAATTCTGTAATATGATAAGTCATGAATTAGGAACTGGCATACGGTAACGACAAGAAATAACTTTTTTTTCTATAATTACTTGAATATGATAATGAGATTCATTATTTTTGAAGTGAAACATCTTTAGAATCGTTGTGATTTCAAACCGGATGCAACAGAAAACGACAGGTAAGAGACACAAATACAAAAATGTGTAGGATTATATAAATATATTTATCTCATTTTTTTGTATATTTACTTTATTTAGAGATGTAATGTTTGTTTGTTTGTTTGTTGCATGTTTCTATGTCTCTTATAGAGAGAGACTGACAAAGATAGAGAGTGATGTACATTTATAGAGATTCATCGACACTGATAGATATTGATATACATTGGTAGAGATTGATAGAGAGAGAGAGATGAGTCATTTTCAAATTCTTTGGACCTATGATGAAATTGACTTGTCCTCAAAGTTTAGACAAAAAAATAATGCTGATAAATATATTAATTCTTAATAATTCAAGTTCTGTTTTGCAGAACAATCATTATATTTTACAGAATCGTTAATGAATACCTTTTTAGTAATACATAATGCCAATTTTATAAAACTTTTATTGTCCGCCCATCCCTTTGCAATTTTAGGCACAATTTACATTGTTATTTGAATGTTTTTAATTACGCTTAAATGCCATAATCCCTCTTAATAACTAAGATTATCATATATGATTTATTTAATAACAAATCGTTAAAGAACATGAAACTGAAGCAAACTATTTTGATGGTCCAGCAAATTAACCATTTGGTAACAAACTGTTTTGTAACGTAATATCAAGATGATTTTCTTAAAATTTTGAACTCAATCTAATGCGATGATGTTGGCAGAACTGACTCGATTCTGATTGGATAATAAATATTGTCATGGCATGTGTTAGATTGAGATAATGAGTATTTTAGTGAGCTTGTCCGCGGTGAAAAGCTGTTTTACAGCTTGGTTATCAAAAAGAATTTTGCGATTTGTCGGTAAGTAATAAGTATTAAACTTGTGTGATTTATATGAGCCATTAATAATACATTGATCGAGTCATTTTGCTATAAATACCAAGTTTTTCCTTCTGCTGTCGTCCGTAAAAACAAATATAGATTTGTTTTTGTTTACAGTTTGGTAACAATTCGTTACGTTACAAAACTGTTCTGGGTTTCTGTCTTCTGTTTCTGTTTCTGTCAAAAGTATTAACCGACTATTTCGATTGCAAAAAGTATGCTTTTTAAGAGTATGCTTTTGAACAAATTTCGTCCTACGTCTTTTGGAAATTCAAGAATAAAATGTGTTTTTAATACAAGACGATCAACGAATCGTGCTAATTTCTAAGGTCATTGGTTTTTTTATTAAAAATCTTAAAAGAACCAGGCCGATACAAAGCTGAAATAAATAAATTCAAACAGAAGTTAACATTACTGAAGCAAATCCAACTGCAGATGGTGAATGCACGCTATTTGTGGACGTAGTATCTTCCGGAGCTACTCCAAACACCAACCAAGAAGATTTGACATACAAATTGATATAAATAATTACTGTTTGTTGAAAATACCATTTTTATGAAAAGGCTGAGTTATCTCAGATAGTGTTTTTTTTGGAATATCTATTTAAAATCTTTAAATATAACCTTAGGAGACTAATACATAGTTATCAAAACAATAAAATCAAAAAGTGTGATAAGATTTTTTGGATGTTGTACACTAAGCTTTAAAATTACAATTTGGTTACTTTGGTTCATTTTACTACAATTTTGTTGCAACAGTTTTGTAACAACAATTTGATAACGACCCAACAAATTTGAAAATGACTCGGATAGAGATTGATAGACGCTGCTAGACATTGATCGATAATAAGAGAGATTGATACACACTGATAGAGATTCATAGAGATTGATAGACATTGATAGAGAGAAACTCTCTCTTCTATCCTGTGTGAATTGCACACACACATTTTTTTGAGTTTTAAGAACGTATAATATAATAATATTTTATTTATCCATAATTTATATTAACTTATAAACCCCTGTTTTAGTTTATTTTATTTCCGTTGCAATGGAGCGGTGTTACGAAAGTGTCACTGGTTACTTTGTTCCCATGTTCAAACGTAATAATCGGGAAACATCTACTATTTCTATAAGGGTCAACCCGATATAACACAAACCTGTTGTCTTTTCACTTGGTCTTCTACCTTCTGTTTTTCGTGTTCTTCCTGTTTCCTCTTCTTAGCCTTTATATACAACATCGAAAGCGGTAGCAAATTATAATGAAGCAAACATGAAACAAAAAGAAAATAAATAAAACTAATGTCGCTTTTGTGATTATCTACTACAATCAGGCATCACCTAATACAAAACAAATATTTAAAATTTAGGTGTTTACTGAAAATTTTCATTTAAGTATTCTTTAGTTTGGTATTTTAGAATTACATGTAGATTTGGTCTCTACATACAATGAACACATTTCATAATAACATAATATGAAGTTTTAACAAAGCTATAGCTATTCTAACTGTACCTAGTGTTCTTTTTATTTTCCCTCAAGAAACTAGAGCAAGGATGAAATGTTTTATTCAGTCTTCTATAATGCACTGAATTGATCAAAATCTAGTCTAGTTTCATTGCTATACGTTTCAAACTAGAGTCCTTGCGACTAGCCTAATCCCTAAAGAATGTAAGGATGTTGTGTTCATATTAAAGATATTACGTAAAAATTATAGTGTCAAGTTAATGACAACGTATATTATTATAAAAAAATGTAAAAATCTTTTAGTTATAAAGTAGTGCCGTTAATAATAAATATGTGCAAGCATTCTAAATAAAAATCAAGAGCATAAACAAGCCTTAGATGGTGCGCTAAATACATTTGTAAATTAAAATCATTTTAACTCCTTACGTAAAAAAAAATGACAAATTCCGATACATATTAAAATAACGTAGAAAGTGCTAATATGAAATATTAAATGTGCTTCAAAAGAAATAAAACCTTATGCTATAAGTAAAAGCGCAATTGTTAGCTTCCCATATTTAGTTATTATAAGTGTTAATATTACTCAGAAACCCTTGGATTAGTACAAGTTTAGAGTTAGTGACAACCCGATAGGTTAGTGTTGTAGTCAATTTTCCAACATACCGGACTATTACCGTCCTTGCTCAATGGATGCACCGAAATCGATAAAGCTCCGTCTTTTCCGACGTTAAAAGTGCCTTTATTTAATTTTTTCGCAATAATATCAGTTAATAAATTCTCGTCTTCAGTACTCAAATCGATTACTTCTTTCAAAATCGATTTTTGATTTTCTGTAGGCATTAACGAAAGATTTTGGGACATAAATTCGTTTTTCGCATCCAAATACTTCTGTTCTAAACTCTTTGGATCAATTTTCTTATCTGCCGTTTCAGACCATTCACAACCATTAATTAGTTCTGACATTCTCGAATACGATTCGATGATTTTATCGATATTATTTTCTTTATCTGGTTTTCGCTTGTCCACCGTCTTCAAACTGAAATCGTAATATTTATCATTTGGTCGTTTCGGAAGATCGAAGGCAGCCTTTTCAGCGAAATCTTTCATTTTATCTAAGGCATTATATTCTTCAGTTTCTTTCCAATTTTGTTCTAAGTTCATAGTTTTTATGGGCGTGTTCTCTTTAACACCACTCACGGGTATTAAGGATAGGCTTATTTGAGGCATGGTTTTGTCTTTCGATTTCGCCGCTCCCAATACTAATTCTGGAACTTTCCAGTCATCTATTTTCGTGGGCAGAGCCTCAATGGTGAGCTGCGAGCGATTCTTGTTGATTTGCTGTTCCGAATTTTCGTTTGTTAATTTCAACGATCACATACATAAATATCAATTGGATTATTGACAACATTGATCAACCCTTTTAGAACTATTAAAACGTTCCGATTTGTCCCGCTTATATCACGATTTTGACGCCATCAAAAACCAAAGACTTTCTACTATGACAGCATTATTATGACGTCAAAAACGAGATTAATGATTCGAATTCGAAGGCATTACGAACCGCTTATATGATTCCCATTCCTCTGATCGATTAAAACCGTTAGTTATAGAGCCCATATCGATACATATATAAATATAAAACACACAACTACGTGAAGCAAAGAGATCCTAACTACGAAAGCAAAAAGTACTCTTCAAGGTACTTATTACTTTTGGAAGTACTACAAAAGAGCGCAATGTTGCCAAGCATCAAATTGATAATAAAAATAAAACGAACACAAGCAATGTATGTAAAAACAAATATACAAGTAAAAATGTTCCCACGTTATAAAACATAGAACTAAATTCAAGTATTATCTACCATCCATTGAACATAATTTATTAAAGTCTCTAGATATATGTATTTACAAAAAATAAAACTAGCAATTTTGCTAAATTGATTATGTTTTTTATTGTTTCAAATATATAATGTGTATGTATCTAAAACATAATTTCAACATTAAAAAAGTTCACAATTTAATTTCAATAGATAAAACAAAACTGATATTTAAAGAAGGGGAACATAAAATTTATTAATGTTTAAAAATATTTATATCCAAAAATTCAAAATTAAAATAAGGACTTTCAGATAAATCAAAGCAATGTATAACATTATTATTGATAATTCCGAAGCCATGTAAAAATAAACAGATAATTTTCCATAATTTTATATAACATTCTTGATAACGTTATATTTTATAAAAAGACAGAAAGAAAAAAAGAAACCTATAATTGAAATATTTAATTTTTATCTAATATTTATTCTTTTTTATTAATATATCATTTTTGTTAAGTTTAGAAATTTACAAAAGGCTAGTCTGTTTTTATGCCACGGTTTTTTTTGTATAAAACTGCAGTAAATTGAAATTTTAAAGATACATCCTATAACATGGGTTTTAATAAACTAAACACATAGCAGAAACAGAATATAGCTAACATGAGACTTCATTTCAGTACATACCTCTAAAAGTTGTTGACTTCTTGCTTCTTTCTCTCGCTTGACGAGTTCAGCTTTTTCAGACTTCTCAAGTTCTCTGACTAGACGAGCCTGTCAATACAAAAAAAAAAATATTATAAATTGTGATCGCAATGTTATATACATATAATAAGAAGATATTTGTAATTTTCTACGACAAAGTTCCTAATATAAAATTGTTTATTGACACGAAGTTTAGCTCGAGTTTTATTTATGTGTTTTAAAATATGTTAAAATAAAGTCAAACGTTTACTTAATATATCTTTAGTGAGCTTTTTTAAATATAAATTTAACTAATGTATGTTTTTATGTTTAAGTCACCTCTGTTGTTTAGCGGTTCAGATGTTGAACTTGACTGCACCCGGTTCCGGGTTTGAATCAAGGGTCGGGCAACAAAAAGGAAATTGGATTTTTCCAATTTTCTAATAAAAAAACGTTGCTCGGGATTGGATATGTGCCCGGTTGGCGATAGGCTTGCTACCTATCACATCGTGGGACTTAATGTCTTCGGCTAGTCGTGGGTGCTCTGATTGTACCTCTGCCTACCTCTTCGGGTATATGGGCGTGAAGATACTTTTTTTTATTGTTTCCGTCGGTATCGAAGTTACATTTTATAACATGATGAGTTTTCTATCAAATTAATGTTACAGTATCTGGCACGTAACTTGGTAAGGTTTTGAGATGGTGGGGGTAAGTTCGCGCATCGTATAGGTACTTAGTGGAACAAAAAAGTGATCCCTTTTATTATTGGTCATTATTCTATGGTAACGGCCATCAATTGTTGTAATCATGTCAATTTAGAAGAAAATTAAAGGCACAAAAAGAATTCGTGAAGTTTTTTAGGATTTATTAATAAAATAAATACATTAGAAAGTAAAAAAATATTTAAAAAAAATGTAAAGAACTCTATAATCAGCAATATAATGTATAAGTTTTCAATAGTATTTTTCTTAATTTATGTAAAATCCTCCGTACACCGCGCTCCAATCCATTAATGATAACGTAGTTACGTTAAGTATACTTCCTAAACCACATTTTCTTGTAAAGAAACCTATTTCGATTATAAGAATATTATAACAATTGTTCCATAACAAAAAATAAAATAATGTCACTTAATTTTTAAAATACAACTAGGTTGTACATGCGTGTGCGTGTGTGTGTGTACCTGGTGCGCGCGCGCATCCCTCTGGGCCTGCTGGCGGCGCGCGAGCTCCATGCGACGCTCCAGCGGGGGAGGGGTGGGCCGCCCCGCCGCCGCACGGGCCTCCTCCACCCTGTACACAACATCACTTAACTTATTTATCTTAACATGAAACATCTCTATTTTTACAAATTAACTGCTTTATCACAAAAAAATTATATTCAAGGCTGAATCACAAGGAAAACGATATTCATCAATAAATTTTAGTTGAAATATTAAACGAAGGGCAAGCTACAGTCACGCTGACTGACTGACTGACTGTTTGCAGATATACAAGTTCCAAGTGGAAAGGTGTAAAGTATGTAAATAAAGTAATATATATAAGAAAAACATGACGATTAGTAGACAACTAGTACCAGCTGGAATGACATAATGGCTTCATCTACATCAGTGCGTTTTCGTCTTCATTGTGTGTAATTTTTCAGTGCATCTTCGATCAAGTGCTATGCTTTAAGACCATGAATCGGCTACATTTAAATTCTAAAATAAAACAGTTCTTCAAATCGTCAATTTTTTAAATCGAATAATATTTGAGCTTGAAAATCTTCGCTAAATAGTAATGTTTTAGTATTATTTAGCTAAATAACTAAATAATAAATTATAATAAAATGATAAGATGATAAAATGCTTAAAATATTCCCTGAAGTGTTCGGGCACTTGCCTGCATTACGTATTATGTAGCATTTTTAAGCATGTGACGCAAGATGAAGGAGAAAACGCACTGACTTAGACATACCCAATAATATAAACTGAATACCTCTTGGTGATCTCCGCCTCACTCAACACAAGAGGTTCGGCATTATCCGGCGAAGGTTGTATGTATTCTCCTAGTAAGGTGCGACCGCTGAAGCTGAAGTTATCCCGGCACAGCGGCGGAGTGGGATTTGCTTCCAGGAACTATTGAAAAAAATCCATAGAGACATTATTAACTAGCTGCTGCCTGCGAAGGCACTCGCAAGAGCTTTACATTTTTAGGTTTACCAAAACTCTAACATTTTAAAGACATAAGCTTGATTCATCAAAATGACATAACATTTTTATATTTTTAAATGAAGAAACACTTGTACTGTTTTACGTATCACTTATACTTCATTATTTTATAAATAGCCTACCAGTTCCGCTTATGACAACATCATAAAGATTTATAAAATTAGAATTATAAAATAATGAAGCATAAGTGATACGTAAAACAGTACAAGTGTTTCTTCATTTAAAAATAAAAATATGAATATTAGGAAGTTTTACCAAGCGCCGACGATGGAAAATATCAAATATGTTACATTTTTAATTTCGATTTTTCGTTACCATTCACGGGGCTAATATTTTTACGTGTGTAACATATAACTGTGTATGTTTACCGTTTGAAGCTCGTGCGGAGATTTGATGAGGAGATCGGAGTGCGGTTCGGGCGGCGAATACGTGACGTCACCCTTGATATTGCAGTTCCGAGATAGGCCTTTTATAACTGTCACTCGTTTCCAACCTACAAAATAATTAATTTATAAATAAAATAGTCAAGACTACGGACTCAGTTCAAACGAAGCTATTTCGTGAAGTAAGAAATATTTCTTAAAAGTTGTACCAAAATCATTCGACAATTATTTAAAAATTTAATTTAATTACTATGTTGTAATTGGATAATTCTTTTTCGAAAGATACGAGATAGTTACGCATAAATTTTATCAACATCCCCATTAGTAGATTTGAGTTACACTTGATATTGCATGAATTTTCGTTAGCATTAATAGTGTCGTCAAGATAGACAAAATTTATATAATCCACCTAAACAAACAAAACTAACATTAAAAAACATACTTTCTCTTTTTGAAGTCAGTTAAGAAATGCAAAAAGAGTACTATTGATGTTTAGGCATCCAAAAAATTGGTGTTTCTCAATCAAGGATTAACATAATGTAAATTCCCGTGTTGGTCTAGGCCCGCTAAGTAAAGTATATTATCTGCCTCTCTGCTCTGCTTTCTGACAGATTGTAAGAGACGAATACTGGTTAAAATATAGGTCATCAATAACAAGAACATTAGTGGTAGAGTACTGTGCAGGTACTCATCTTTACCTATTCTGATTTGGAGGGTAGTATAGTCAGTAAATTTGCAAAAAGGATTTCTATCCCGTCCTCAGGATAGCGACGCACCTGTAACATATATGGTGTATGTGGGCTACAATTGTCTTTTACCATCAAGAGAGCCGTGTGCTTGTACTCTGAATGCATACATGAAAAAATAACACCAATTAATCAAAGTCGTTGAATATGTGGTGTGTAGTGTTTCGTGTGTAGTGTTTCATGTGTAGTGTTTCGTGTGTAGTGTTTCGTGTGGTGTGTAGTGTGTAATGTATTGTGTTTCAAGTGTAGTGTTTCGTGTGTAGTGTTTCGTGTGTAGTGTTTCGTTTATAGTGTTTCGTGTGTAGTGTTTCGTTTATAGTGTTTCGTGTGTGGTGCTTTTGTGTAGCTTGTAGTGTACCGAGCGCGATGGGCAGCCGTAGTGGCGCGTCGACGTCCCCGGGCTCGCTGTCGGTGTCGGAGGGGCACGAGTCCGTGCTGCCGCCCTCCCCCACCAGCGCGCGCAGCTTCTCCTGGGGAAGGGGGACCCGATTATTGTTCCCGTACGAATATCGGGGTAAAAACTAACATCTTTTAAGTTGAATCAAATTACAGATATTCACAAATTATTTAACAGAATTGATTTAAACGCCTACCCTAAAGTATAAACAGTATATTTTTAATCCTAACCTACAGTATATACTATAGCAAAACTGTAAAAACCTACTTAGATTTCGATGATTCGTCGTCGTCTAAAATAAATTAGTGTTTTCGTCGATTTTCTTAGGACTCCATCATCAGATCCTTACTTATAACCTCCTTTTTTTAAGACAATTAAAAGCAATAACAAAACCATACCAAGTCAGTCTCGCCCAACAGCTGTTGCGCCAACGCGGGCCGAAGCCCTAACGCTCTGCTCTGCGCCAGTAGCGAGGCGACGGTGTTTTTCTTCGGTTTGCTCACTCCCCGCCCGAGGTTCCGAGGCCTGCCCTCTCGGGATGGCCAAGCTGAAACTGTTCATAATTTTATCAATTTCAATATACCAAGATACTTGCAACTTTTTCTTATTTTATTGCAACCACTTAAAAAAGAATAATCATACAATTTAAAAAATTCAAAAACCCCGTAAAAACCTAACCGTAATAATACAAGAACCATGTCGCTCTCATCAACTTCCAAAAATCCGCATTAAAATTGATCCTTTCGTTTAAGAGTAATTGGATCATAACTCACACACACAGATAAGTCAAAATCAAACTTATAACACCCTGTTTTTTTTCATAATTTGTGGATATATTTACCTGGGTCACTAAGGAATATATTATAACCTACAAAATCCAAATTCAAAATATATTTATTCAGATAGATTTGTACACAAATTCTTGTGACGCGTCTATATAATTTTAAAACTACCACCAGATCGGAACCAAAGAATTTTGATAAAGCCTATGTAGCCTCTGGTAGCATGTAAATGTAGTAGTGTAGTGGTATACAGTTTTAGTCATACATGTAGTAGAATAGTGGTGTATCAATGGGAACAGGTACGTACGTCCTCACCTTAACACTACTAATATAACATTAGTATACATGGTGATATTTAAAGTACCAGCCAAATTTTAAGAAACGATTCGGAATCGATAACACTTTCGATCTTCAAAGTAAATACAGATAAAAAAAAAACAATTTATAATTTTTGTTCATCGCAAAATACAAGATGCATGGTTTATCGGAAACAAAGCATAAAACTGGTTCCCACCGATCGCAGTTGCATTCGCAGGCTGGTGACGTCATGACTCGTACTAGGTACGACATAGCGTGACAACAAGGGGGCGGGTTTTATATGAATGTTCATACAAGTAAATGTTTGGCAATGATTGAAAAAAAATTCAATTTGGCAATAACATTTAAAATGCATTACTTTAAGTTTTTTCTTATATAGAAACCCTGTATATAGATTAGAGTGATACAGAAGTACATTACCTGATTATGATACAGTGGGTGTGAGGATAACGGAAAAGTGAGATTGTAGTATAGCAGTGAAAAAGTGTAATGATACGGAAATGCAGATGTGTGTTAGTATATAATATAGTGATAATGTAGTATTGTAGGCCGTATCGGTGTAAGTGTACTCACTCTCGCTGTCCTCGCTGCCGGAGGAGGTAGGGCGCGGAGAGTGCGCGGCGTGCGCCCCGTGGGCCGCCTCGGGCGCCACGCGACGGGGCTTCGCCCCTGGCTTGCGGCGAGCTATAACAATTAGATTATGATTACATGAATCCTAGTATCCACTTATATTTATACATGGTTTTCTTAAGTAACTTAGCGATTTTTCCGCTATGGACTCGGAATATGTACCGCGCTTGGGTTATTGACCTTTTGCGGAATATTAAAAGGGCTATAATTTGTTTACCATTAGTGATTATTTCTATTTACTTTTTTACTATTTCAGTTAATTATGCAGAAAATTCAGACGTAATCTTGTGTACTTATTTGAAGATGCCTTATATATTGTTCAGGTATATAGATTTATAAACTAGCTATCAATGATCGTTCTGTAACAGAATATTATTATTTTACAGAAATCTATACATATAAAAGAAAGTTGTGTTAGTACACTTTTTCTAACTATAGAGCGGCTAAAACGATTTTGGCTCAACAGTATAACCTTAAAACCAAGAGACGCACATAGAAACCTTTTGAGCCCGTTCGTCAGCTAAAAACAACATTTCAATATTTCCCTATCGTATGGGTGGAACTAAGTTCGCTAGAATAGTTTGACAACCTCATTGGTCGAGTGGCTAGCATATACGCCTAACTACATCGAACAACCGCGAGGCTCGGTGTTCGATTCCTGACGGGGGCAGGCATTTGTGTGATGAACATTCAGACGTTTGTTCGGCTCTGGATGTTTATTAAATTTATTCTGGTATCTGTTTAAGTATTTCTATGTACTAGTATCGTTAACTAACACCCATAACACACGCATATAATTTGCTTATTTGATACGTGACTTGTCCAGGGATATTTTTTTATTACTATTCTATAAAAAATAGCAAATAATATAAAGACATAAAACTTACATATCCTATCATTAGATGATGACGCATTTAACGAGCTGCTAAGGGATGTAAGTCTTGATAACGCATCTGAAGGAGCAGGACTCGCTGGAATAAAATTAAGTATATCAATTCATCATAGTATAATTAGATTAAAAAACACAGCAACAAATAAGTAGCGCTTGATCTATACTAATATTATAAAGAGGAAAGATTTGATTTTTTGTTTGTTTGAAATGAATAGGCTAGGCTCCCCGTGTTGGTCCGGGCTCCTTTGTAGAATAGACCATCTGCCTTCCTGCCAGGCAGCTCGTAAAAGGCGAGCATAGGCTCACCATCACTAACACCGTGACATCTTACTAGGTGGTAGAGTTTCGCAGCGACTCGCCCGGGTTGGTATCACCGCCTTACCTATTCCTGCCGCCATAACGTCAATGAATGCTGTTGACGTGTTCCGGTTGGAGGGTATGGTAGCCGTTAAACTGACTTTTGGTAGAGGCCTTACATCCCGGTCTCAGGTTGGCAACGCACCATTACCACCTTTGGTGTCTCTAGGCGACGTCAATTTCTTACTATCAGGAAATCCGTCTGCTTGTTTGCCTTCCAATATTAAAAAAAAAGGCTCCGAAGCTACCGAGGACCGATTTCAAAAATTATTTTACCTTTAGAATACAATATTATCCCTGAGTGACATAGGCATTGTTTCATAAAAATCGGTGCAGTAGAAGCCAGGTTACGCAGGCGACGCTGCGTGAAACTGCTAACTAGCAGTATACTTACTCAACAGAGTATACTTACGTGGCGTAGGTTTGAGGGATAGATTTAAGGGCGCATCATCCTCTCCTGTCTTTCCACCGAGATCCAACGGGGATTCTTCTGAACTTGTGTTATTTGATTTTGTGCTAAGGTTTAGGCCGGAATCTGAAAAAAAGTTCAAATATATAAAAATTAATTTACGCCTGCTATGATACTCGCAGTTTTGTTTATTTATTTTAATTTTTATTTTAATGTTTATTTTATCAAAACACAACTTAGAACACACCTTTGATTTCAGAACTCTGAGCCTTATCCTTCTAATAATTAACAATCAAAATGGGTCTAGTCGTTCTGTGTTGAATATGGCTTCATGGGATCTCGGGTTCGATTTCCGGGTTGTGTTTACCACCTATCACGACTAGATATATATATCATCACGCCACGTCTCTTGCAGGGCAAGAAGAGCGAGAGAGAGAGGTATCAAATGTCACGACGACTTTTAGATCGGTTACACCCGTTTGCCAGAATTTCATTTGCCATAATTTCATCTGCTATAATGGTCAACAGGCATAATATTGTTTCTCATAATTTCATATGTCATACTCATTGTTTACTATATTAGTCACGTGCTAAAACAATGTTTCCCATAAAGTCAATTTCAGTAATATCATTTGTCAATTTACAAGTCATAACATCATTTACCATAAAAATAACTTCTAAAAAAATAACATAAATTCGTTTTATACTAACTGATCAATTATTGTTATATGGTTTCGGTATGGTTTGTTTTGGTTAGGTCAGGTTAGAACATGAAAGACAACGCACGAGCCGAGCGAGCGAAGCGAGCGTGCCGCGGCAGCGGCCGGCGAAGTGCCAGAAAGGTAATCGCTTTTTAGAACAAATGCGTTATGTTAAATTTGAACAGAAGCGACTTTGATCGTATAAAAAGGTACTAGACAAATAGGTATTAGAAATAAAGATAACTCTTAATATGTAATCATATTGTCATATATTTATCAGAAATACACAATCTTACTTTGATATATTTATTTTGGTTAGGTTAGAACATGAAAGACAACGCACGAGCCGAGTGAGCGAAGCGAGCGTGCCTCGGCAGCGGCCGGCGAAGTGCCAGAAAGGCAATCGCTTTTTAGAACAAATACCTTAGGTTAAATTTGAACGGAAGCTACTTTGATCGTATAAAGAGGCACTAGATAAATAGGTATTAGAAATAAAGATAACTCTTATATTTATTACAATTTACATTTTACTTCATGCAGATATAAATTTTTGTAAGGCATTTAAATATTCTGTTGAATAATATTATTGCAAGTAATGAAATGGATAACAATACGAATGGCACTTGTATCAATATGGAAACTAATTTTAGGGCAAAGAAGAGTATGTCACAGGTATATTATGGTTAACAAAACATTCGGTCAAATAAAAATCCGGGCAAATGAAATTCTGGCAGTTGAATATGTGGCATATAATCTTGGGGAAAACAATACACAACCCTTTTAGATGTCTGCATTGGTCTGGGTGTTTATAAAATTTGTTCTGGTAACTATTTAAGTAAATCTATGTATTAGTATCGTTCACTCACACATTTAGTTACTCTGGGGTTAGATTCAATTTGAGTAATTTTTCCAATGATATTTATTTATTATTCATTTATATTAGTAAGTTTACCGGCTACCCCACACTCCACCCACCAAACCGAGACGGTAAGCACTGACGTTAAAGCAACATGAATTAGTAAGGCGGGGCTTGGATTTGGGTGAATGAGCTTATCGCAAGCATATTCCTTACCTCACTGAATTATATTCCTTACCTGCTGCAGCTGTAGAACCAGCCAACTGTCTCTCCAGTGCCGCCAAACTTACGCCACTTTGACTGGCGATCGTTTGTAATAGCTCTCGAGATATACCTGCATACACAACAATAAAATTGTAATATTATAACAATAATAATATGGCTAGCGGCCCAGCTTAACTTCATGAGGTCTCGCGATCGATCCCTGGGTCGGGTAACAATGAAATATAAGTGTTCCAAATTTTCTACTAAAAACGTTGCCCGAGATTGGATGTTATTGGATTAGTGGATGGAACACGTGGAAAGTTTATTCCTTTTACTAGAAAATCGTAATTACAGGTTTTTTTTTATTTTGGTTTTGCCCGACTTGGGGTTCGTCTATTCCAAAATGATAAAAAAAAATTCTCTAAATATTTTTTAAAACTAGATGAGTCGCAACTTCATCTGCGTGATTTTTTTTAAAAAGTTATTTATTTTATTTAAAAAATGAATCTTGACTCCCATATGCCCGAAGAGGTAGGCAGAGACACAGCCAGGACATCCACGACTAGCCGAAAACACCAAGTCCCTACCGCCAATCGGGTACATATTCAACCCCGAGCAACAATTAGAAAAACCACATTTTCTTTTTGTTGCCCGACTCGGGAATCTAACCCAGGACCGCATGAAGTCAAATACAACACTTGGACCCCCAGACCACAAAGGCGATTTTTTATTTAGATTTTTATTTAATAAAAGTAGCCTAAGTTGCTAAGGAGTACACCAGTTACCTGCCAAAGTAAATTTCGTCAACATTAATCCAAGTGTTTCAGAGAAAAGCCGGAACAAACAGAAAGACAGACAGACAAAAATTGTAAAAAATTTAATTTGGTGTGTGTAACGTACATTCATACATATGTAGTAAAAGGCGGTTATTTTAACATACAGACACTTACAATATTATTTATTTGTGGGCTACAGTTAACAAGATTTATAATTATCTAATTGTCCGATTTGTACGATTGAGCCATTATTATATTTGTCTCAATAAATTAAATGTTTTCAGCTCTACGAAAAACAAGGCAGCTAAGAAACGCTAATGTTCATACTAATTTTTAACGATGATGTAATATAATATGATTGTACCAAAGTTTAGTATACGACTCTATGAGTAATTACGTTTAATACACATATCATGAGAGTGCATCAAAAATAATTGGTTTGCAATATTGTATACAGAAAAGCATCATTAAGCTAATACACTGCCATCTGAAGCGAGATAAAGTGAAGCTTGTTCAATCAATCAATCTCTGTCAAGTTCATTATCATTTGTAAAAATAGAATATGGTCTAGTAGTCTATGTACAAATATGTTGCATACTCATAATACAAGATACAGATATACACCTACTTTTAACTAAGGCAGAGAGAGAGAGAATGTCTCCTTCAATTTACTTTAAACGATATGTCATGTTGAATCAAAATCTAGACACGAGGCAGCGTGTAAGCCAAGTTCATATATTATTAACTAGCTGTTGCCTGCATATTATACATATTTTATTTTTATTTTCTAATACACGTTTACCAATTATTTATAGGGCATATATTCTCTTCCGCAAGAAGTTAGTACAACTATGTTTTTCTTTCGTTAATTAATACTTCTTTAATCTTCTTAAATGATATTTTGCTACAATTTTGATTTCGATTATTTGTTGCCCGCGGCGTTGCTCGCGTGTTTTATGGTCCCATAGCCACATTTTCTCGGGATAAAAACTATCCTATATGCTAATCCAAGTTACTCTCTATGTGTGTGCCAAATTTCATAAAAATCGATTAAGCAGTTTTTACGTGAAGGAGTAACAAACAAACAGACAAACTTTCGCAATTATAATATTAATAAGATAAGATTATTATGCAATAAGTATAATATTTTACAGTATGTAAAAAAATACATACCAGCATAGTCGGATAGATTAGGCGGTGGGGTTCCGGAGACAGAGTTGGGTCCAGTGCGGTCCGGCTTGTTGGGCAGACGAATCACTTCAACCGACGAACGGGAGTTGCCATACTCATCCTGCCAATATACATGTGTAAATGAAAAAATGCATCACACTACTTAGTTTTTATTCGAAGTTAGTTTAGTTATAACTTATTCAAAACTAACAAACTAATAGTTTAACTTTAGCAAAATTTTAGTAAATTTTTGCCTTTTCAATATTATGTTAGTACTAGCTGCGCCCCGCGGTTTCACCCGCGTAAGTCCCAATCCCGCGGAAACTCCGGGATATAAAGTAGCCTATATGTTATTCTGGGTCTTCTGCTACCTACATACCAAATTTCATCGTAATCGGCTTAGTAGTTTTTGCGTGAAAGAGTAACAAACATCCATACATCCATACATACAAACTTTCGCATTTATAATATTAATAGGATTTGTGAGACAGGGTAATGTTATATTATTACTTTTGAGACAGAAAAAATGTTTTTTCCTTCAATTAGGAATAACGAAAAAAAAATCGATGAATTAAAAAGCTACCTATTAGAACAAGTCGGTTTTGCGACACCTTATGTAAATTTGTGATTTTACCTATCCCGGATACTATGTATGTAATATAACATGTATCTGTAGGTATCCGTTATTTTATATTTATATTATGTAGTTATATACTTTTAAATGATCATATTTATATGTGGTGTGTAGTGTAATAAGTGTAAAGTTTCCATAAAATTAAAATTTAAGTCTTTTATCCCTTGTTTTTGTAAATGAAGTGGTATTGATATATTTGATCTCTATTAGCCTAAAGGTTGACTCGGAGAGGAAGATACAGTACGTTTGTCTTTGGTACTAACGATTTTTATTTATGTACAAATAAAATTTAAATAAATTAATATGCCATATAATGTCGCCTTTATTGTTCGGAAAGTAAAGTCGCTGTTAAGCAAAAATGCAAAATGCCGCAGACGTACGGTATTGATATTTCTTGTCATATAAGTGTTTGAAAGTAAAAATTAAAAGTAAAAAAGGAAACTTGGTTAATAAATAATTGCGAATACGCCTCACCACATCAATAGAAAGGGTTCGTGAGGTTGCGGGTTATTTAATTTATTTCAATTATTTCATATTTAAATTTATTAAAAAAAATATTTCATATCTACAAACTTTTTTGTATATCTACTAAAAATGTTCGCTTCTTGTGTATCTAGTTGATGATCAACATGTTCGATAAAAGTAATATTTTTTTGAAGTTTACACAACAAATTATGAAAAATGTATCTAAGAGTGGAATAGGTATATATTATCTTATGTTAAATATGTGTAATGCAATATTAAAGTTGGTTGAGTAGCGATGAGAGATTTTTTTTGGTAAATAAATTACTCACAATTTGGCAAAATTATAAGCTCAAAAAAACAACACACAAAGTAACAAATGGATGACTATGATTCGTTTCGAATTCAGTGACATCAACCAATCGCCTGTGCGGTCTAGCGATTCAATTGTTGGACTTGAC
>NJDD01000403.1:192156-210417 GCA_002245505.1 Calephelis nemesis
AGTAGTCAGTTAGTCGCCTCTGTGGTCTAGCGGTCCGGGTGTTGGACTTGACTGCATGAGGTCCCGGGTTCGAATCCCGGGTCGGCCAACAAAAAGAAAATTGGATTTTTCCAATTTTCTAGTAAAAAAAAACATGTTGGTCGGGATTGGAAATGTGCCCGGTTGGCGATAGGCTTGCCACCTATCACATTGTGGGACTTAGTGTCTTCGGCTAGTCGTGGGTGCCTTGGTTGTACCTCTGCCTACCTCTTCGAGGATATGGGCGTGACGATACTACTACTACTACTACTACTACAGTTAGTACGAAATCATTATACCTAGTAGGAACAATAAATTGTTCCTACTATCATGCTAATTACTTATAGCGAACTTATTTTTCAAGCAACATGATCAAGTTTAGCATAATGTGTCTTAAAAATAAAACAACGATTAATATTTGTAATAAAAACGACACTAGTCGAGACGGTAAACTTCGTATCGCTTGACATTGATTGTTACGATAGTCTTCGGAACAATTAAATTATTGTTTTTCCTATTTTCCGTTTTTTTTTCAAATCTTTTCTTGTTAACAACTAAGACAACAAAAAGAATTAGCAAAATTGGTTCATCCGTTCAGGCTGTAACCACGTGAAATGGGGATCAAACAGACAATCAGAGAACAAAAAAAATAACAAAGCCTTTTATTTCTTCCACGAAATGATGGTTTACAAGTTGATAAGTATTGTTAGTATCGAGATTTTTTTTAGTTTTATATTTAATGGATAATAGTGTCAGTTTTATATAAAACATTTTGGATATTTTTTTATCGTAGTTATTACCTACCTTTATATTGCTATCTTCTTTTTACGGATGTAATAGAAAGAGATAAAACACTTTTAGTGCTGTAACGTTAGTCTATACACGAAATTTCTACTGACTTTTAAGCTATCACTCGGAAAACGTCCATTAAAAACGTCACAGAATCAGAATAATCTTTATTCACTTGAACCATACAAGTGGTATTTGTGCGCGTCGACATTTTAATAAACTACCAACGGATCGGAATCCTCACACTGAGAAGATCCGGCGAAAGAGACTCAGCGGGCTTGTCTTTTTTTTAAATAACATTTACAATATTGAACACAATTTCACATATCCGGACAAATCTGACATGTCTGATTCCCCAATTTTTTTGTTACATTTAAAAAAGATAGCATGCATCTTCAATTAGTTTAAGAACAGCAGAATCACCACCGTTGTGTATTTATCACACGTTTTTTAATATCCAGTATTTAACTATGCATTACACATAACGAGCCCAATCGGGAATAGTAACTTCTGACAACTTTTAAAATTGGCTGTCCATTCCATAGCAACGGCATTTTATAGTCATTCTCCTACCTTTTTACCTCTGTTACCCGTACATTTAAATGAAATAAAAAAGTACCTTTACGCCCATATCCCCGAAGAGGTAACCAGAGGCACAACCAGGGTACCCACGACTAGCCGAAGACACTAAATCCCACAATCTGATAGGTGGCAAGCCTATCGCCAACCGGGCACATATCCAATCCCAGCCACAAAACAGCGACGCACCTGTAACATCTATGGTGTCTATAGGCCACGGTTATCTCTTACCATCAGGAGAGCCGTATGCTTGTATCACTTAAAAAAATACAGTAACTTACAATTGGCACGTCCATACAAAGAATGTTAATTTCAAATGTAGTACAATTTTTACAACTTAAAAGATTTTTATCTCATACTAGCAGCCCGCCCCGGCTTTGCACGGTTATAAAATATACATATAAATCTTCCTCTACAATTACTATATATCAGAAAAAAAAACAGCATCAAATCCTTTGTGTAGTTTTAAATATTTAAGCATACCAAGGCGACATAGGGACAGGGGAAGCGACATTGTTTTATACTATGTAGAGATTAGTTTATATTTAGGTTGATTATCCAGCGGAACCTCTAACAGTCTTATTAATAAACGTGGACTAACGTAAGTGTAACATTAAGTTGATATTATAGGCTGTACTTATCACAGTGTTATAAAGTCTACAATAGTAGGCTAAACCATAGCGTAATTTACGCCGTGTTTATTGATATGATAGTAATAGTCTTGTTCTTGTGGAATACCCAAACAACATAATTGAACACCAAAAACAGTTTTGCTATTTTTTTTGTTGTGTTAAGTAGTTATTGTCAGAAGAAGGTTCAAATGAAAAAAAAAAACATTTTTGGAAATTTAGTTCAAAATTAGTAAATTCAAGAAAACTTGACAGAAATATAAGTTTTACAAAACTGTCAGTTGACTAACATAGGTGTCAGTAAGTACAACGATTGTCGGATCAGCTAGTTTTCTAATAAAATTTGGTTGGCGTTAGGCTTGCCACCTATTCTATTGTGAGGCCTAGTGTTTTCGACTAGTTAGCTAGTTATGGGCTAGTTTCTACCTCTGCCTATTTCTTCGAGGATGAAGGAGTGAGGATATTTTTTTGTACTAAAATAATTATAGGCCAAGATATCTCTTACTATTTAGAGAAACTTTTTACACAGAAAAAAACGCACCGCCAACTTTTTATCGTTATGTAAAATATGGCATTAATATCACTACATAATATAAAAAGTCGTTTTCCTATATATAAAAGATTTAGTTTTAAAATTACGCAACGGATTTTGATGAAATTAGATAGTGATTCAAGAGGAAGGTTTCTAAATATTTCTGTTTTTAAGTATAAAAGCATAGACATTTGTGAACCCGTGCGAAACTAAAACGGGCTGCTGGTAATAAATATAATAGAAAAAGCATCTGAAATTACTAGATTATCATTTTATTACCTAAAACATTATCTGAGTACTAAAAATACAACTGTAATTACTTAGTGTTTTATTACTTTCAAGTGTTGGTAGAACCAAATGTGTTGAATGTACCAAATGTATGAATCTGCATTTATTTATGTCTGGTGGACATGACGACCCCATCGTCCGATAATGGGAAAATCTACAACTAGATTTAGAAGAGCACAGTTTTATAACGATTCGCCTTGGTAGGCCGTCTTATCTTTTCTGAGTAAACTTTAAAAAGTGGATTATTATCAGTTGGCAACGCACATTAAACATATTTCATGTATCTTGTTTGTTTTTTAAACAGTAAAAAATTTAGAAACATTTTGCAATGCCTCGTCTATCAAATATATCTATGCCCTGAACTGGGATCAATTTGAATCATTTTTGTGCGAATGCCTCGTCTATCAAATACATCGTTACTTAACCGGGATCAATTAATACACATAATAGCAGGAAATGATGTTAATAAAAACTAACGTTACAATTATTTTCCATACGCTTAAATTATTATGTAGAGGTGTAATTTGCAATTAATTATCTTGTAAATAATCATATAATTAGTTCAACGAAACCGCTTCTAGCTATAAATATAAAATATACCCCGCTGGTTCTGACTTCCACGCTTCTTTGAAGTCTAAACTAAACACCGACCTTTCAGAAAGCTCATATAAGGCGAGCACTAGCTTCACTTTTAAAGATACTAGATTATAATAGTTATATTATAACACCGAGCATTTAAACATAGATGTTACAAACGAGACGATTTTTTTTTGTAGAAATACACGTTGCCTACAGACACTGAAGATGTTACCGATGTGATGCCAATGGGAACACGTCTACACTGAACCTTGAAGTTATGTTAACACGAATAGGTAAACTAATCCAGGCGAGCCATTGCAAAGCTCTTCCATTTACTAAAGGCCACGGTGCTAGTTATAATAAACCTATGCTTGTCTAGAAATATTTTTTTTATTAACTACTTTTACTTGTACTTTCCATAATATATTTTGAAGTGAAACTTTTTTAGAATCGTTGTGATTTCAAAACGGGTAAGTACAACGGAAAAACTACAGGTAAGAGACACAAATATACATTCATCTCATACTTTTGCAGGTGAGAGATACAAATATATATTCATATCATTCTTTTGTCGATTTACTGAAGTTTCACTTCTATCGTGTGTGAATCGCACACACGCCTTTTTTTTATTTTAATATTTAAGCCAATATTTATAACCCTAATGATGCTTGAAAAGTAAACCGGTGTACTTAAATGTGTGTGTGTAGTGTGATTAAATATTATAATAAAAATAGATTGTGGAAAGTGCAAGTGTAGTCAATAAATTATTTCTAGACTGTAATTCCACCAAGCACCGACGATAAGAAGTAAAGAAACGAAACTTGTCTCTAGTTGCCTGGCCGATGCAGTTGGTCTATTTTTTAAAAATACCAACATTTGAATATGAACATCTACACCTAACCTATTTCTGTCTGGACTATACCACTGCTTGCTATATTGTGTTTATACCATCTTATATCTTCAGATTGGTAGAGCACTACTATCTTTGATTGTTATCGCCTCTGTAGGCTACCAGCCCACGTGTTTGACGTGACATCATCAACCTTTGGATTCGATCCCCGGGTCGAGTAAAAAAGAAAATGTGTTGTTTTCATTTTCTAATAAAAAACCAACGTTGCTCGGAATCGGATATGCGCCCGGTTGGCGATAGGCTTGCCACCTATTGTGGGACCTGCCTTTGGCTAGTCGTGGGTGCTATGGCTGTGCCTCTGCCTACACCTTTTTTTATGATATTGGAAGGCAAACAAGCAGACGGATTTCCTGATGTTAAGAAATTCACGCCGCCTAGAGACACCAAAGGTGGTAATGGTGCGTTGCCAACCTGACGCCGGGATGTTAGGCCTCGAGCAAAAGTAAGTTTACCGGCTACCTTACCCTCCGAACCGGAACACGTCATGACAGTATGGCGGCAGGAATAGGTAAGGCGGTGGTACCAATCCGGGCGAGTCGCTGCGAAACTTTACCACCTAGTCAGATGTCACGGTGCTATTGACGGTGAGCCTATGCTCGCCTTTTACGAGCTGCCTGGCAAGGAAGGTACATGATCTATTCTACAAAGAAGCCCGGACCAACACGGGGAATGGAAGATACCACTACTCCTTTTCATTACTAGGTGTTATTTTAATTCTTAATTTTACTGTTAATTGTTTATGTCTAGTTTTATTAACCACATTTATACGGTAATGGTCCGGTGTTCGACTTGACTGCAAGATGTCGCGGGTTTCACTCCTAGGTCGGGCATAAAAAATGTGTTTTTCCAATTTTCTAATAAAAACAGTATTTTCCGGGATTGGATGGATGCCGATGCTAGCCGTAAGTGCACTAGTTTTACCTTTGCCTGCCACAGTGAGGGCGTAAAGTTCTCAATCCCGTCCTTATTCTTGAGTGCGGACACTTGAGTAGATACGTAATACACACATTGTCGTAATAAAACAGCTGTACAAGTGTTTGACTACGAAAAAGTGTGTATACAATGGAATTCCACCAAGTGCCGATGATAGCAAGTATAGATTTAGATACGTAATATCTTAGTACAAGACCCGTAACTACATTATAATTTTATAGACAGTCTAGATTGGTTTTAAGAATCAAGTAGTCTATACATGTTCATGCTAGACATGGAACGTTAAATGCGAGAGGTTATATCTTTTGTGTCACAATCCGCAAGTAACCATTACAGTCAGGTTAGAATTGATTAGGACATATCAACCTAAGCATTTAGTTATAGGCAAAACGCAGAGGAGCGACAAAAACTGTTTCGTATACTAAAATTACGACTTACAACAAATTTGTATACATTAAATTATTTAAATATAATTTAGGCCAAGTGGCTACTTGCTAGGTAGCTCGTAAAGGTTCGTTTATGCATCACTGACGTCATGAATAGATCTAAGCGATAGTTTTGAATATAATACTCGTCTAGATCGAATATCTCACTTGTTACTCAAACTCACCGTTGTAATATTTGGAATAATAGTATATGATGATCGATTTCAAATTTAAATGAGAAGAATATTGAGCATTATTAACCTTCGTTTTAAGGTTGGCAATGCACCATATTTTTTTGAATGGCTAATTTGTTGCTAACCGCGAGGTTTTTACAACTTCACCGAGCTATAATGCATCTAACAAGCCTCATGTAATTCTTAAAGAAAAAATCATCGACAGGTTTTCTATTATCCTATTCTATCGCCTTGGTAGTCTAGTCCGGTTGTTGGATTTGACTTCATGAGGTCCCAGATTCAATCCCTGTGTCGGGCATAACAAAGAATTTTTAAATTTTCCAATATAAAAACATTTGGGGAATTGGATATGTTCCCTGTTGGCGATAGGTTTGTAATATCACATTTTGGGGCTTGGTGTCTTCGGCTAGTCGTGGATGCCCCGGTTCTACCTCTGTCTACATTTGGAGATACTGGCTTAAAGTTACTTTACTATAAGTAAAGCCGGAAGTCTCCGAAACTGGCATGTTTGTATGAAAAGGGTAATAAATGTGGAGGAAGCCAGTAAAGCCTGCAAGGTTTGTGAGATTTGGCACTGGATACTCTCTGCCTACCTTGTAAGGGATTTGTCGTGAAGATATATATGTATATATGTAAAAGGCGTAATGATTTTCGAAACACGTCTCGTCAATAAACTAAAACTATAATCACGATAGATAGCTCGTCTAAACAGAACCTAATCGTTGACCATTGCTAGCGGGCGGGTTGATGACCTTTCATTGTCTCAGCTTTTACCGAGTGTTTAGAGAAACCGTGTTCCTACCGTGAGAACCACGTAACTGTATTAATACATGGCGTCGCCTTTACTACTTACCACCGAACGCAATATGCTAAATAGTTGCGCGATACAGAGCAAATATCGAACCCGCAGGGCTAGCATGTACACCAATAACATATCTTGGCTAAAAAAAGACAACTGATCTAGATTTACAGTCCGTATAATAAAGAGTAGAAATTAATTTCACCGGATTTTTTTTCTATATGGCAACACGATAAGAACAAGTCACAACCTCCGCTAGGAGTATATTAACATTATCTGTACTTTGTGTCTCTAGGCGGCGCGAATTTCTTGTCAGGAAATCTGTCTGCTTAATTGCCTTTTAATTCATAAAAAAAATGTATTACATCTACGCTGACGAAAGGGGTAAGCTGTTTACCGGCGACTTCATCAAGTCAATGTACAAGATAGTAAATAATTGTACAAATATATGTACAAAACGCCGATAATGGAAAATTAAAAATACTAGTTAAGCCTGCAGCTTTGCTTGTTACAAAAGCACACCAGTTCTTTTAAATGGAGATATAGGTTTCATTTGTTGGACTTGTCTGTCTGAGGTCCCGGGTTCGAATCCCGGGTCGGACAACAAAAAGAAAATTGGATTTTTCCAATTTTCTAATAAAAAAAAACGTTGCTCGGGATTGGAAATGTGCCCGGTTGGTTGGCGATAGGCTTGCCACCTCTCACATTGGGGGACTTAGTGTCTTCGGCTAGTCGTGGGTGCCCTGGTTGTGCCTCTGCCTACCTCTTCAGGAATATGGGCTTGAAGATGCTTTTTTCTTAGCTATATATTTAGTCGACTTTTAAATTCGTAGCACGTTTTAATTCACTTCCCGAGTTGGTAAAAATCGAATAAATAATATTTAATTTCACAATAGGTTCTTCTGGCTTATCTAAATAATTTTACAAAGGCGAAGAAGCACACAACGCTCCTGACGATTACTTAGATAACCGTCTAGTATGTCTATAGTAGACAGTGCCGCTGTGTTTTGGTCGAGGTATTAGACTAATTATTGTGCAAGCTTACCCGTACGAGTTCCAACACGACCCTCTACCACCAGTGGTTTTGTTGGTAATTACCATTGTGGATTATTAATAATCCGTTTCACATTACTTGCCTTTAACGAGCTACATGGCAGAAAGACAAATGTTTGTATGTGTGTATGTATGTATGCGCGTGTGGGTAGATTTATAACTTATGAACTGAGGTATCAATTTCGATGTGAATGTTTTTTTTTAATTTTAGTGTTACGCTGCAAAATATTCACATCTCTCACGATTTTATAATAATTAGAGATAGCAAGACTGACGTTATGGAAGGAATAGCGGGTGGTAGTACCTCTGACTTCCTTTCGTGGAAATACTAATGTCTGGTGGTTACTGAGGCTTGTTACCTAACAATTTACTGCCAGTACAACAACTTATCTTTAATCGTAGGTCGCAAGTGTACTACTTAGCGTCTATCATAAGCTGTATATGTGTGCATCTAAAAAGTTGGTAAACACTTACCGTCAGTTGTGGTTATCATTCAGTACCTTCGCCCGAGGCCGCCTCGGACACTAAACAACACATTATCACTTCATTCACTCCATGTCACTTCACTTAACACTTGGCAACAGACACTTCACTTTCACCACATTTTGACAAATCCAGTTTGATCTGTAACAAAACAAAGTTAAATTAAATAAATAACTACGTATGAAATGCTTAATTACACGTACGTGTACATAAAATACATTATTCGACGTTCTTTTTAACTGCCTTCAAAAAGGAGGAGGATCACAATTCGACTGTATGTTTGTTAACCGATAACTCCGCGAGTTGTACATCGATTTTACAAAGATAGGTCATGATTTCGAGGTGGTCTAATATTAACTTTATCATTGATACTACCTACTACTGGGACGTTGATACAATGTATGTGGGACCATTTCGGAAGCATCTTTTTTTTTTCATTTCTTTCAAGCCAACCTGAGGCCGGGATGCTAGGCCTCGAGCAGAGGTAGGTAGAGGTAGGTAGGTTTACCGGCTACCTTACCCTTCAAACCGGAACGCGGCATGATGATATTTCGACAGGAATAGGTAAGGCGGTGATACCAATCCGTGTGAGTCGCTGCGAAACTCTACCACCTAGTCATATGTCACGGTGTTAGTGACGGTAAGCCTATGCTTGCCTTTTACGAGCTGCCTGACAGGAAGGCAGATGGTCTATTCTACAAAGAAGCCCAGACCAACACGGGTAACTCCTATTCTATTAATATTCCTCTTAAATGAAGTCAAAATAATCGGTGGTCTAGGACCTAGATTAGTACCACCGCCTTATATTTACTTAACGTCAATGTTCGCTATTATCGTTTCAGTCAGAATGTTAGATTAAAGTAAGTTTGTATGTTGTCAACGCACATTTTCCATCTTGGCTGTCAGTACTAATATCGTGATAACGGCTCTACCTACTTAAATTATATCGATAATATTCCACCACTACCTATGGCAATTAAAGCTAGCCCACTATAGCATTTATTGACCAAACGAGCATATTTAAACGAAAAGTTCATTAAAATTTTGTGCGAGGAAGCGAAAGGGAAATAAGGGCCTAATCAAGGATTGGGTTACCCGATGCGATATCAAAGAACGTTTATCGATAATCGAAGATTTGGACAACACTATTTATAATTTAGTTATTTAATTAGAATTACCTAGGAAAGCAACGCATATCATAATCCTGAAAGTACTGATGTTAATAATTGTAAAAGTTATGTTTGAAGTTAAACTTGAAGGCTTCTTTTTGTCCTGATATCTAAGGAAACAAGTTCAAACATAGTCAACATTTAAGAAAATAGCCCCCTAGAGATAGAATGGGGGATGAACATTTGTATTTAAATCTAATCTATCTGAATCAGGATCTTAAGGTCTGGCACTCAATAGTCTCTGCCTACCCTGAAAGGGACTTGGCGTAAAGTCATGTATGTATGTAAATCTATTCTAAAATGGCGTAGTCGGGTAAGCACCTAGTTTACTATATTTTTTTATACGAATATATCTAGATATACAGGGGCATGTACGGCAAATAAATAATAATGTTGACGATCGATAAATAAAAAAAATAATGACTGTGTGGCAAATAATAAAGGTGAAATTTCAAAACGAAAATGTCATTGACATTTTAATGGAAAGTATGATACCATAAACATGGACTACATAGATAAACAAAAAAAAGTTTTCTGCTGCAGCTAAATGGAAGAAAACCTTTTAAGACAACGTCGACGCATTTTGTAACGCGAAAATATGTTTTTTTTAATTAAATTGCACATTTCTAAGACCGGCTAAGCCTTTTAGGCCATGTTGTCACGTCTTACGCATAAGTAAATTCTTTCTAAAATAGTCATAGGTTGTTATACAAAGTCATGTCAGGGTTTTGAGTAAAACGGTGGTCTCGTTATTCAAGCTCATTGAGTGAGATTTGCCGGCAAAGAGGAAATACACGTTATACTAATTACTTCATAAATATTTCACTTGTGTACTTTAACTGAACAAAGTTGTAGAAACTGCCACCAAATTAGCTTGTTTTACTTATAATTTACATGAAGTTCAATTATTAAGAAAAAACTACGACCATCTTCTTTCACGATGACGCCAAAACTCTTTTTTTTATTTATCTAAATTAATTTGTCCCTTTTTGGAACCGGCTAAAACATTTAGATTTTAGGCCATGCTGCCACGTCTTTCGTATTAATAAATTCTTTTTCTTGTTATTTATTTTCAATTAAATTTTTAAGTTTCATAAGACCCCATAAAATGTCGAGTCTTGAGTAAAGCGGTGGCCTTCTTACTCAAGTTCATTTTGTGAGTTTTGCCGACAACGAAGAAATAGGCGTTACATTAATTTCTTCATAAGCATTTCAATTGTGCACTTTAATGGGATATAACGTTAACAAATTGCCACTTAATTCAACTAATGTTACTAATAATATACACGGATTTCGATAATTACAAAGAAACTACGACCATCTTCTGTCACGACGCGGTGGTGCAAAAACTTGGATATTTTTATAAGTTAGTAATACGCATATCATTTTATGGCAATGGCACAGACTAACGGCCTTACTTTATTTTAAATAGATTGCAAAAATCTCAATTCGACAATGCTTTTTTAATTTTTTTACATGCTTCTTACGCAATAACGCGGCCAAAAACTAATCGATTTTGATGAGTTTTTTGTTTATTACTTGATTCTATCGATACTGCTCGCATCGATACTGTCAAATCGGTAGTCAGAACATCCCTAAGAGGGTTAACAATGAAAAGCTTAATCCCGCCCTCGTAAGGGGCAATTTCGGCACCCCTATTCCCATCGCTTTTTGTTTTAGGGCAGCTTTCTGCACAACCCTTCATATATTGCAATTTATTAACCTAGCTTCCACTAATGTTATAAAAATTGAGGTTTCTGTCTGTAAAACATTCATGTTGTTTATCCAACTTCGTTAAGAAGTAATGTTTTCTGAAATAAATACCGACATATAAAAGGTTCACATATGAAAATAACAATTAGTGATCGAAACACAATCAATTGCTATGTGTCAAGTATAATATCGAATTTCCTTAGTAATTGATTGCTTTAGCTTTTAACGTAATACGAGTTAACGATTATTTTATAATTATCGCAAGATTTTTGCAATCGCTCGGCTATTATAGGTTACATATAACCAACCATCATAGTAATATCACATATCATACAACTTACATATAACTATATATGCGGATCAAGACGCCTACAGTTTCAATTAAAATTGTAAGGATATGTTAGCCATTAGCCAGCTGCACATAGAACCCCTTTCCATAATTATTGTCTCAATAGATTCGGGCGTCGAAGAAATGGTCGCCTATAGACACCATTGAGGTTACAGGAACATCGTTTTCTTACAGCCGGGATCTTAGGCCAATGCAAATCCACTAGATACTGGTGGTAATTCTGCTGTTCACAAACTAAACTTATTTTAGATGCATGCTATCTTTTTCAAATGAAAGAAAAACAAAAAGATGGAACGTTTTAGACGTGTCACATTAGTTCGAACATGTCAAATCGCGATGTTTTTAATCGACGTTTTCCGAGTGATAGTTTAAACGTCTGTAGAAATGACGTGTAGGGTCTAATTTGACAGCGCTAAAAGTGTTTTGTCTCTTTCTGTTTCTTTCGTTGAAAGAAGACAGCGATAACTTAAAATTAGTTTAGTGAGTGCGCAACTAAATAACCATCATTGTCCAATTCGGAAAACGAAAATGCTGAGAATGCCGGGCGAAACCATCGCATTTAATATATTACTATTAGAATTACCTCTACAATAGAAGTGGAGTTAACAAAGAAATATTTAGGGCAAACATTACTCAACGCTGTCATTATGTGACGGGGGTAAAACTACCGTTTTGGGTTTCAAGGGGAGAATTGCGGGATATCAACATGGCGGGTTTTATGGTCCATATTTTACAAGCAATCTCCAATGTATAATTCATTTTGTTTAGTTTACGGAAATAGAAATGTGATGACCCCATAGCCCGTAACACCAGTTAGTGGAATAGTTTAGGATTTTTTATTTACACAAGAGGATGCAAACGTGCAAATGGATCACCTGATGGCAGGTGACCACCGCCGCCCAGCGACGTCCGCAACACCAGGAGTATCACAGAATACAGATGCGTTGCCGCCCTTTAAGAAATGAGTAGTATTTTGGATTACTGGAATTATTTACCAGTGAAGTCACTTAGATTAAGTGGAAGGATCGTTCATCCATCCAGGAGGATCGCTGTCACCGTACTTTTTCCTGTCGTCATTTTTTGCCAAAGGTGGTGGGAATGGAATATCAATTTTAATTGAGGTTTAAACCTACTCCAAAAAGGTTTTAAACTTATCTATATGTTTTTGTATGTTTGATTTTTTTATATGTTTTTAGTTTGTTTGATATGCGATTACTGGCCTTTGGATGTTTCCATATCCACTTAATCAAGTGGTTTTTGAGTTACACTTAATATTAATGCATGTAAGTATTTTTGTGTACCTCGATGATTAAATTTGATATTTTTTTTGCAGTTTCGATACGTTTATATCAGTACTAATTGATCCTATAGCATAGATATGTTTTATGGGCACCAACATAGCTGATCAGAGGGCGGCGACGCACCTACAACGTCAATGGTTTTTATTGCCGACGCTTATATTTTACCATCAAAGACCAGTGTGCTCATTCGCTATCTTGCTGCATAAAAATTAAAACAAGGCAAGTTATTTCAAACTAGTCATGGTCACAATGTTAAGGGCCTCTTACGAGTTGCATATTAATAAAGCAGATGCCTTATGTTTTACAATGGAGCCCGGTTGGGTCAAAATGTTTCATCTAAACCGGTCAAAAGCGGTTGGTTTCAATCAATTTTTGTTAAGCAACGCCGCGTGCGGAGGTTAGCAAGGTTATAATTTAGAAGCGTGCCCCGTTAAACATGGCCGCCCGTTACCTCCACGTTTCATATTTGCTTGGATCAAATGAAATCCAATTTCGAGCTCTTCAACTGAATAGACACAAAGATGTAAACTCGAGTACAGTTACAGACAAAAATCATTTGATCGTTTTTTTTTAATTTTTTAATAAGCTATAATATAGGTATTGGTAGGTATTGTATTTTAATAAATAAATAATTTAATTTTAAGTATTTTAATTTTTTTTGTTGAAACATAACATTTATGTTTCTACATTCATTATGTGTGAATATGGTTGCCAAATCACAAATAATTTGTTAGTGTGAACTGAATATACATTTAAATTCACATAATGTTGAAAAAAAAAACAAGCTTAACGTGATGGAAAACAACATACCTACCAACTGTAGATAATGAACTGAGAAATTGAACACTGACATTTTTTGACCCATATTTTATAATATTGGTTTGTATTGTAAGTTACTACAAAAAAAATTTCGAAAGGCTTGACACACAATGGTAAATATAAGTTTTATCCTAATATCGTATATAATACTTTAGCATCAACTATACTGGTTTTGATAAAAAAAATTAGGTACGATTTACTCCTACTGTAAATGAATTATTTTCTAATGATGAGTTCTCAAAATTATAAGTTGTATTTTTCAGCAGATCTTTCATCATTTTTCCAAGAAAATGCTTTTATTATAAAAACTAAAAAGTGTAGCTTTGTAACGATGAAAAAAATTCTAATACAGAAAATGCTTGAGTCGTCAAAGTTTTAGATACCAATTTTAATGGCGCTGAGTGTATCAATTATAAACAATCAAGTATGGCACCTCTTATTGTTATTATAACATACATAGCGAAGGCACAATAACTACATTCTTTTACCAAGAAAAACTCCATACCGATTTATGTTGTTGACTGTACCCGTGTAAATCCAGTTTCCTATACACGTCACCCACACAGCGTCACATCGAGATGTCCCAACAAAATAAAACATCGGCCGTATTGATTCCGGCCTTTCAAATGCCATCCCACTTGCACCTACCCCTGGCGTGTACGTGCGAGAGGGATGGACAAACTTTCTTGGCAAGTCAGACGTAATGTTTACTTGTGTGCAGATTAATGCGGTAACGCCGTGTACATAATAGGTATAGACTACAGAGTGTACCGGCGCCTGGGTTGTGCTTTAAAATAGTTCTTTTGTTTCTTTTATCTTCAAGCTTTGTGCTTAGCTTTTAAACTGAAACGTTATATTATACGTTTAAAGTTAGGGTCCATGGATATTAAAACTTACGCCACGGGTACAGGAATTTAAGGTGTTTAAGCAAATCTTGTTTTAATATTACCTTTGAGGGTTTCAAGTTCCATTGGGTATTACAAAGTGCTTTTCCATCAAACAGCCCCTCGAGCTGTTTGATGGAGTCAAAACTTGTGTCTAGGACCGACAACTAGACTAGTAAATAGTACTTGTATATAAGTCTTTATAATTTGTGGTAAATAGTTTCTACAGCATATACTCGGTCTACTAGCGTTTTGTAGATTCCTGACGTTATAACGTCAATCTCAATGCTTATTATTTTTTAAGGTAATTTGCCCCTCTCTGGAGTCGGCTAAGACCTTTAGGCCATGCTGCCACGTCTTCCATATTAATGAATTCTTATACAGTCATTAGTCATTATTTACAAAGTCACGTCAGGGTCTCGAGTAAAGCGGTGGTCACTTTACACAAGCTCATTTTGTCAGATTTGGCGGCAGCGAGGAAATTCACGATACACTAATTTCTTCATGATTATTTAATTTGTGCACATTCACTGAACAAAATTAAACTAATTTCCACCTAAATTAACTAATTTTACTCATAATTTACATTAAATTCAATAATCACAATTACGATACGAAATTAGGGCCATCTTCATTCACGATGGTGCCAAAATTTCTCAATGCTTGTTAATTTTCTGTTAAAGAGGTCACCAGTAAATGCTTACGGCAGGCTAAAGAGGTCTAAGCCTTAAAATAGCAGTAAATCAGTAATATCTATGGTGTCTAAGGGACACCGGTTATCTTTGGTCATCAGCACTTTTTTTTGAAATGGTTAATATGTTGCTAACGTCGCTGTTTTTACAACTTCACCGGAGATCAACAACTTAACAACAATTAACTATCTTAGAACAAAAAAATAGTCAAATTCTCAAACTAGCATTTAATTACTTTAGCACTAAAATAGTGCTAATTTACTACTACTACTTAGTATTTTCCAGGAATATTTTATATGTAAAAATAAATATAAAATGTTAAAAATATATAAAAAAAATAACTATTTGGTTTCTAAACATAACTTTCATTGTGTAGTTTCAATATAAATTCCACCTAAAAGCCTACCTTCTTATAACAGTAATAAATATGTAGTTACATACTTTTTAAGAAACCAGATAACATTTCTACGGAACCGACTTTAATAGCTGGTTTAAATGAAGACAACTCTGTGATTAATCATTTAAGTATCAGTCTGTAAAAGGGACGGCAAGGTTGGTGTCATCCTAAGGAAAAAAAAGTATCTTCACGCTCATATCTCCGAAGAGGTTGGCAGAGGCACAACTAGGGCACCCACGACTAGCCGAAGACACTAAGCCCCACAATGTGACAGGTCGCAAGCCTATCGCCAATCGAGCACATTTCCAATCCCGAGCAACATTTTTTTTATTAGAAAATTGGAAAAACCCAATTTTCTTTTTGTTGCCCGACCCAGGTTCAAACCCGGGACCTCATGCAGTCAAGTCCAACAACTGAACCGCTAGACCACAGAGGCGACAATAGAGGTGTCATACTAGTGTTGAGTAAACGCTAAATTATAAGGTTTCCGTTTCTAAAACAAGCCTACGGAATCCTAAAACGTAACAGCACCGCAGTAGTTATAAATACGCAAGTCAAAGGAAACAAAATGCGTTTTTATAGAGTCGTATATCGTGTCAATCGTGCCCATATATAGTTGTTAATAACTGTCCATACACTGCCTTTCACCCGCATCGATTATGTTTACTTATATACGAGTTTCCGTACGACGGACAATGATGCTTGTTTAATTATTAAATACGTTAGGTCACGACTTACGAAACGTTACTTACGAAAAAATCTAAACGCCCCCGTGTTGGTCCGGGCTCCTTTAGCAGAATAGCCTTCCTGCCAGGCAGCTCGTAAAAGGCGAGCATAGGCTTACCATCACTAACACCGTGATATCGGACTAGGTTTCGCAGCGACTCACCCGGATTGGTACCACCGCCTTACCTATTCCTGCCGCCATAACGTTATGACGTGTTAAGGTTTGGAGGGTAAGGGCTACCTTACCCTACCTTAGGTAAACTTACTTTTGCTCGATGCCTAGCATCCCGGCCTCAGGTTGGCAACGCACCATTACCACCTTTGGTGTCTCTAGGCGGCGTGAATTTCTTGTTTGCCTTCCAATATCATTAAAAAAACGCAATCTCGAACGCAATAAATTCAAGCAAAACCTACCATGCAGGATTTTTTTTGCACAGTATTTTAGTAGAGTGGTCTACCATGTCGAAAAAATCCAACGTCAGAAAAGTCTATAAACCGACAACATACATCAGTCATTTTTCGTACCGCATTTGTGTGAATTTGCTATAGAGCAATTGATTTTTGATTACATAACAAAATTCCGATTATGTATGGCTGGCCTTATATATAGACGAACTTTTATTTTGATTTTTTGAAAGGGAAAAAAATTCAAACGCATATGGCCTTAGAAAGCCTGCTTATGGCGATAGAAATCGGTCCATTCGTTTAGGAGTTGTGATGCCACAGACACACACTTTAAACTTAAAACACCCCTCTTGGAGGTTAAAAACTGTAAAACAGACACAATACTATGGGAAAGCAGCTTGTATAATTATTTTTTATCTCCGTTATAACTACTAAATTTCACTATTTGCGTCTGTTTCTAAAACAGTCACAGTTTTTACCACATAATGTACAGCTCCCCCATTTAATTGATCGATGAATTGTATTACACCCCATTTCATTAGGGTGTTTTAAGGTTAAATGTGTGTAACATTCAACGACAAACCAGACCGACATCATTTAGCACAGCTTTTTATTTTTTACAAGCTTCCGCCCGTGACTCCGTCCGCGCGGATGTCGGTCTTCGCGTGATAAAACTGAAAAATTAAGATTTATTTTTTCTACGTATTTTTCCAGAATAAAAAGGATCCCATTTCATGCCCAGGATAAAGGTATAATTATAACAAGTTTCATCGAAATCGAACCGTTACTTTTCACGTGATGCCTGAAAATACAGACAGACAGACAGACAAACATTTTTTGATCACATATTTGGGTTTGGTATCGATCCAGTAACACCCTCTGCTATTTATTTTTTCAATATTTTCAATGTACAGAATTGACTATAGATGATACTGAAAGGCAAATAATAAGCAGGACGGATTTCTTAATGGTGAGAAATTCATACCGCCTAGAGACATCAAAGGTGGTAATGGTGTAATGCCAACCTAAGGCCGAGAAGTTAGGCCTCTAGCAAAAGTTAATGTACCGGCTACCTTATCCTCCGAACCGGATTACGTCAACGGCAAGTGCTGACGTTATGGCGGCAGGAATAGATAAGGCAGTATTAATCCAGGCGAGTACATTTTTAATCTTTTCGCCGTGTATCTTTCAGTTTAGGTAGAGAGTATTGAGTGGCGAGACCTATTTTTTTTAGCTTTGGCGTTAGCATCTGCCATTAGTCTAATATAAGTTTGCATCAAGTTATCCGTTTTAGTAAAATCAGACCCAGATGATTCAAAATTAGTGTTAAGTCATAGAAAGCCATATCGGGGTCTTGGTCTTCTCACTCAAGCTAATTTACGGCCAATGTTAATAATGTTTTCTAAAGAAATCTTGAATTTCATTTAAGCAATCTAGATAGCTGCGTATCCGCCGGCCTATCCCATACCTAATTGCCATATTTATCTTGTCCACAGATAAGTTATTGGCAAGCGATAACATAAAAATGGATGAAAATATCAATCTTGGACAGCAAGTTTTGGATTAGGATTGAAAAGAAAAAGAAAAGAAAAGAA
>NJDD01000403.1:210888-221145 GCA_002245505.1 Calephelis nemesis
TTAGATCATGCTCATCTACTGCTGTTAAAAACATAGTTTTATTGTGATTAGAAATATTATGAGATCTAATACTATTTGTAGAACAAGGCTGATTTTTACTACTAGATATAGTTTGATTTACAAAGAACTCATTAAAAAGATTACATATTTCTTGAGAAGCAGTATATACTGAGTTATTGATTTTAATTATTTCTATTTCTTCTAAAGGCATTTTATTTTGAAATGATTATTAGAAGGATGATTATTAGAATAGAATGATTATTAATATTGGCCGTTAGGGGATTTTTGGGGAAAATAACTTCCTTTGACCAATCCAGACTAGTCGCTGCAAAACCACCACCCCACCTAATCCCTTAGGGGTGTAACGAAGTTCGCCGGCCTAGCTGTCTTCTATATAAAAAGCAATTGCAGTTAATTTTTTTCGATAAAACTGGAGAACGGCCAACGATTTGGCTAATTTTCATTTCAATTATTTGTTCAAGGCGAGGGCAGCTTTAAAAGATAAGAAAGAAGAAGATAAGAAAAATAAGAAGTTCGCCGGGACAGCTAGTTATAATTTTTCCCTTGTAAACTGAACTGATGGAACGAAGTTCGCCGGTACAGCTAGTTATAAAATACAAACTGTGTCAAACCTAAGTTTTATGAACAGTCCGTTACGCAAACATAAAAATCGTAAGCCCACCGGTTGAACTAACCGGTGCGGACGGAAATTTAAACTTGCACAATTACAGTTTTGAAACTCACTTAAACACACAAAAGATCTTCACATAATTATGTACAACATGAGAACGGCAAATGTTGTAACATATAAAATATTAATGAAACGTTGAATTCTTATACTAAATCATATATTATATAGAATCAAGTATATTTACAGAATTTTTTTGCGATTTTTACGTGAGAGAGATATGGAAAATTTGTGGTGTAAACGCAGCACGTGAGATCCGACAAAGAGTGGAATTAAAAGAAAGTGTTGGTGATAAAATGCGAAAGGGTTTGCTCCGTTGGTTTGGTAATTTTTTATGATATTACTAGGCAAACAAGCAGACGAATTTCCTAAAGTTAGTAATGTTGCGTTGCCAACCTGAGGCTGTGATCTTGGGCCTCGAGCAAAAGTATGTATAGAGGCTACCTTATCCTTTGGACCGGAACACGTCAATGGCAAACACTAACGTTATGGCAGCTGTAATAGGTAGGGCGGTGGTGTAAATCGGGGTGAGTCGCTGCAGAACTCTACCACCTAGTCAGATGTCACAATGTTAGTGACAGTAAGCCTATGCTTGCCTTTTACGAGCTGCCTGGCGGAGGAGAAAATGGTCTGTTCTACTCAGTGGTCCCGGACCAACACGTGGAAACATACATAATATGCCATTTTTTCCACGTGACATTAATCCTAATAATATTATAAATGCGAAAGTTTGTATGTTTATTACTCCTTCAAAAAAACTGCTGAACATATTTTCTAAATTTAGCACACACACAGAGGGTAACCTGGATAAACACATTACATAGGATAATTTTTATCCCGAAAAAATGTTGCTGTGGGACTACTAACCACGCGGGCAACAGCTAGTATTAAGTACTTTTTAACTGAAGTTTGACTCTCCCTTCAATAAACTGCCACAATGAAGCGTGAGTGAAACAAACGCAAACTAGTACTTTATAACATTAACATAAAATAAGGAACATACTTTTTACATGGCGTCACCTAAAAAAACTCAATCATTCCAGTTCGCGTTAAAATATGATATTTAACAAATACCACATTCACCAACCTTATTGCAATGACAATAAAGTGAACTTTAGTCCGGTCTTTATGCAAATACGTTTTGACACTCATGACAATAAAAAAAAAAGAAAACCGATAGGGTGACCATAATTTAGAATTGATTTAGGACACAAACATAAATTGAAGGTTCACCCGAGACCTTCATGCTTGGAGTCGACCTTTTGATATTTCGTGACAAATTAATAAATCGTAACCTGTTGCTAAATCGGACTAATAATTAAGTCTCTTATTTATTAGTTTATCCTGTTTTAGGAATATGTACTGGGATATTTATATCTATACATATAATAAATCTGTAGAAGGGTCAATTCTGTCCAAATATGTGATTAATTTTTTTTGTCTATCTGTATGTTCAGGGATCACGTGAAAACTAACGGTTCGATTTCGATGAAACTTGGTATAACTGTACCTCATTATCCTGGGATGAACGGGATAATTTTTGTCTTGGAAAAATACACAGAAAAAAATAAATCTTAATTTTTCAGTTTCATCACGCGAAGACCGACATCCGCGCGGACGGAGTCGCGGGCGGAAGCTAGTTAGATAATATACGAGACTTTTTCACAGATAAAGAGCAACGATTAAAAAGATTTAAGTCTCAAATTGCAACAATCAGAGTAGTGTAGTAAGTAGATCTAATGATTTGTGTATTGTGTGGTGTCAAAAATTGTTGATAATTAAGACAATTTCTAAATAATCCCTAAATATTACTGGCATTAAAACAAATTTCTCGTTTTGATTAATTTAGTGATGAAAAGACTGTCAGAATCAAGTTTCTTCCGAAATATGTTTCATCATAGTTATTCAAAGAACGGCGATATTCTCGGGTGAAGCATAAACTTAAAAATTTAATGTGCGAAAGCAAAACTAAAAACGAATAAAAAAGTTCAAAATAAGTAATTTTTGAAAAGATATGTGCAATTAATTAGTGTATTTTTAATACATGGAAAAGAAACAGGCGCTTCAATTGGGTTATAAAAACATCTATTATTTTTCTTAATGAATTACTTTAAGGATTCAAAAATTAATTAGCGCTGTTTTTATTACTATTGGTGATGGGTCAATTTTAAGGCCCGGTTTTAGCAGTGATTTCGGTTTCAATTAAATATTGACCAAACTTTCCGGCTAAGCTGTAGGTTCTAATTAAATCGAACTTACTAATGAGTAAAAGACTTGTAGGGCAATGAATTGCTTAACCACCGCCTTCGACAAAATAAAATATAATAGTTATTTGGTAGGTATACCTAGTAACCCAGTAACTATCAGTACTTGATAAGAGGTGCACAACTGCAACTTTGACAGGTTTTATTACCAAGTCTGATGACGGTTAAAAACAGGGTTTCGAGGTATAGCTAATTCGAAAAGAAAGGAATATTATTAAAATTGCTCTCCCCCAACTGCATTCGATTGATCCTGCTTATTCTGTTCCTAAACCAGAACAGGACAGAAATTAGAAAGTCGCGTTCTGAAAACAACGCATTTTCTAAAGATGACAAACTAGATAGTATATTATGTTGTAATTATTCAGTGAAATCCATGTATACTTTTGGTAATAAATATCTTTAAATTTACAATATGTCAGTGCCGCTTAAAATCGAGATGAAAAATTCGGTTTCGGTGTTTATGGTTTTACATGTTAGCAACACTAGTTATTAATCTCCGTTAAGCAATGTAGTAAGGTCCCCTGCTGGACATCAGGCTCCTACGCATAAATGTGGCATTACACGGTTGAGAGGACGACTGCTTCGCTTGGCAATCGGGTTAACGACCGCTAAACATTACCTTACTAAAACCGCAGCTATCTCACATGCGTATTCTTATATCTCATAACATTTTTTAACGTGACGGACCAACCGCTTGGCCATGGCTATACTTTTAACTATATACTTGGGGATATATCTTCAAGCCAAGTCCTAAGGTATAGGCAGAGAGTATCGAATGCCAAAAGTCACCTTGCAGACCTATTTACCATTCTCTAATTTCCTTGCATATTTTATACAAATATTTTGAAAACTTAAGAGAAAATAGAATACCAATTAAATAACGATCTCTATTTGTGGGTTTCCGTATTGTGGATGTTGTGGCCAGATGTTATCACTTTTATCTGGTGACATTCAAGTTATCAATAAAATCGGTTAAGCGGTTTAGCCATTAAGAAGCAACAAGCAGACACACAGACTTTCGCATGTATTATTATTAAAAAGTTCATCTTATATATAAAATTCTCGCGTCACAAAGTTACTTACCGTACTCCTCTGAAACGGCTTTACCGATTTTCACCAAATTTATATGCATATTCAGTAGGCCTAAGAATCGGCTGCTATATATTTTTCATACTCCTATGTGATAAGGGTAACCCCATTTTTCACATTTTTTTACATATAAAAGCACATTAAAAAAGTATTAGAACAACGTTTTCCGGGTCAGCTAGAAATATGTTTAATGACCTTCTTACGTGTCAATTCAAGATTCTATGCAAAAGAAGACTGGCAACTAATAGCTAATAAAGCTGTGCAACAAAAGTATTCTGCCAACATTCACTTCTATATCTACAACTACGTGTAGTTTCGTGTATCATTATAACAGTGATGTGAATTATATACAAAAAAACAGCTCATTCTAAAAATAAATATTACCTTATTTCATGTAAGAATTAAGTTTAAAAAGCACACTCATTACAAAGCAAAGGTGAGTGACTGTTTGATGTTTATAAAAGTAAATTACAGTACCGCTTCGTTGGTAAAAAAATTAGCGTACACGTTAACAATGTAGATCCACATGACTTAGGTTCGATTCGCGCCACGACTATATTTAAAACAAATACACAAAAATCAGTAAAATCCGCCATTTTCAGCATATGAGGTGACTATACTGATCGTAATCCGACAGATTAAAAATGGGAACCCATTGTGAACCAAACAATCAGCTGTCCTATAAAAATACCATTTGCTAAAGTGAGACAAAAAATAACCTTCATATACCCATGTGCAAATTATCCCTTTGTGAATTGGTTTGGTATTTTTTAATAAAGATTAGTATCATCTGTGTAGCTTATGCCATTTATCTTTGAAATCATTTTGCAATCAAAAAAATGCATCTCACGACGAAATGCGACCGGCCCTGCTTCGCATGGGTGCATAGAATATTCGAGCTACTAAAATAAAAGGGTGACTTGTTTGGCGACTTTATTTCATAATACTTTATTGTATACACATCCTCACGCCAAGTCCCTTGCGTACTGGGCAGAGAGTATCAAGCATAAGACTAATTTCTTGTACATTCTTTACTTTTTTCACTTATAAGTACACGCTGGTTTAGGAGAACATTGACTTTATTTACTTTACTGCCTCGTTGGCAGAGTGACTAGCGTACACGCCTAACTTTAACGACAAACCGCGAGGCTCGGGTCCGATTCCCGACGGGGGCAGGCATTTGTGTCATGAACATTTAGTTGTCTGCATTTCCGGGTCTGGGTGTTTATTAAATTTATTCTGGTATTTACTTAAGTATTTCTATGTATCCTTGAATAACACAAGCATATAACTTGCTTACTTTTGGGTTAAATCTAACCCCAAAGCAAGTTTGTGCAGCTTGAGCATTATTTATTTAGGCATTTATTTATTCATTACTAAAAGTTACTAAAAGTTAAGTTGGGCTTGAGGCACGCGGCCTGAGTTCGATCCCCGGATTGGGCAACAAAAAGAAAATGTGTGTTTTCAATTTTCTATTTGCCAGCTGTCACATTATAAGGCTTAGCGTCTTCGGATAGTCGTAAGTGCCCTGGTTGTTCCTCTGCCTACTTTTTCAGGGAAACAGGCGTTAAGATACACACATAATAACTTGTTGGAACCAATTACTACGAGCGGTATTTTCAAATGGATGCGACTCAGGATCCTTTAAGAAAAGTGCGCACTCATTCCATAAAAGGCATCGCACCTGTGATGTACGCCTGCTCTTACGGGTGTCGGTGGCAGTGGTGAATGGTGATCACTTTCCACCAGGACGTGACCCACTTGCTCGCTTGCCTCCTCTTATACAAAACTACCTTACCCATGGCTTAACCATTAAACGATAAAACGACCTTAACCATTGAATTTCATGCCTGTAACCAAGCTCTAACTTTAACAGTTTCAATCAAATCAGTCAGTCAGGACATTATTATTTTATAAGTATTACTAACTGTCGACGTACGGCCAGTATTGTAACCTACCAACACAATCTAAAGATAGGCCTAGAGTTTTGTTGCTAAGACATTTTTGTTAACTATTGAAAAATAACAGCGGCTACCTGGCAACCCGATCTAAAATAGCATACTCTCTTTTATAGATAGTTTATTTATGTTCACCGGTAATCAATAATAAATTAAACATTTGTTCTCAGTCTTAGTAGCTCAAATCGTCATTGCCATTGTCAGTGTGGGACCAAGTTTATGGGTCCTCTTTTTTTATGATATTGGAAGGCAAACAAGCAGATGGAATTCCTAATGTTAAGGAATTCACGCCGCCACCAAAGTTGGTAATGGTGCGTTGCCAACCTGAGGCCGGGGTGTTAGGCCTCGAGCAAAATAAGGTAACCGGCTACCTTACTCTCCGAACCGGAACACGTCATGACGTTATGGCGGCAGGAATAGGTAAGGCGGTGGTACCAATCCGGGTGAGTCGCTGCGAAACTCTACCACCTAGTCAGATGTCACGGTGTTAGTGACGGCAAGCTTATGCTCGCCTTTTACGAGCTGCCTGACACAGGAAGGCAGATGGTCTATTCTACAAAGGAGCCCGGACCAACACGGTTTGCCCGATTAAGGTGAAATGTGTACATCTAAAACTTTACGAAAGGTCAAACTGCTCATTTGAATCTCTGTGGAGAAATGTAGACAAGTAGCAGATGTGTGTTACAGCGCTAAATACGGAATACACAATGAGTCACGTACTCGTACTAGTTGACACTGACTTACACCGTCAGCTAATGCGGATCTGTCACACTTATTTATTACCCGACTGGATCAGAAGTAGGGTAATGTTTTTCGAGCGTATGTATGTCTGTTTAATTCACACGCCCTGCAGTCTATACGGCTGGATGGTTCTTAACTTACGGCCAATACTAATAATCAATTCTAACCCAAAACTTGCCGTCCAAGATTGATATTTTGATCCATTTTTATGTTATCGCTTGCTAATAACATATCTATGGATAGGATAAAAATGGCAATTAGGTATAGGATAGACCGGCGGATATGCAGCTATCTAGATTGCTTGAAATCCCTCTTTAGAGATACATTATTAACATTGGCCGTTAAAATATATCTTTAGAAATTTGAAGGCTATATTATAAATTTTAAAAATGTCGGCCCGCAAATGAAAAAAATGTATTTTGTTTTTTAACCGTGGCAATATCATATGAAAGCTAGTAAAAATACCAATTCAAAAATATATGTACTAAGATTTGTTTTAGCAGGGACGGTTTATTTGTTCTTTAATTATTTGTTTATTATTGTACCTGTTTACTCTTTTCGTACATACAAATATATTATGTATTTATAAATGTCAGAGAGATCTAGTATTTATAAGCGAGCTTATCTCTTTATGAGATCTCTTCCAGCTAAACTGTTGTAGAAAATCGTCCGACGAGGTTATATCGTACTTAAGAGTTCAACTCACAGAATAAAATCCTGTAACTTTAACAACAAAAATATATACACAGCGTGGACATACTTGCTGGATAGCTGTTAATGTTTAGGGACGTCCCTACGCGACCCTACGACCATATCGCTTGTATAATATAATAATAATAATGATAATAAGTATACTCAACTCGCCTCTTGACAATGTTGGATCAGGGTGAGGTGAATTCTTAGCTTCGTTACCTTAGCTGACTTTGTTTCGAGCCCTTATCTGTCTTATTAGGAAACAAATACTAAGATAAGAATAAAGTTAGGCATTATAGTGTGTATCACTTTGTGATAAACATCTTGGAATACTTCAATCTATGTTTATTAATAAGGCAGCTTAGTTCTAGCACACTAAATCTATACTACGCTATACCGTAGAGTTAGTATATTTTATCTGTCCACTCAGTATAGCGCTGAAAGAAAAGGGCTGACGAGATCAGCCTTTTAAGCTTTCGGACATTTATAGGTATCCCATAAAACTCTTATCTGTTATTCGAACGCTGTTCTAGACTAATTTGGAGTCAAATGACTCATTGTTGCTGATCAATCTGAGGAAAAGGCTATTTGATCATAAACAGAACCTATAAATGTCAACAATACTCTGCACATACTGCAAGATTATTCAACGAGTGTATTCAGTCAGACAAGGTGGTAGTTCTAATATAACGGCTTGTAAAAAGCTACCTACGCTTCACCTTTCTATGTGCTCATCATCGTCGTGTGTAACTTACGTAAGAGGTGCACTTAAAAGTAGGTAGTGGTCGGCGGCAGACATGAGTGAACCAGAGCTGCGAACCGGCTCGCACGTCAGCTAGACTATGAAAACTATGTTAGTAAACTGGCGCTCGGACCGAAATATATGGCCAACCAATGATACAGCTTTTTTAGTCATTGGTCACAGATATGTGATAGCATAACCATGACGACATCTCCAGGGTTTGGTGTCTGTCACAGATAGGAAGGCTTTTCTATGATTTTTTTATATGATGTTGAAAGGCAAACATGCAGGATTTCTTGATGGTGAGAAATTCACACCGCCTAGAGACACCATGGGTGGTAATAGCGCATTACCAACCTAAGCACTCGCTGCACAACTCTATCACCAAGTAGGATGTCACGGCCTTAGTGATGGTAAGCGAATTTTACGAGCTGCCAGGCGCATGGTCTATTCTGCAAAAGAGCCTGGATCAACACAAGGAAAATACACGGGTATTAGATTTTTTTTATGACTTTGGAAGGCAAACAAGCAGACGGATTTTCTGATGGTAAGAAATTCCTAGAGACACCAAAGGTGGTAATGGTGCGTTGCCAACCATAGGCCGGGATGTTAGGCCTCGAGCAAAAGTAAGTTTACCGGCTACCTTACCCTCCGAACCAAAACACGTCATGACACTTGATGGTAGAGCACCACCATCACGTAGACCCAGTAGATATAACCGAGCATTTGTGTAAAAATGTGACAATTCAATGATCGGCTAGGTAAAGCGTCCGTAGGGCTGCCACAGTAATTTAGTAGTCCAGTATTGGCGTTGATTAGATGAGGTCTCAAGTTCGATTATGCATCTTTACGCCCATAACCCTGAAACGGTTCCTACCGTTCTTCCTAGAAGCACAACCAAGAAGTTAAGTCCGACGCCAGGCAGCTAGACCACAGAGGCGATTTTTCTATCTATATTTAATAATGTAATTTATCTTCACGCCCACATCCCCGAAAAGGTATGCAGAGGCACAATCAGGGCACCCACAACTAGCCGAAGATACTAAGTCCCATAATGGGATAGGTGGCAAGCCTATCGCCAACCGGGCACGTTTCCAATTCCGACCAACATTTTTTTTTTAGAAAATTGAAAAAATCCAATTTTCTTTTTGTTGGCCGACCCGGGATTCGAACCCGAGACCTCATACAGTCAAGTTCAACACCCGGACCGCTCGACCACAGAGGCGACAATTTTTCTATCTAGTAAACTAAAACTATTATTTCACTACTTGGCAACTGGTTCGTTACATTCCTACAACAGAAAATCTTGACACCCACTGCACTATACAAACTATACTATATATTTATAGAAATTACATTCTCAAAATGTATATTTCAGCATCAAAGTAATCATTACTGGTGTCGGAATCGGAAATAAGGGTTGTTTTGAACGTGCCTTGTGAACTGGGGAGAGGGAGGTAATAATAAGCTTATTCAACGATACCTACTGGCAGCTTGAAGGGGAAGGGAAGGAGAAATACACGCTTGTAAAATAATACTTAGGTAAAGAATTGCCAAATTATACTCTTTTGTGTTTTTTAACCGACTCCAAAAACAGGAAGTAATCAATTCGACTTCATATTTTTTGTGTGTTTGTTACGCGATTACTCGGTCAATAACGAACCGATTTTGATGGTACTTTTTGGAAAGGTCATAATTCCAAGGTCCCATATTAATTTTATTATGAGCAGACTAGAGATGGTTGTATTATAATGATAAAATGTATACTGGTGTCATATTGATAAAATTTACGACCAGCCATCTTAGAATTAGCTATAATTCAAAAAATATTTTTTACAAGATTTGGTTTATATTTTAAATACATTTATACAATTATATGTTCATTTAACTGACACGGTGATTTTTTAACTTCTTTTTTTTAAATTTCACAAATACCCAAGAACGCATGAACTAAGATCCATCCATCAAAACCTCAATACTGAAAATGATTCAGCGTTATCTTTGAACGTGATCAAGCGACAATTCAAATGACCGACATTCGCGGTGAACGCTGATGTCAGTCCAGGGATCGAAATATCGGTA
>NJDD01000403.1:225318-260428 GCA_002245505.1 Calephelis nemesis
AAATTATTAGAAAAAGAATTAGCGTAAGTGTTCCATCTGTTCACGCGTGATACGGATAATAAAAGGAAAAGAACAAATCGCAACTTTTTACATAATATATGCGATATCATAGTCCACCAGATATAAAATTATAGGCAATAAAATGAGGAGGTAAATTCAAAACTAGTAGAGTGAAGTAAGATCCCAGTGTTAGTCCGGGCTCCTTTGCAGAACTGCCAGGCAGCTCGTACGAGGCGAGCATAGGCTTACAGTCGCTAGCACTGTGACATCTGACTAAGTGGTAGTTTCGCAGCGACTCACCCGGATTATAACCACCGCCTTACCTATTCCTGACGCCATAACGTCATGACGTGTTTCGGTTTGGAGGGAAAGGTAGCCGGTAAACTTACTTTTGCTCGAGGCCTATCATCCCGGCCTCAGGTTGGCAACGAACCATTACCACCTTTGGTGTCTCTAGGCGGCGTGAATTTCTTACCATCAGGAAATCCGTCTGCTTGTTTGCATTCCAATATTATAAAAAAACGATCTCCCGATTTTGATTCCATCTTGTATACACGCCGTTAATGCCGACATTCCAAACGATTGTCTCGTATTCGGCGAACTTGCGAAATTACTTTTTGCATTTGATCGCATACCTGGGCCAGAGGACCATAATGGAGCGTTTGTTAGCCTTTGTAACGCGTCTTCTACTTTTTACTTGTATTAGGACTACTTGCACGTTCCTGGGTTAACTATTTAACTCTGAGGTAGTTTCTAAATAGGGTCAAATCACTATATATTTGCCACAAGAACTAATTAAATTTAACCCATGAACGTGCAAGGGGTCCTTAGTGACTTTATTCTAGTTAGTGGATAGAAGTGGTGATTTTGGTGATCGCTCACTAAACAAATTTTAAGTTATCGCTATCCTCTTTTAACACAACTAAAAGAAAAAGACAAAACAGCTTATAGTGTCTGATTAGTCTGTCGTGTACAGAACATACGGTGTACATTTCGACAAACATTTAAAAGCTCAGAAAACCTTGATTACAAACATCACAATTTAAGATGTCCGGACTTATCTCACATATCTTAAATCTTTCATCTCTTTTGTTTTTGTTACATCTGAAAAAGACAGCACGCATCTAAAATAATAAATAATTTGTGCACAGCGGAATCATCTTCATTGTGTCGTTCAATAATGTCTAATGTTGTTGGCTGGCCGTGGTAATACGTCCAACTCATAAAAGCTCGGTGAAGTTGCATAAAATCGCGAGTTTAGCAACAAATCAGTCATTCAAAAAAAACCGTCCAATTCTGTTCGTTCCGTTCGATCTTTTTTTTTTGGTTACCGGCTCTTTCAAAGAATAGACAGACTGTTAACTCGGCTTGCGCTGCAAACGGATCGTTAATGTTTAGTATAGTTTTCACTCACTCATTTGAACCTTTTCCATCTTTTACCAGACCTTATTAGGCCTTTCTTTATGATCTTGTTTTAAGACTTTTTGTCTATTTTTAGCTAAAAAACTTAGTGGGTGACGTCTGCGACACAGTTCTTGCAGGATTTTCGCTTACAAAATTTACCGAGACACCCAAATTAACCACTTCATTGCTTGCTCAGAGAACCTGAGCCGACGAAAAGTCAACAGTAATAGAACACATGTCACAGCCTATTGGTAGCAAGCGTATTTGTCGTCCAGTCACTGGTGGTACATTTTAGGCCATCACCATTTAAGAAACTCATAATTTTCGTGAAGGCTGCAAGGCAAGGTCTTTTGACGCCGTTGTATAGCCCGGCGAAGTTGCAAAAACCTCGCGGTTAGCAGGTTAGCCAATTCGAAAAAAAAATCTTGGGCCCAAACAAAAGTATCCTTGAATAACTTTAGAAGCCAATGACAAAAAGTTTAGATCTAACATGGGCATTCGATATATTATGCGTTTTTATCTTGACCTACTCACGAAATATATTCCATCAAAACATGTTAGAAAACTTTGCTTGGGTCATAATATCAGTGTCTCCGGAATAAACATTTTTAATTGGAAAATTGTACGTGTATAATGTTTTCTCTAGCGGCCCACCCCGGCTTAGCATGGTTATGAAATATACATATGACCTTCCTCTTCAATCAGTTTATCTATTAAAAAAAACATCAAAATCCATTTCATAGTTTTAAAGGTTTAAGCATACAAAGGGACATAGGGACAGAGGAAGCGACTTTGTTTTATACTATGTAGTATATACTGACGAACTAATTATGGACAAGTTTTGATAAAATAAAAGATATGATATAACTTCTATCTTCTATACTTATGCAAAAGGTATGGTCATACCTATATATTAAATAATTATACTATGTAGTGATAATGCCACATGATTTCCAGTCCAAAAGCTTGAAATTCAGCGATCGTGAAGCTGCATTCGGTAAATCATTATAAATTAATTGTTTAAGAATTTTAGGTGCCCGGTCAGCAATAGGTTCGTCACGTATCACATTGTGAGTAAAGTTCAGGTAATCATGATTAGTTTGACCTCTCTACCTCTTCTGGGGTACGGGTATTAAGATACCTTTTAAGAGTTTTAAGCTAATATCCATAAACAATTTTGGTAGAGGAATATCAAGAACGTAAGTAGTGAAAAAGATATTGTCGTATAATTAATTCAAAGCAAACAAATAAGAATGACTTCCACAGAACCGTTTACAAGTTAGAATCGCCTTACAAAACTGAGTGCAATGTTGGAAATCAGTCGGCCTCGTGCCAGATTGAGTTAATATGTAGGTACACTGAGGAAAGGCCGATTGTTTGAGATTATCTTTACATTATACCTTTATGTGGTCGAGATTATGTTCGTATTTGTACATACGACACATACGAACTAATACGATTGATTTGTGTTGTCTTAGTGTGCTTGTTTCAATGTTTCGAATGTGTTCTTAGTTTTAACCAGTATTTTCTCGATTTGCCACACAAATTGCTTGGATAGGGCTGGCAACAAAAATCTTATACAAGCAAACAAGCAGACGGATTTCCTGATGTTAAGAAATTCACGCCGCCTAGAGACACTAAAGGTGGTAATGGTGCGTTGCCAACCTGAGGCCGGAATGTTAGGCCTCGAGCAAAAGTAAGTTTGCCGGCTACCTTACCCTCCCAACCGGAACACGTTATGACGTTATGGCGGCAGGAATAGGTAAGGCGGTATCGCAGTTACCCTTAGTAATACGCAGACTCGATTTACCAAAGGATATAATATTTTGACAGCCTGTTTCCAGTGGGTGCAGCAGTTCTAATAAGAGGTTAAGGGAATGTTTTTGCATAGACTACTTTTTTGTTACCATTTTGTTTGTCTTTCGGTAAACTTCACATAAAGAGGTCGAAAAAGTAATAGACGTCGTAATCATAGAAATATAAGACTACTGCTGCCTATGACATGCACACCAAAGTCCATTGTTTTATAACAAATCAAAAAAGTGTCTTACATTATGATTTGTCATACATGGGTCCTCTATTTTTCTTGCGAAACGTAGTTAATAGTGTTTTTATAAAAAAAACACACACTTGAGTCCTTAAGGGCGTTAATTTAGCTGTATTTTTTTTAGCAAATTTGTAATTAAAAAAACCAAAAACGCCCCAAAATAGAACCCTGTGGGACACTTAAAATAACGACTCCATAGTGAGGGAAACCTCTCATTTAATGCCAAAATCTAGTTATAATGTTTTATATGCATAATTTCTTTATTAATTACATAGCAATAAGAGATTATCCACATTTCAATTGTCATGATGAACAAAGCCGGAAGCGTCAGAAAAATCATAAAAATGTTAAGTACATACTGCAATCCTTTCAGAGCCTCAAATAGTTTTTTGATAATACAAGTCGAATATCCAAGGTTGTCAGTCAGCAGTCTTTAATCGAATCGTAACATAAATCTAAATCTACATATATCAACATCGAGTCAAGAAATGATTCTGTATGCATATCGTAAAAAACCTAAACAAAAGTCGAGCCAGTTTTGTCACTGACTTCAGTATAAGGAGCAAATGATTTGATACCCGTGGGGTTTTACTAGAAGCTCACTTGTTTTAATATCTGGTAAATAAAAAGTCATAAATATATCACAAGCTTATAAAAAGCATCTTTACGCCCATATCCCCGAAGTGGTAGGCAGAGGCACAACCAGGGCACCCACGACTAGCCGAAGACACTAAGTCTCACGATGTTACAGGGGGCAAGCCTATCGCCAACCGGGCACATTTCCAATCCCGAACAATTTTTTTTAAATTAGAAAATTTGAAAAACCCAATTTTCTTTTTGTTGCCCGACCCGGGATTCGAACCCGGGACTTCATGCAGTCAAGTCCAACAACTGAACCGCTACACCACAGAGGTGACTTATAAAAATGGAGGGTACTGCAAACACAAAAGTTAAATGAAAATATCCCACATTACCCGGGATAGAAATCAAAAACTTGAAAATATGAGCGACGTTGTAGGTATTAAAAGTGCGTGATGTTTAGGTTTTTCACAAGTTCCTTCCTCTCGAGAAATTGTTTTACCCTTGCCTCTAGTAATATTAGTTATGTTTTTGAATATTAAAAGATAACAAACACATTGGATTTTACAAAACGCGTTGAATTTTCTAAAATCAACAGTTTTAAAAGCCAAAAAACTTCTTGAATATGCGAGCACTGTCACTTCACATTAGGAAAAGTAGGCTCTATACGTAAAGTAACGCAAATACGCCCACAGAATATATGTACGTTTTACATACATCATTTAAAGGCTCGCTTTGTATCATGGACAACAGATTTGGTTTATTTATAGTTGCTAGGCTTGCTTTGTATATTGTAAATCAGATTTAGTTTATAGTTGTTCCATAAAAAGTAACAATAAACTTTCGACTCAGTAAGATAATTTCGCCAAATTAGGAAATTACAAGCAATCGTGTTTCCTAATCTAGGTGTATGATTTGTCTTTTATGCAAATCACGACTAAAACTAGAAATAAGACAAACGTAAAGTATACTTTCACAACTAATCGAAACTAAAAAAATGTTTGAAACAAAAGTAGAGCTAATCAGAGCAAAATTATTAGTTCGGGATCCATGCCAATTGATCAATTATCTTTAATCAGTCATTAATTTGACCTTTTCTATATCAAACTATGACTTAAGAGTTTTGGCGCCATCGAGAGAAAAGATGGTCGAAGTTTTTTCATAATTATTTAATTTCGTGTTGATATTGAGTGAAATTAGTCAATTTTGGTGGCATTTTGTACAATTTTGTTCAGTGAAAGTGCACAAATGAAATAATCATGAAGAAATTAGCGTATCAAGTATTTCCTCGTTGCCGCCAAATCTCCTTACATGAGCTTGTGTAATGAGGCCACCGTGTTACCCAAGAGCCTGACATGACTTACTGACGACTTATGACTGATGAATAATTATAATTGATTAAAATTGATGTAAAATTTGATGCAAATTTCTACTTGACGAATGGCAAAATACTAACGTGAAGGCCAAAATTTAAAGAAAGAAGAAGAACTACGACTTAATGATAGATTAAAATTTGTTGGCGTTTCTGAGTGCATCTATTTTTGTATAAATCGAATGCCTTAATTGCGCGTCATCTATCTTCATATATCTTTTTGAATTTTTTGGTCTTTAGTATTACCGGGTTAAATTTGTTTAACCCCGACTAATACTGGACTCATTACATATTGCGGTTCTTACAAGCTCATCAGCTGATTTGTTCAAATAAAAAAAAAGGAGGCTACTATTTTTTAAGATATCTCGTAGATATTCATAGACAGAGGTGTAGGTATAATTATGCTCCTTCGCCTTATGCGATATTAAGCCTTTGAAACCTGATCGCTATAGAGATATGCAAATTACATATTTTCGTATTTACGTCCAAATATATGATGGTTCCTCTAGATTTATTCCTCCTTAAAAATTGAATATTATTATTGTAATATAGAGATAACAGTTTTGCATTATTATTATATATGATAAAATTTAAATATGGTGGAGTACACACGCAAGGAGCTAAAACGACGCGTCATGGATTTTTAACTTAAGTACGATTTAAAACAAAACCAGTCTTGTATAGCGGTGGGTGGATTTTTCCACCTTCGCAATTATTCAACTACAGTCCAACTAATTTGCACACATTACAAAACTAAAACAATATCTAAACAGCATCGTATACAAGTTTCGGTAAATTTTCAACTAACTTGGTACGATAAGTAGAAAGATTTGCGCGTTTGTCAAATTGTAGTTTATTTTTTTTGAAAATCCGACTTTAAATTAATTTGTACTAAAGTATAATGCAGAAAATAGGTTTTACATAATCATTTGATTTGGAAACATTTTCCAGGATAGATCGATACAAACCTCAGATGCAATGTACCTACATAAGCCCGAAAAATTTAATAAACTTTTTGGGAAAGATCCAGTTAGAACCTTTTTGAAGTGTGTTTACTTATTTTTAATGTATTCTTTCGATTTATTTAAAATTTGTTAGCTATTCCAACTCAAGCCAAGGCTATTGTGGATTTAAGTTTTATTAAAATTGATGCTTCACATGGTTTGAGAATCTTTAATTCATTTTCAGAGTCTCTTTTTCAAAAAAATCATTGACCAGTAAAATTTATACCACCTTATAAGATTTCACTTATAAGTTCAGTTCTCTTAATGATATTAGAGAATGGTAGTCTCCTTTAATTCAAGTGGAGGTAAAGTCAAGAATGCAGGAGACCCAAAATTCGATTCCCAGTTCGAACAAATCGATCGACTGCCGTCAGCTATCAAAATAAACAGTGCACTATTTGCATTTTTTGTTTTAGTTTACAGGGTTAATGACTACATCGACATATATTTACAATCAGATCTGATAAACATAATTTCCTCTCGAACACCGATAAACAAATATTCAAACATCTGAAATAAGTTTGAATACGATTATCTCTTCTTTTATTAGCCGATGAATCAGCATTTTAAAGACAACCCGCATAATTTATGGACAAAATCAGATATCACATGAAAGTATATGGATATCGACATTCCGAACCGGTCGTATAATGCCCGAGCATCGTCGGAAAGCAGTAAAAAATGATGAACCAAGTCTGCGGACTGGGGGCGCAACGCGACAAATTTTAGATGATCACTGAATGACACTGGATGACCGGCCGCGTTCTCCCAATTTTACATGCTCGGGTAATAACTACAGACAACTCTTGTAGCTATAACGCCTATACGAGAGGTACAGGCCGTTTATAAGGCGCGGTCTTGAATGCTCAATGCAATTATTTCATGCTCGATGTGCTTACGTATCCGCCATGATAGAAAATGCGTCTATTTTCCTTTTTTAAAACAAAGAGTGCACCTTTCAAGAAGACAATGCCCCTTTTGTTTCTATCGTTTATGTATACGCTATTATCAGTAAATGATGTAAGTCTTATCGGAGAGTATATTTAATATAAGGTATATTATAATCTCGTATGCACTTCATTGAATGAAAGATAATTTTGTCTCCCAACAAGGTCATTGTTGGAACAGATTATGATCACTATTTTTGAAATTCGAATAGGCACAAAGATGACAGGTAGAAATTTTATGGTGCAGACGTACTTATCAAGTCTGTATTGTTCTTGTTACATTCGTGTTTTGAGACAAGAGTTGTCCATGTTATTCTGCGTTTAAACTTTGGTTTCTGTATTCATCATCATCACAATTTCAGCTGTTTTGTAAATTGTTCTAAGAAATGCATTACCACTTGTTTTGTAAGCTTTCAAGTCTCCATGCACGTGAGTAAATTTGTTTAAATTAGATGTATGGATATCATCGGAATTAAAATATTGATAATGACACTATAGACTCCAACATATTCAATAAACTGGAACTATTTATTTGTATGTTTGTAGTAAACATTAACTTTAGACCTTATATTATTACAAAAACAGTCCGCAAGGTTATTTATATGTAAATAAACATGTTTTGTCAAAGTAAAAGTTGTTGTTAAGCTGTATTATGTGATATAATTCTTAACAATTGTTGAATTACGTTCAGTTACATGTCTAACACCTGGCGTTCTATTTATAGAGTTGGGGAAAGCGTTGTTTCCATTCAATCTAACTTAACAATATGTACATTGTACTTACATATCAATTTTATCTGTGGTCTGTGGAACACTCAATTCGAATTTCAAAAAGATTTAAAATCAAAACGCGTTACAATTTTCAAACGTCACAAGATTCGTAATAAGAACGCGATGGCCGCTAGCCGCTATTAAAATTATTGATTTAGCTCAGCTACAAAACAACAAAAGATATAAAACGGGCCGGCAGCACCCCCGCGCGAACCGAATCGATCAAATGATAATTGTCGCGCACAAAGAGAGACTAGTGACTACTCACCTAGACAGACGGAATGCACACTAAAACAATAACACACACTAATTATGTCAACAATGTTTGATCACTATGTCACTTATCACACTTAGGCACTTTTATTTATTGTTTATTGTTATTATAAAGGATTAATTAGTGCGAATTATGATCGATTTGTAGTGGAGACGCGAGCGATTCGGCGACCGCTGGCAAGATGGCTCCGCGTATGCCGCGCGGCGACCGCCCCCCCGCGCGTCGCGTACGTGCAATGAAAGATAGGTGGCCGGTTCACACGGTTTGAGAGCGAGGACTTATCCGACGATAACTGTTACACTGAAAAGAAAAATAATTCGAATGGCTTTATTTGTTACAAACGAATAACTCTACTTGAAGGTATTTGTTTTCTCTTAACATTAACATTTGAATTTAGTTTAATTCACCGTATAAGTACTAAAGTGAAAATTCACTAACGTAAGACTTCTTTCAGATAATATAATATTCAACTTCCGCCCATGTGTCTGTAGCGAGACAGTCGTGGCATAATATATTTTGATTAATATATTTTGAAAGTAGTATTTAATATGTCGGAAATTGTGAATGCGGTCATGCATGATTAGATTTTATTTTCTGTATTTTATAAATCAAATCTTATCATATTTTGATATTTAAATTGGGTAGGTTTTGCTAAAGTATCTAAAGTATTTAATAGGTGCGCCATTCATTCATTTTAATCGGAATTAAATGTGTATTAAACATTTTAACTCAATCGATGGAGTTTAAGTGGTTCAAAATTTCGTTCAAAGATTTATCCAACAATAAACAATCTAGTTGAAAGGTTAAAAAGATCGTTTTTATTTAGTTTTTAAGCTATGAAATATCACTATATTTAGTCAGCGTGAAATTGTTACGATTGTCATACAAACTTTTATTCCCCATATTTTTTTAAAAGTTACCTATTTTTGAATTCTAGTTAGTATTTAAGTTCAGCTGTTTAGACGTGAAAGCGTAACACACAGACGGACTGACTTTCGCATTTATAATTTTAGTATGGACAGTTGAATGTGGAAATAATTTATGTATTTCTAAGTAAACATGAACATATACAGTTACATACATATCTTCACGCTAAGTTATTACGAATGAGGGAGAGAGTATCGAGTGCCAAGTTTACATTTAAAGTGGCTAATATTAAATAATAATAACATTAAATATAATAACAATATTATTAAAGAAAGTAATTCAAAAATACACGCAAAATATACGACCAAACGCGGTTGGTTAGTAGATGAAATACAACAACTTGAACTACAAAATGTATCTTCAGATGTATTGCGAGAAGCATGTCCCTTGTGCATTAATTCTTTCCCTTCATACCGTGATCGTCCCCCACCCTGCCTACCGACCTCTTATATATACTGCTCTCTTTAACAAAAAAAAACACCAATTTCCCAAATTCCCGGACGAAGCGCTCTCTCGCTCGTGGCGAACCTAAGATGGCCGACGGCTTCCATTTTGATCGCAGATTACATTCGTCGCGTCCTACATTGTTCAAAGCCTAAGCGATGCCGCGACCCGGTGTTACCGCGCTTCTCATAAACGTATAGCACATGAATTTAGGCTATTTTTTCCCGTTTCAAACAACGGTAAGGTCCTCAATGCCCTCCCATTTCGTTTATAGCAAGAACTTTGAGTAAAAAGACCACTTACTCTCATAAACCAACAATGTTTTCTGTTTAGAGCAATTGAAATGTTCGCCTACATTCTTTTAACTACTTATTTCTGACAACAGTAGACATTAATGAAAAGAAAAAAAATTTCGTATACCTACATTTACGAGTCTACTTATTTTACACTTGGCGTTGCTGACGGTTTTTCTGTAAAATAAAAGATATATAAGGTATTGAAGCTCCTCGCTCATCAGCTTTAGAACAAAGAGGTCTACTTTCATATAAATGTTTCATTTTTTTTTGTTTTGTTCGAGTCCCTTACTAGGAGATAAGGCTTAAGAGGCATTAACAGTTACACCTGAAAAAATTAGATAACGGTGTGATTCAATTTCAACGACAAATTTCATCAATGTTTTAATAGCGTGTGCTACTTAATTTAAATATACGTCAGACATAACTACATATTAAAAAAGAGTGTAACTACATGTTATTAAAGGTATATATTGAGAGCATTTACATCAGTTGAAAACCTCGTCGGATATAAAAAACTAACAGTTTCACGCAGTTTCGCCTGCGTAACTTGGCTTCTACTGTATCCATTTTGATGAAAAAGCCTATGTCTCGGACTCGGGGTTAATGTAGCATTCTAAAGGATTTTTGTAATCGGTCCAGTAGTTTCGGCGCTTATAATTTCAAACAAACAAAAAATCAAATCTTTCCTCTTTAAAATATTAGTATAGATAGTAAAGATGGATTAATTTTGTGACGTTTACAAATAGACATAAAAAATGTTTCTAAAACTTATTTAAGGTCGTGTTTGACGATAGATTCTAACTAAGTACATTGAAAATGCATGCAGACATACACTCACTACATGAAAATGTCATAGCACTTGAATGAACTGGATAGGAAAATAAATGGGGTCATCAGCGATTCTCAAACTTAGCTAAACATTAATGTTTGAAACTAACGTTTTTATGAAAGCAGGCCCCATTGTGGCTGCCTGATGAGGCTGATTTGGGAAGGGCTAATTTCATCTAGAGTTTAAATTGTCTTCCAAAAGCTATATTATCATAGAAAAATAATGCTAGTCTTTAAAATAACCATAAATTAAAAAATCTATAAACCCCGACAAAATCAAATCGTGATGTAGTTAAGTTTCACCTGGATTACGTCAACTTTTAAAGAAAAACAATCGCATGAAAATCAGTCCATTCGATAGGAGTTATAATGCCACAGACAAACAGATACACACACTCTTTTCTTTTTATCCAGGTATCTAAACGAGTTCCTAAGGTAGCGCTTAATACCTTGAAAACGCGAGCATAGTCGCAGCCAACAATTTTTAGTTCCGTGTAAAAAAAACTTCCTGCCCCTTAATAATAAAGCAAATTAATAAGTAAGGCGGAAGATCCCTAAGCCTTTTTTTATGATATTGAAAAGTAAACAAGCAGACGGATTTCATAATGGTACGACATACACACCGCTAGAGAAATCAATGATGATAATGGTGCGTTGCCAACCTTAGAATGTTAGGCCTCGAGCAAAATAAGTTTACCAGCAACCTTCCCCCTCAGAACCGGAACTTGTCAACAGCAAGCACTGACATTGGCCTCAGGTATAAGTGAAGCGGAGGTAACCAATCCGAACGAGTCGCGAAACTACCACCTAGTCATATGTCATGCCTGGCAGGAAGGCAGATGGTCTAGCTAGTATGCAAAGGAGCCCGGACCAACTTAAAGAAAAGAAAAACAAAAACGGGCTTGTTTTACGCAAAATATTAAGTGAATACAATTTAAATTTAAATATATATATATATATAATAGCACGGTTTGCGCAGAAATATAAAATTTTTTCGAACCTTAGTCTTCAAGTTATTATTGTGGTTATCTAGGCTCTGTAGTTACAGGTTATAAAAGTTATGAAATTATTCTAAATAAGACCGTCAGGTGTTACTTTTGCACAAATAAATAAATAGTGTTGGTTTTAGCCAAAACTTTTACCAATCGTAGTTGTTTCGAAGTATTCTGCAAAATGGCAGCATCAATTTTGAGGCAACTATCACATCTGGACAACTTTGAAGACATTACATTTACTGAACATATTATAACACCTGTCATTTGTAAAATTATACATTTCTGTATCCACTTTCATATTAACTCTTTTTACAAGTTTTTTAATTATAATATAAGTATACATAACTTTTTTTCTTATATACTCGTGAAGACTTTGATACTATGTTAAAAAACCGACTTCCAAACTAAAAAGTAATAAAGATTTAATATTAATTATATATATACTACTTATTACATTTATATGCGCTATTTACTAATAGGTTTGAAGTCGGTGCCAAGCCTTAAACTAATAACCATAAGTATTAAATTGGGTTGGCACCCACTTTAAACCTTTTAGTAAATGGCACATATAAATAATGGGTAGTAGGTATATTATAATTAATATTAAATCTTTATTGTTTTTTACTTTTTAGTTTTGAAGTCGTTTTTTTTAAAAGCAGTTATTTTTATTAAATACTTTTTAGTTTAACGTTGATATGATTTAATTTAATAGAAATAAACATCGGGTAGATAAAAGTGGATAAAAAAGTGATCTCGAATAAAAACGTATGGGCCTGAATCAAAATTTTAAAGGACTAACTCGAAACTATTCCGCTTTAAACAAAAAAAGAATTACGCAAATCGGTTCAGAAGTTACGGTGAAATCAGTGTACAAATAAATATATCGGACGATTTTAGAACCTCCTCGGTTTTATTGTACTCATTTAAAAAATTTAGGAGTTGAACATATAACCACCACCTTTTTTCGCAGTCGGCTAAAAACCGACACCATTTAGATATCGTCTTCATTTCGTTAAACCAATAACATACTTTAAGAATCTACCAGTAGAAATTATTTCTAAGGACAATGAGTATTCATTTGTTTATTTTAATAGATAGCTTATTTCACCACTGTTACGTTCCGGTCGGCACTGTCCGGTAAAGGCTTAATATCGCGGTCTGAAGTTAGCAACTCTTACCATCAATACATTTCTTAAGCCTGTATAAGGCTGACATACCTGTATATTTTTACCGATACAGGTATGCCAGCCTCATAAAGGTAAAAGCCCTCTAAAGACAAAAACAAGACATTTACACCCTTGTTAAGTTCTTCTATCAGTAGATCTATCTGCCTCTCAACGCTATATCAAAAGCTATCTATATTTAGGCAAATGAAATTTCCTCAGCCCGGATCACAGGGTAAAGTAACCGGACAGTTTTGTATTGATTCAACGCTGTCAAAGGCATACCGTGTACAGTTTAATGTCTGTTTGTCTCTTTCGTCCGAGTACCTGGGCCGCGACAGATAATAAAACAAGTACGTGTCCGCCCGATAGCTTGGAAACGACATTATACAGCCTACATTTTGATATAACGATATTTCTAAGCATTATATTCCTTTCCTTTTAAGAAAGAAGTGCAACAAATTCAAAAAAAGAATAGAAATATAAATGTTTTTTTTTATGTTATAGGAAGGCAAACAAGCAGACGGATTTCCTGATGGTAAGAAATTCACGCCTCCTAGAGACACCAAAGATGGTAATGGTGCGTTGCCAACCTGAGGTCAGGAGCAAAAGTTAGGCCTCGAGCAAAAGTAAGTTTACCGGCTACCTTTCCCTCCGGACCGGAACACACATTTTATTATGGCGGCAGGAAAAGGTAAGGCGGTGGTACCAAACCGGGCGAGTCGCTCTACGCGCGAAACTCTACCACCTAGTCAGATGTCACGGTGTTAGTGATGATAAGCCTATGCTCGTCTTTTACGAGCTGTCTGGCCAGAAAGGCAGATAGATGGTCTATTCTGCAAAGGAGCCCGGACCAACACGGGGAAAAATGTTACTAATTTATCTCTGTAAACATTTTTCTTTTGATGTGGTTACATAATATTTAACACTAGCTGTTTGCCCGCGACTTCGCCAGGGTAGAATAATTAATTACTATGATTTTCATACAAATTTTAATACTCTTAAAAACTTTTGCAGGTTGCAAAATAGGTAACTTTAAAAAAAACAAATATTACATTTTATTAAAATCGAATGAGCGTCAGAGCGACAGACAGACTTCCACATTTATAATAGTATGGATATGACTACGCATTCCTTTGCTCTTTAAAAAAGGAGTGCAACAAATTCTGTCTTAGGTTTAGTCAAAAACTTCCGAGAACAAAAATATCCGAGAGTATTTGTTACGTAACCTCATAAACCTTAACAACATGTATTTTTACATAATATTTAATAACATAAATCAACATCTATAGTTCATACTAAAATGATAAATACTAAAGCTTGTGTCTGTTGCGTTTTTAATAACAAAAACGCTGAACCAATTTTGGTAAGGTCAAATATAGACATATATTTCAATCGGTCATCAAAGTTTTTGCGGGAGCAAAGATATTTAAACTTATTTGAAGCAGCAGAGACAGCAATATCGACTATTCTTATTACATAATTTAAGCACCTTTTGGGCATCAAACCCAAACTTAGTTGATCAGAGTTAGATGCACTCGTTAACCGTTCAACCCACGAGGTGAAATTTTCTCCAAATCTTCACCAAGCGTAAATTTATGTTATTCAGACCAAAAAAACAAACATAGATACAAAAGTTATTTGTCGACTCAACCATCATCGTGCCTGACAAGCAGTAGGTAAATAGACGGATAAATCTTTTCGTTTTGGTTACAGAATGTATCATATACAGGGTTACTTTGAAAGGACCGCTCAAATCTTAATGTAAGGGGGTATATGGTCTTAATTGGTAATGAATTTTAAACATGATTGCCAAACTGTAATATTCACTAATTTAAACAATAATTTAACAGTCCGCAAAAACAAATTTCCCTTTTCATACAAACACGCCATATTATATAGAAGGTTTTAGTAGACAATTTCAAATATTTTATAGAAAGATTATGTAGATACAAATTTAACCTGTATTTAGCTATTTCCAAAACTTCTGTTCAGCATCGATGTATTTTATAAACTTCTTCAAAATCATTTAATAGTTACGCAAAAAAAAAACACAAGCTATTACAAACATCAGCCAGTTATTGTTCATAGCTTATTTCTAAGCTTTGTAAAAAAAATACAGCAAAGGTATCCTGTGAACTGTCAAGTGCGAAACGTTTACCATTATACGTAGACCCACGTTTTATTGTAGCTCAAATGAAAGTGCAGGTTCATCTCATCTGGTTTAATGCAGAGCAACGACCCCTTGGCTTTCCGGGCAGTTTTCAAGAGGAGTGCAGCTAGATACATTATTTATGCTTCAAAACGAGTGCACGAGATGTGGACACGTATAATGCAGGTGTTTATGGCTATGAGAGCAACAAAATTCAAAAATCGACTTAAAATATATTAATAAACTAGACATAGGTTAAGTACATATATGTATACATAATATCCATTTTCTTCGCTAGGTGACACTCCAATAGTGTAAGAATACACTTGCACTTTTTAATTTAGATCTTAATATTATAAAATTTACATTAAAATGAATAATTTTATTATTTCTTCAGGATATTTTTTAAAATTGTTATACTTATCTGTTTGGTTATCTTTAGAATAGGTAAGATAACCGCTACCGACCTCAAATCTTTTTTTGGGCGTATTAATTTTTTTAGGAAAATTATGTTTTTTAAAAAATCAAAGGATAAAGCAACAAAAGTAATTATTTACTAAAATCCCTTGCAACGGAATTATTCATGTTAGCTATTATTTTGTAGTTTAGAACTATTAAAGAAGCCGATCTCCTGTATCCAGGTGGCTTAAGAACCCAGTCTTCAGTTGGCAACACACACCTTTGACATTTATGTGACAAATTATATGTAAGTATATAATATTCGTCTATTCTTTTACCTTACAATATTATAAAAAAGTACGAGGGTCGTGAGGTTATGCGCTCGATACCCTCTGCCTACCACATAACTGCGTTGGTGTGTAGATACGTATGTATGTACTATAAAAAGAATAAAATCAAAGCAACATTAGTACCAAGCGATCATAATCGAGGTAAGACTATTGCAATGTCGATGTTACTTGGGAAAACTGCTCACCAGTCACTGACCACTTTTTGTGGTGGCAGATAAACGGCCGGCGCGGTTAGTTCTAACCAGTTTGTTTAATTGTGCTTTAAAAAATAATTACCTGTATAAATCTTTCTGATTCATGATTTGATTCTTTTAGTTTTCTTATATTCTCTTTCTTATAGTCTCTGTGGTTTAGCGGTTCAATTGTTGGACTTGACTGCATGAGGTCCCGGGTTTGAATCCGGGGTCGGGCAACAAAAACAATTTCTTTTTTATTTTCTAATAAAAAAATGTTGTTCGGAATTGGATAAGTGCCCGGTTCCCGGTATCCTACAGACTTAAACGACAGTGGCGAGCACCGACAATGTAAGCATTTAGGAATGAGTATGACGGTGTTACTTACTTTTACGAGTCATTACAAAACACATAGTCAAGCCATAAAGCAAGTTATGTGCTAATATAAAATATTTTTATAAAATTGCTTTTTCAACCGACTCCAAAAAGGAGGTGATCAGTTCAACTACTTTTTCCGTATGTTTGTTAAGCGATTACTCAACTAATAACTAAAAATTTCTGGGGAAATAGCTATTTTTTGACAGGTTTATTCTCGTTGATTAAGGACTTAGGTCTGTCCCGTACCTGACATTGGCCAAATAAGTCGTGAAAAACGATTGTAAGCCATATTTATAAAAGAAGAAGGAGATAGCGTTACGTTGCTTATCAACAAATCCTACAAGGGTTGGGTTTGATTCCCGACCGGACCAGCATATAGATGTCTGTATTTGTGGGTCTGTTAGTTTCCATAGATTAAGTATTTTGAAGACCCCAACGGAATAAGATGGTGTTATAAGTTTGACGTATCTTTGTCGGGTTTATTACATTTATTTAAGAAAGAAAAAAATATTTATTTGCAGAATATGAGTGTAACAAAGATGTTACAAAATTATTTAAGCATTCCAACATATTCTACCAACTTTGGTATGCATTTTAATAGGTTTTAATCAAAGTAGCAATTTTAATTATTTATTTACTATTACACACTGCTTATTGTATTGATTACATGATTATTTATTAATACAAGCAATTTTTAGAATAAAAATTAATTTATCCCTATCGTAAACTACCACCTTTAACTTCTATAAATTAACTATTTTCAACCCCGAGTGAGAGAGGGGAGTATTTTATTTATATTCAAGATTATAATTTTAGCAATTGCCCTGTTTAAATTTCATTAAATGTGAATTTCATCTGAACGGAGAACTCATTTAGTAAGTACTCTGAAGACATAACTGGCCGCATAAACGACAAATGAATTAAAAAATGTGTGCGTGTACTAGCTGACACTCGTAAGAAGTGAAGAAGTGAAACTTCTTTATGACATTATTTTTCAAAAAATAATTAACTATATGCAACTTTACAGAAATTGATTAAATAAAGTTTATTGCCAATCCCTACTTCGCTGGAGAAAGTATACTTCGAATCACGCGTGGTAGGGATAAGAACAAAGATGGCGCGTAACGAAAAAATGAGACGCGTAACGAAAAAATGTTACACAAAATTTTTTTCTAACCCCGATAAAGAAGTTTCACTATAAAAATTTCACCACAGGGTTTGAATCCTCAGTAGCTCAAATCTAGAGAATACGCCGGCTTGAGACGAAAGGTTACAGGTTCCAATCCTGTCTTGTGAATTTTTACTTGGTTTATATTTTCTAGAAATTTCTTTATAATGTCGTAATAAGGTTAAAAATTATCAGATGGCAGTGTGTGTTTCTGACTATGACATCATAACTTTTGACCGGATTGACAGATTTCGATGAGGATTTTATGGATGAAATCTGAGATGCTCGTTATATGAGATATTTGTTAGCCACATTACAGATATGTTCCGTTATTTATTTTTGTGTCATTATCTTTTAGTGTAACCTAACATTAATATTTTTATTAATTATATAAAATGTTACTACGTAATGTAACATTTTTTATAATGACAATTAAAATAATATTTTCTTTGCCAACTCTAAAAAGATAATAGTTATGTATCTTGTTACAAACGGGTATAAAAGTATCGACTAATTAGTGATGTCAAAATAAAATCTTAGCGTGGCAATCGATAGTGAATACAAGCTAGGTGAAGAGATGTAATAGGCTATAGACGTATAAGACGGTAAGGTAGTATGCAGAGGTGAAACATCGGCGTCTATAAATATTGATTTTATGTGAACGGGCGGCGGCCGGCAGGGTTGTCACTTAGGTGACGTTAAGATTTTTTTATTTCATACTAGCTATTGTCCGTATCTTTACCCGTGGATTAAAGTTTTCTACAACTTTCACGTGAATATGGTTAAATATTGATATAAAAACTACACTTCAGTTGGACCTAATGAAAGATATTACAAGTTTAATCAAAATCGGTTCATGTTTCGGTCGGTTCCAATCGGTCGATGTTTATGCCGAGCGAACAAAGTAACGCCAGATTTTTGAAGCGGCTTTGACCGCGTATCAAGTTGTGATTTTTTTTATGAATTGTAGCCTATATGTTATTCTGATGTATAAACTTTATAAGAACTAGCTGACTAGGCAGACGTTATTCTGCTAATTTTTTGAAGTGAAATTTCTTTATCGGGGCTGGAAAAAATTTTAGTGGAACATTTTTTCGTTACGCGTCACACTTTTCCGTTACGCCCCATCTTTGTTCTTATCCCTACCACGCGTGATTCGAAGTATACTTTCTCCAGCGGATAAGGGATTGGCAATAAACTTTATTTAACCAATTTCTGTAAAGTTGCATATAGTAAATTATTTTTTGAAAAATAACGTCATAAAGAAGTTTCACTTCACTTCTTACGAGTGTACGCTAGTACACGCACACATATTTTTTTTTGCTGTGATTCACCCTCATCCCTTAGGGTTATAAAAATAGACGTTAGCCAATTCTGAGACCTACTCAATATGCTCACAAAATTTTATGAGAATCGGTCAGGCCGTTTCGGAGGGGCATGGTAATTGATGGTATGACACACGAATTTCATATGTAAGATAGTGTTACAGTTAAAGAAGTAGTTACATATATAAATTCGTTAAATAGTTAATGAGTTTTAGTAACAAAGATCCGTCCATTCTTACAAACTTTTTTATTTACATATTATTAGGATTAGGAATAAGGATATATAAATTATGTTTTTAAAACTTGAGATAAACCCAATATTTTAAGGACGAGTTCTCAACAACGAACAAAATTATCAAACAATAAAATATTAACAACTAGCTGATTTCCCGCAACTTCGTCGGGGTAGAATAGTTACGATTTTCATACAAACTTACATCCCCTATTACAGCCCTTTAAGGATTGATTTTTACTATGCTATATGTTATGCCTAGCCTATGTTTGAACTTGGATTCTTAGCTGTTTAGCCGTGAAAGAACGACAGACAAGCTGACAGAAAGACTTTCGCATTTATAATATTAGTATGGATAGTATAAATCTGCCATATGGTTTACTTTAAACGTTAGGAATGAAATATATGTAAACTTTATAATGTCATATAAAATAATTTGTGGTCCAAAAGCATAATAAAAATAAAAGCCTCCAAAGCCCCCCCCCTTTTCGGCAAAAATATGATGGGGAGGAGAGGGTGCGTGAAATATCATGTGTATTTATTTTTTCTCTGAGGTTGTGACTAATAAGCCACAAATACCTACTTCCACGCCAGTAAAAAGCAACCTAAAAAAGGACACTTGATTTTTAGTGGGAGAATAGATGTGTAGCCTTAAACATCGCAATGGATCTACAAGAATGTGGGGTGGGGTGTGAAAAATACTCAAACAATATCACGTGATTAATGGACGAACCCCATTTTGCAGAATTGGGTTCCATATTGTTATAGACTTGCGAAATTTGTTGATAGTGTACGCATCTGAAATAGTTTGGACAAAATGTCATGTATTTTTCCTTTTTTAAAATGGAAGATGTTGGACAATCGCTTCAATTATGAGAGATTTAACAATCTGTATTTCTATAGTAATTCTAAAGTTTCATACAATTTAGTTTACAAGCACTGCTTTGACCTATTTTATTACAGAATATCTAATCAATTTTGGCTCAGATGCATCATACGCATACGCATACGCAAACGAATATCATGTTTCTACTAACGACTCCAAAAGGGGTGACTCAATATTGGATGTAACAAAATAACCGAAAAACATACAGACGACTGTTATACGATCATTTCGCCAATATTATGAATGGATTTTGATTATTACCGTAACTAACACCGTGACTAGGTGGTAGAGTTTCGCAGCGACTCACCCGGCTTGGTACCACCGCCTTACCTATTCCTGCCACCATAACGTCATGACGTGTTCCGGTTTGGAGGGAAAGGTAGCCGGTAAACTTACTTTTACCGGATTAGCTCGAGGCCTAACATCCCGGCCTCAGGTTGGCAACGCACCGTTACCACATTTGGTGTCTCTAGGCGGCGTGAATTTCTTACCTTCAGGAAATCCGTCTGCTTGTTTGTATTCCAATATCATAAAAAAAAAATATTTTTTTGTAATACAAGTCACGATTCATATGTTTTTGGTCAAAATTTAATGATGGATATTTTTATGGTTAATACGACGACTTAATAATTAAACTTGTGTCGCTTTAAATGTTATTGTGGTTACGGAATTAATTTTTTTAAAAATGGTTAATTTACTTAATCCCAAGTTTATGGACTGTGACTAAACAGATCGTAACATATCTTATATTGGCTTATACATTGTATAAGATGAAGCCAGTAATGCTAATTGGTATGCAAACACCTGGCGTCAACAATCTGTCCGAAACTCGTGTAACCTCGATTCTGCATCTTAAACAGCATGTTTCTTCGTTATTTTGTAATTATTTAGTTCAGATTTTGTTAATATCACATAATATGAGTGAGCGAGGTGATCTTGATGATGTTACAATTTTAATGATATTTAAATGCAAGCAGACTACTTCCCTTTGCTTACCGTCACTAGCACAGTGACATCTGACTAGGTGGTAGAGTTTCGCAGTGACACGCCGGATTCGTACCACCGCCTTACCTATTCCTGCCGCCGTAACGTCAGTGCTTGCCGTAGACGTGATAAAGTAGTCGGTAAACTTACCTTTACTCGAGGCCTAATAATCCGGCCTCAGGTTAGCAACGCACCAGAACCAAATTATGAGGTTTTTTTACCATCAGGAAATACTCTGTTTCTGTGCCTTCCAATATCATAAAAATAGAAAAAAAATAAAAAATACTTGATGATAAGGTTTTTGTGTCAGTTACTATCCTTCAAACAGGAACATTTCCATAATGAGATTGGCAACGCATTACCATTTAAAAGTATATAGTTTGTATGTTTTGCCATAACAAAATATTTCATTGCCGTCTATCTTATGAAATTTAAATTCCATTAAATTAATTTTAAAATTAATTCCTGTTCAACCCTAACCTGCGTAGTTTGGGCCGCGGGGATGTCACACATTTGAGGGGCAGTGAGATGTGAGAAAGAAACAACATTACAATATACATTAGAGAGGGACGGTTATACAATTTGTGTTCACTGCTCAGATCCTTCTCCTCGGGTCGTTACTTTCGGGTTTCGGCTTTCCAATGCTCTTATATCGTAAATTGATTGTTTATAACGAGCTATTTCCAATGAATTACACTTTTTTAGTGTTTTATTAGCTATTGCCTTCAGCTTTGCTCGCTTTTTAAAGTTGTTTCGCTCTTATATATGCGAATCACTTGAGCTATCAGGATAAGAATTTATTGTCTAGCCTTTTGCCGTCTCCGGGTTAGAATGTATCTGCGTGCCAAATTTCATTGTAATAGTTCAAGGCATTTAAGTGTTAATTTTGGGCTATCAGTCATAGTTATCTTTTACCACCAGAAAGGCCGCATACTTGTTCATATTACAAATAAATGAAATCGGATTGTCTATTTGTAATTTTAAGATATTCGCAAATAACATACTATCGATGTTCAACATTATTGGTATACAAATTGATCACTGGTACTTCATAAAACATCATCTTTATGACAGTCAAGTACTGTCAATATTTGTTAAAACATTTTAATTAATTTACCACGCATAGACATACATTGTAATAAATATTTATTTTAGTTTTGGTAGACATATCTGTCGCTTTTAAAGGTTTTTGAGTTTCACATTAAGTATTTGAAGGTCGTAGACGATAACCCTTCTATTAAAATGGATAATACACGTTTAACTTCACAAAGATTAGATACCAGCACCAAGGACAATTTTTTATGAACTTCTACTAGTCCGATATCTGATTTAGATCTTAGGACATTCTTCTTTTTCTACACTAATCCATACCAATTATTTTAAATGCGAAGGTATGTCCGTTTTTTTTTCCACGGCTAAACCGCCGAAACGATATTTGACATGCAGATATCTACTTAGCTAAACACCCGAATTTAAAAATAGCCTATTCATTTCAATAATCTACCCCCAAGGCAAAATCAAGGGAAAAATAGTAAATATTCTATGGTGACGCGGGCAAGCGGTTAACTTAAAAAAAGGAATTAGGTAATCGTTTGTTTGTTTTTGTTGAACAGGCTCCGAAACTACTGCACCGGTTTGAAAATGACTTTAACCATTAGAAGCTGACATTATCCCGGATGACATTGGGGCTACTTATTTTTTAGGAAAAAAATAGCGATATTTTGTGTACCTACACCCGTGCGAAGCCGGAACGAGCTGCTAGTAGGGATAAAACGATACAACTGGGGTATCGATACTTATACTCGATACTGGTATCGGTCAAATATCGATACTTACTAGCATCGTATCGTTTTTAGAAAAGAGTGAAAATCGTAATAAGTATTGGTATTCTTTATTGAAAAGTAATAATAATATCCTATTAATATTATAAATGCGAAAGTTTGTATGTATGGATGTATGGATGTTTGTTACTCTTTCACGCAAAAACTACAAAGCCGATTACGATGAAGTTTGGTATGTAGGTAGCTGAAGACCCAGAATAACATATAGGCTACTTTTTATCCCAGAGTTCCCGTGGGATTGGGACTTACGCGGGTGAAACCGCGGGGCGCAGCTATTTCTAACATAAAATAATAATTTTTGAGTTACTCCCGTTGTCGCGGGTAAGCGCTAGTATAAAACGTCACCTTCAAAATAATTGTGAAAAAAGTCCTACGTGTACCTACTTGGATTTACTCGTATCTTTTCATCCCTAGCAGCTAAGAACAAGATTTTTGTTCTGACAGCCGAGTGATTGTAAGAAATTACAAAAAATTACATCATAATCTGATAAGTATATGATACCTATAAACGCATTACTCCGGCTTTGTTAGAGTTTAAAAGCGTTTTCGCTTTTTATTTGTCTTATTTCATCAAAATCGTTCGAATCCAACCGACTTTCGAATTTACAATATAGAAAAGTATTTGTTTAGGTTGGATGATGCTCGCCGTCGCTAAATTTAGGTTGTTCCACAAGCATTACCTAAAATACGTTTTTTGATAGAAGCATACGTTAAAAATAAAATAAATATAAATATTTGGAATCACGAATTATAAATTATTTAGGCATGTGTATACATACTAATACATGCTTAATAATATAAATGCGAAAGTCTGTCTTTTACGCTTTACTAGCTAAACTGATGGACGATTTTGATGATACATATTTGCTGAAAGTCAAAAAGTAAACATCTATATAGATGAAAATACTTGTCCCTGTCGGGACTCGGGAATCAAACCATGTAGGGCTACATTTAAGCCTCGATTTTTCCAATATACGAAATTCTGTGTTGATTCAAAAGTTATCTCTATAACGATGACAGCTGTTTATATCTTTACTAGCTGACCCGGCAGACGTTGTTCTGCTATAAAAAAAATGGGTGGGTCACCCTTATCACTAAGGGGTATGAAAAAGATTCACCCTCATCACTTAGGGTTATAAAAAATAGATGTTGGCCGATTTTCCTCAATATGCTCACAAAATTTTATGAAAATCAGTCAAGCTGTTTAAGAGGAGTATGGGAAGAAACATTGTGACACGAGAATTTTATATATAAAATAGTAGGCCGCACCCTTGTGAGGTAGGTAGTACATATACATCATAATTGGTTTTTTTGGTTATCGGACCCAGGCCTATGCCTTTTACAAGCAAGGCAAATATCCAAAACACTATGTAACAAAACAATTATTTGTACACGTTGATGAGTTGACGATTGAATAATTTGAAATGATCAAACAAAGTCCAAGGGCAGAACGAATCGTTACTTACCTACACATAAATACTAAGTTTATTTTTTATTAGATAAAGACCTACCTATTGTTATTATTTCAACAGACAAGAACAATAAAAGTCTTACCTATTAGGTATCAAACTTAGCCCAGGGGGGTGATTATGTATCTCAGTTGCCAACTCAAACTGCAAAAAGTGTACATTAAATGACGTCATTTGTGTTTGCTATCTCTATTGTATTTCTGTTGGTCACCACTGGAGATAGCAAATATAAAACACGTCATTTGACAGCTATTTGATGTACCCCTCTCCATTTTGAGTGGGCAACTGAGTTACATAATTAGCCTCCAGGTCGAGCAACGAAAATAAATTGTGGTTTTTACAATTTTCAAATACATAAATGTTGTTCGGCATTACCGAAATGTGACTGGATGGCGATAGGCTTGCCACCTATCACATTGTGGGACTTAGTATCTTCGGCTAGTCGTGGGTGCCCTGGTTGTGGGTATAGCTCAAAGGCTATAGCTAACGGTTTCCTAAAACCGGTATTTCAGGCCCTGTCTTCCGGTAATAAGATGTAGACGTGATCTATAGACACCACAGATGTTATAGGTGAGCCACTATCATGTGGTATATAAGCATCATACTAAGCAGATCTATGAACTTTATTCGGAGTTCAAGTTTCTGGACTGGTAACATTGCGCCAGTAACACAGTTACGTCTAGGTAGACTGGTAGGTACCAGTATTTCGGATATCCAAACAACGTACCTACCTAGGCATGTAAGAAGGCAAACAAGCGCATCTTGAACGTGATTGTAAGCTATCAGCGCTGCCTAGGAAGTTCGAACATGTACTAGACCTGGGATTTTACAAACAATCGTTTAGTACTTCTTCACAACTATAAGATTGCAAGACCAGGGATTTCCCACATTTTATAAAACAATACTACTTCACATTTATAGATTAAACCAGAAAATAAATCATGTTTATTTTAACACATTCTAGTCGCAGAGCATTCCGGGAATAGGTATGTAGACTGTTTGTAGTCTTCATAAAGTTCCTTTATAGATAGGTACTAGTATCGGAAACTATTGAATTGAAAGCCTGCAAGAGCGTGGCCAGCCGATGGCCTAGATGGGGCCAAGTTGATACGGAGATTGAGTAAAATAAACATTGTAGGTTCAATCGGGAGTTTCGTGCCCTCGACTTTTTGACTTGCTTTGCATTTCGCTCTAAATTGTAGCAAAATAGTAGAAAAAGTACTAGAATAATCGATCAAGTCTAGTTAAAGACATAAGACTGTTTGCTTTATTTTTTTAGAATCTCTAGGTGAGGGCAGCTGCCCCTCTTGCAACTCCTTGGCGACGCCCTTGAAAGCCTGCATAAAATAGGTATCTACTTGGAAACGGCTACAAAAACATAGGTCCCTAAATTATTTGCATGCCTACTACCACAGAGTACATTAGAACATATAGGTATCCTACTACTTATTTGGGAAATCATATTTTGTAATTTCTATTTGGTGTGTAGACAAACGGTCATTTCAAAAAGTAGACTGATTTGGGCGGTTACATGATACATCTACAGATAACGCTTTTTTTATGCTTTGTTCGTTAAAATGTTTTTTTTTACCTATTACCTATTCTTTTTTACAGATTTACTTAAAACGACCAATAATGTTTAATCTATAAAACCAACGAAGCTTCATTATTGATAAAAACATTTTTAAACAAATAATGACTGAGACTAGAACTACAAGTACGGTATTTAATAGTTCATTGAACATAATATTTTTATGTTAGTATCTACTGTAGCAAAGAGTATGTAAATACTAAAAGTATCTTTTAGTAGTTCATTTTAATAGTTCATTGAACATATTTTTATGTTAGTATCTACTGTAGCAAAGAGTATGTAAATACTATGTACTGTTTAGTAGGAAAGTAGTGTTGATACAACAGCACTTACCGAAAGGTAGACAATTCTTGAAATCACAACATTTGTAACGTAAACATCAGTCGAGAGTCATTGTACCTATTAGGCATTTGCAATTAGATTTCATCACAAAATGCACAGAGAACAGACCAACAACTTCACTGTAAGTTGAAACAAATGATACGACGATCGACAAGGATTGATGCTTCGCTGGACTTGAAATTTACAATCACCAAAAGACACCACCTAAAATATACACTGTAATCTTTGTTTACAATGAAATGAAATGAAATGAAATGAAATATCATCAGACATCAGCTAACTGTTAACATGAGTTCACACATGAGTTAAGTGACTCTATCTATTGGAAGCGTAATTACATTACGTTGCAAGTGTTTTGATAGGGCTGTCATTGTGCTTATAACTTAGAAAAACAGATGGCGCTTTTAAATAACACGTTTTGGTGGCTGGCTTTAATTTTGTACATCCGTACCCAAAGAGTAAATTATAATCACAACGTCCGTCCTTTAGTAAAGCTTTAAATGAAAGTTTTCTATAATGCTTTCATTTTTTATGCTTGATTAATGCAAGCATTAAATGCCACATAGCATGTTTATTATGCACTAGTGGCCGCCCGTTGGTCGAAATTCGATCATATTAAATTTTAATATCTTGTTTATAAGAACGCCATCCTCATTTCTCAAGACCAACTAATTTGTTTCCTGAATAGTTAGTGCGCCATCTGTGATCTTTAATCGTTATCATCAATATAGTTGTTTGTGTGTGTAAAATGGATAATAGTGTGGGTAATATTTTATTTATTGATTTAATGTACTTTATTATTATTATTAAAAAATATTAGCGTTTTGCACTTCTCCTGAACATATAAACTATTAGTGTGCCAAATTTTATGCTCCTATGTCCGCGCAATTTACGTAAAAATAGGTCCAAAGTTTTGGCATTTCGTATTAATAGATATTTAGATTAAACAAGCTATGTAGTGCTGTCATGGGACAGCTAGGTACCTATATCTTGAATAATATTATAATCTGTTTAACTGAATGTTTTACTGTTCATAAATAAAAAATATTAATAATTGCAACTATTCCTCAATTTATTTACACGTTTTATCTAATCCAAAAAAACTGCTGAGGTTTGTGAAGATGTTTGATAATAAAAAGATTTTTTTGAAGGTTAGGTTTAAGTTGGCAGTAGAGTAGGTTTGTTGCTGTGTGTGTTTATTTTGATTGTGTTTTTCATACGGGTAGTAAGGCTCTACAACAAACTTGTATTCGTATTTTTTTAAATGTACAGAAAAAGAAAGTGAGTAAGTACGTAAGGAGGTATGTACTTTAAAGGCCAATATTGATAACCTATCTAAGATAAGAGATCGTGCTCTTTTTCGATTTCAGATCAGTTGCCAGGTTACCGCTGTTATTTTTCAATATATAATAAAATATCTTAGCAACAAAACTCTAGAAGTTAAACAAACTCTAAAACCTAACTATATCTGTCTATCAAAAATGTTTTTTCAACGTTTACATTAAATATCATATAAATACATAAACATACTTATTTAATACGTACATTAAGTTTCACTAATCAAAACACTGATATTTTATAAAAATTCTGCTAGCTTTTTTTTTCGTGGGGAAATCCTCATGGATACCCGCCATTTCCGGGGAAGTGACGGGTCATGTCGAACTCTTACCGACTAAAACCCCACGGTGTCCCTCTCTCCCATTCGCGAGGTAACGGGGCTGCGGAAACGCATTCGCAAACATCTGCTGCCCCGGCAGCGCTGGATCTGCCGATCCTCTTCTGGCAGCCCCACTTAACAGGGGCCGCAATCCGACACTACGTGCACCACTTCGGGGTTCCTGTGGCGACAGGCACCGCCGTTCCTGCCGCAACCCCATCTCGACGGGGCGGGCTAGATGGAAAGCCCATCCTCCTTCTCCGCGGGCCGTGCTGCCGCCATCCCACGCGGGCCAAACGGCCCACCACCCTGTGTGCGCTCCTCGTGTCCCCTTTTGGACAGAGAGGGGTGCTGAGGAGCGCCCTGCCTGGTCCGAAATGGTTTCACCGGGGTCCCGGCTCGACCCCAGCTACTCAGCCCCCCCGCCACGACAAGGTTCGAACCCTTGGGGGGGATATTATCTACTAGCTGAGCCAACAGACGTTATCTGTCCTAATTTTATTGTGAACACCTACTGATTTTCTTTTATGTATATGTAGGTTGTTCATTAACAGCTAGGTATTAATAGTTTGTATGAAAACAAGGAAGTTTCATTTTTCCATTTACGCCGCAATTTTTCTGGTTTTTCTCTTCATTAAAACTTTCTCATATTAATTAATAATACAACTAAAAGAATAAGCAAAATAGTTCCATCCGTTTAAGTGTGATGTGATGACCACGGGAAATTGGGATTTATTTTTAAATATTCAGAATTTTTATACCTAAAACTTAAGCTATTCGACAATAGATGGCGCTCTTCTAAATTGTACAAGTATTTTTGTATCAATCTAAAAGATAGTTAGTTATTTTATTAGCCCAGCACTATGTTTAAAAAATGATTTGCTATATTTTAATATATTGAAATAGTCACACACACAGATTCGAAAATAATGAATCGCATTGTGGCAAGTGGCAACCATCTTGGATCCTCTAGCGTAACAGCTGTGACGTCACACCAAGCCTCCGGCGACTGGGTCGGGCAAGTTACGCGGTACCGTTGGGTTGAACGACCCCGTGCATTTTGTTTACGCGGGAGTTTAAGTTCCGTAAAAGTACTGAGATTTTTTTCAATTCACACGGCTCTTGCATACCTAAACAAAAATTACTTATTGCCGGGCCAGTTTAAATAGTTGAGAGCATTTATTGACCGTCCAAAAGAAAGCAATTACATATTATGTGGGAGAATCAACTGTTCAAAAACTTTAAGTTTATTACTGTCTACAGTTACCAAGCGTGTTACTTTTCTCTACAAATGGTTATTTGATGTAATATTACTGTTGCTTTTATCTCTTTAAGACATTGGACATTTTTTATTAGTTTTAAATATCGTCTAGGTACCTACAATAGAAACATAAGTAGATAGGTACAAGACCTAAATTATTGTGAATGAGCTATTCAAAGTTCAAAGAGATTATAAATGTACTAATTAACTCTGTTTAAAATATAATATCAAAAAATGCTAACTTTGCCTTGTCTGAAAAAGTTGGTTAGCTACCCAACCCTTTTAACGCGAGCGGCGCGAAATGGCGACCACTTACCTACGTTTGGAATAAAATCGTTAATTAACCAGATTACAAAATGATGGGGTTGTTACATTTCAGTACCAAACTAAAAAAAATGTGTGTGTACTTATGTACACGCGTTCTTCGGCGTAATAAGATAAAAATATTTTCAAAAATGTTATCTTTTGCCTTATTTTACATTTGTAGACAAAATGACACTAACCATAGAAATAATGAAATATTGTGAATACAGTTGTCAGTTCTCACGCAAACATACGTAGATGTCCTTACTTTTACTTTGTCGGTACCTTTTTTTGAAAAACCAAAATGTTAGGTATCTATAGCTCAATTCATCATGTCGGTTTTTCGTGACGGTGTGCGTGCGCATCGTAAAAATCTACCCTCATAATTTTTTCCTAACGCGCCAAAAGAAGTATAACTTCAAAAACAGTTTTTCAAATTCAGATTAGAAAACATTATTTAAAATATTCTTCGAATATCGGCCACTATTGCAGAAGCAACTTTATGAGAAAGTCCAGTCGCAGCGAACTGGGTAAACTTTTTTAAGTGAGAAATCAACAAAGTAGCAAACGGCTCTCCTGATGGAAACAGAGGGACGTAGCCTTTTGACATCTAAGATGTTACAGGTCTCTCCAATAAAATTATAAATAAATAAATAAAAAACTGATTTCTCGAGTGTTGGTCCAGGCTCTTTTGTCTTCTGTCATCCTACCAGGCAGCTCGTAGAAGGCGGGCATAGGCATACCTTCACTAACACCGTGGCATCCTACAAGGTGGTAGAGGTACAAAGCGACTCGCCCGATTGGTGCCACCGCCTTACCTATTCCTGCCGCCATAGTGTCAGTCCTTGCCGTTGACCTGTTCCGGTTCGGAAGGTTAGGTAGCCGGTAAGCTTACTTTTGCTCGAGGCCTAACATCCCGGCCTTAGCTTGGCAACGCGCAATTACCACCTTTCGTGTCTCTAAGCGACGTGAATTTCTTACCACTATGAAATCTGTCTGCTTGTTTGTCTTCCAATGTCATAAAAAAGCGACCTATCATTATTTTTCTATTGAAATAAGACAGCGAACAATCAAGTAACTATCCTGCTGCTAAGTTACAGCTGTAGCTAATATTGTAATTGAAATTGAAAAAAAGCTTTTATTACGTAGATCTAGATCTTATACAAATATTCTTGTGATGCGTCTATATAATTCTAAAAACTACCACCGGATCGGAACGCGGCCACTCACTGAAAAGATCCGGCGAAAGAAACTCAGCGGGCTTGTCTTTTTTCTTAGAAATCTAATTTTACAAAAGTTTATTACATTTACAAATAATTTGTAGATATAGGTATGAGGAGCAACTAATCCCAAGCATTTCTGTCTTCTAAATATTCTGAAATCTTGTAATAACCCTTGCCATACAACTTAATCTTAATACATTTTTTAAATTTATTAAATGGTAAGTCTTTAATATCCTCGGGAAGTTTACTGTAAAAACGTATACATTGGCCCATTAAAGAATAACTGATTCTGTGGAGACGAAAGATAACAAAGAGATACAATAGACACAGATAGATGTACACCTACATATAGTAGATATGATAGGTGCATCTCTGTCCTTTGACCGGGTGTACCTAATGTGCAAGTCTGGCTGGATACTTCCATCGGGGCAACGGAGTGAAGACTCTCTTTTTTTCAGTCGTGTTTTCTATTAAAATTTAAAAAACAATAAAATCACGTGTCTATAAAGTACTACCTGTACTACTAAAGTGCAGCATTAGCACGGGGTCTCTTTGTGGTGGCCTCGAGACTTTTGTCCCGGTTGACCTCCCATAAATACGGACCTGTCTTTGGACCAGAACATGACACAGTTATGGCGACAGGAATACATGGTGGTAACCTAGCACTTATACACTGAAAAAATTCGTTTGGATTTGTACCATCAATTTACTTATTGTTGCGACGATGTTACTGCTCGCCATAGTCGTGTTTTGTTTGGAGTTCGGGTTGACCACGTGACGGCTAGGAGCGTCGTCATATTATCTGTACAACGAACATTGCTCGTCTACACATAAAACTTATTTTCAAGATGTAACAAATAGAGCAATGTCTGTTGATATTATACGTATCTGCTTTCTGTGAACTTAAATTAGTAAACTTTCCTAAGAGCTTAAAACCCCAGCCTCCTATTACAAACACCATTAACACACATATTAACACACCATTACAACCTTTGGTGTTTTTTAATCGAGTTCAAAAAAGCGAGGTTCTCAATTCAGCCGGTATATTTTTTTATGTATGTACACTGATTTTTCCGAGGTTTCTCAACCGATTTACGTGATTCTTTTTTTTGTCTGATGCGGAATAGCTTCGAACTGGTCCCATAAAAAAATAATTCAGGTAGACCTATCAGTTTTTATTTTTTGAGCATTTTTCATCTTCTTTCAACTATACCGACGTTTATTTTATTAAAATAAATCATATCGGCGCTAAACTAAAAAGTATTAAATAAAAATAACTACGTTAATAAAAACCGACTTGAAAACTCAAAAGCAAAAAATGTATCTTCACGCCCATATCCCCGAAGAGGTAGGCAGAGGCACAACTAGGCACCCGCGACTAGCCGAAGACACTTAAGTCCCACAATGTGATAGGTGGCAAGCCTATCGTCAACCGGGTACATATTATCCAATCCCGAGTAACGTTCTTTTTTTTATGAGAAATTGGAAAAACCCAATTTTCTTTTTGTTGCTCGACCCGGAATTCGAATCCGGGACCTCAGGTAGTCATGTCCAACAACTGAACCGCTAGACCACAGAGGCGATAAAAGTAAAAAACAATAAAGATTTAATATTTATCAAATACTACCTATTATTTATATGTGCCAAATTACTAATGTGTGAAGTCGGTGTCAAGCTTTAAAATAGTAATTATTAAAGTACCTAAACTAAACAAGTATTGAATTGGCTTGGCACTGACTTCAAACCTATTGGCACATATAAATAATAGGTAGTATTTAATAAATATTAAATCTTCAATATTTTTAGTTTTGAAGTCGGTTTTTCTTAACATAGTTATTTTTTCGGCATTAAGAAATATGACTGCTTTTTTGCCATTCAATCGAACTAGAATTCAGAAAAATGTTCTAGTTCTTGACTGTGTTTTTTATAATATTCGAAGGCAAACATGCTGGCGGATTTTCTGGTGGTAAAAAATTCAAGGCGCCTAGAGATACTAAAGGTGGTAATAATGCTTTGCCATCCTGAGGCTTTGGGTCTCGAGCAAAAGAAAGTTTACCGACTGCCTTGCCCTCCGAACGGGAACACGTCGACTGTAAACACTGAAGTTATGGTGGCAGTAATAGGTTTGCCGGTGGTACCAATCCGGGCGAGTTGCTGCGTAACTCTACCACCTAGTCAGATGTCGAGGTTGTAATTGACGGTATGGCTATGTTCGCCTTTTACGAGATAGTTGTCAGGAAGGTCTATTCTGCAAAGAAGCCCGCACCAACACCAATAGTACCCCTATATACGAACTATGGATAATAGATAAAGAGCTGTCGAATATATTGATATATCGAGTACCTACCATAAGAAAAATAGTATATAAATCTAAGTATACCACTCCTTCTCTCTCCTCTCACCTCTCGCCAAGGCAGCTATTTTTTTATGTATGAGTATATCAGTATTTCATGTAAATATAATTATTACTTTACATAATAATTTGATGTAAAACATATTATTATATTTTACTTAAAGTTTAAAATATATAATTTATCTTTTATTCAGTTCTGTTACAAAGTTGAGTTTTTTTTATTATTTCTATTTCTTGTAGTTCATGGTTGTTTAGAAGATATTAATTTTTAATTTTTTTGTTTAATACGTTTGTTATTTTTATACATGTTGTTCAATAATGGTTAGGGGTTGCTTAGGGGTCTTAGACCCTAGAATATACCCTCGTATGTTAGCAGAATGACTATGGTAACATTTGAAAAATTTGTTTCGTAACGATTCAGGTCTTTTTAAGAAATAGGTTGTTCACCAACTAGTCAGAAAAAGATTTTTTAAATGGCCAATTATGTTGTTAACTAGTGGTTTTGTAACTTCACCGGACCTTAGGACTTTTCCCAAAGACAGAAAGTGAGATCTTAGTTATGTGGTAAAGTAAAAATCAAAAGTAAAAAAAAGTAAAATAAAAATCGTCTAGGTGTTCGCAAGATGCCTTTTCTGCATACTGTAGAAATATCAAAAGTGTTTAATAGACGCAGTCGTCAAACTTTCAAGGGTGACAAAATTAGTCATAGAAGAGATTTACGGTGACATTTTAATATGATAAAATAGGCAGAATGTCCATAGCCCTAGCCTAGCTTGTCTCAAGATGTTTAAAACAAACATGGATAAAACGCCAGTGGATGTGACCGGTATTGCATACCTAGAAGTTTGTATGTTAAGCTTTAATTTTTAAAAATATTGTACTGAGTAATTTCCTTCCATCTCTGCGTAGCCCTGCTTGGGCGTGACGGTTTTTTATAGCTTATGTCCGTCACGTGCAAAAACAAACATGCACGCAACATTAAGCACTCGTTCAAAGAATTGATTGAACGGCAATCTGAAGATCCACGGCAGAACCGGGCTTACAGTTACCGCGCTGTTCGCATCACGAAAAAAAATACAGTTACTCGAATCGCTAGCCGTACCGCGGAACGAAAAAACCACAATCTACCGCCGCAGCACGTCACTAAGACGTGTGCGAAACGCGAATTGACATTTCAACTTTGACAGTTCGTGTGGCGCGAAAACTTATCTGTGCTTTTGTTTGTTAGACATGGAGTTTAAAGTGTGGTTTAGTGTTTAATGGATTTTTTATTAACGGTGTAACGGATTTTACAAAAATGCCTAGCACAATACGAGGTAAGTTATTGTCTATTTTTTTTTGTTAAACCGTATAGTTTGTTTCCTTTGCCAGTAAGTATAAAAAAAACAATGAAGGCACTAAGCATTTTCTTTCAGTTGGGCAAATAAATTTATAAAAACCGTACATAAAGATGAACATATTTTTTTAGTAGATATAATTACAAATTTTATTGTTCACAACCCCTTTTTTGTTTATGAATAAAATTAAATTACACTGAACAATTTATTTACTTTCTATAATTCTGTATCATGAAATTGAAAATTATTTTGACTAGTCCCTGTTCTGTTTACACAATTGAAGATATGTCCGATTTTACTAGACCGATTTTCATGAAACGTAACTTAGATTTAATTTTAAACCTTGCTCTCGAATTGTCAAAAATACAATAAAAAACATTTATTGGTGATCACTTAATGAATTAAAACTCTTTTTAATTAATTAAATGGTCACCAACTGCCATACTAAAAAAATGATTCTGGTTTAAATAAACTCACATACATAGCGCTTTTTTAGTCTAGCGGTCCGACGTCGGATTTGACTTCTTGAAGGTCCCAGGTTCGATCTCTGAGTCAGGCGGCAGAAAAATAGAAAATTTACATTTAGATATGTGCCCGATTGGCTTGCCACCTATATACGAGGGCCAAACTGAAAGT
>NJDD01000403.1:261265-285585 GCA_002245505.1 Calephelis nemesis
ATAACTTGCTAGAACGCTTAGTTTTTGATTTTCTAAGAACTTTCAGTTTGACCCTCGTATAATAAGCTCAGAGTCGCTCAGCGTGCTATGGAGAGAGCTATGCTCGGTGTTTTTCTGCGAGATATGATCCGTAACTCGGTGATCCGCAAGAGAACGAGATTAACCGACATAGTTCAGAGATTCAGCAACCTAAAGTGGCAATGGGCAGGCCACCTTGCTCGCAGAACCGACAACCGCTGGGGAAGAAAGGTTCTCGAATGGCGGCCGCGCACCGTTGGACGACCTGCCACCCGGTGGGCTGGTGATCTGGTCAAAGTCGCGGAGAGTCGCTCTTTGGGGGAAGCCTATATCCAGCGTCCTTCGACTGATGATGAAGAAAAATATTTGTTTCGGTCATGTCATGATTTTATCATACAAAAAAACTTCGCCAATAATCATAATGAGATAACCGTAAATAATTTATATCAAACTAGCTGACCCGACAGACGTTGTACTGTGTGAACCTTCTACTGCCGATGATTAACACTACAAAAAATAGTTAGCGAAATTGTTCCCCCAAAAAATAATAATAACAATAATAAAACAAACTGTTTTCTCCCGTTTTGATCCGGTCTGTTTTGTAGAATAGACCAACTGCTTTTCTGTCAGGCAGCTCGTAGAAGGCGGGTATAGGCTTACCGTCACTAGCACCGTGACATCCTACAAGGTAGTAAATCCGTCTCATGTAGGTAGGCAACGTATCATTACCGCCTTTGGTGTTTCGAGGCAGCGTGCATTTCCTACCATCAAGAAATTCGTCTGCTTGTTTGCCTTTTAATGTCATAAAAAATATGTTCACGCGTGATGCAATGTATCAACGGAACACGAAAAGGTGGCTTCGTATAAAAAAAAACACTTCCAGCAAAATTAATATTATTTTTCTCTATTATCTATATTCCGGGTGTTATTATTATTTCAAATATGTTTCAATAATTTTCGTTATTTATAAATTATCATAAAATAAAATAAAACAAGTAAATTATTGCAACATAAATAATATTTGTTTGAAAAGTCTCTGACTAAATACAAAAAGTTGTAACACTAAGAGTTGAAATTTTGGGAGAATTCAAATTTCAATAAAATAATCAAACGCAGTTAAACTAAAATAACCGACGCCAACTATTTTATTGGGTGCCACGTTGCGATTTGGTGATTCTTTTTTCAAAAGATAGCAAATTGTTCCGAAATGGTCTCACATACATTTTATCAATATCATACTAGTAGTTTTTGAGTTACACTTAATAATAAACATTTTTTTCTTTTCTTGTCAATCCCATCTATGTCGAGTAAGTGAAAAAAATATGTACTATAAAATATAACTCCAGAACCATTAGTTAAATTAGTGAAACCATCAAAAAAAAGTATCTTCAAGCCCATATCCCTGAAGAGGTAGGCAGAGTCACAACCAGGGCACCCATGACTAGCCGAAGACATTAAGTCCCACAATGTGATAGGTGGCAAGCCTATTGCCAACCGGGCACATTTCCAATCCCGAAAAACTTTTTTTATTAGAAAATTGGAAAAATCCTATTTTCTTTCTGGTGCCCGACCCGGGATTCGAACCCGGGACCTCATGCAGTCAAGTCAAACAACTGAACCGCTAGACCACAGAGGCGAGAGAGGCGATTGAAACCATCCAGATAAATTTATAATAGGACCAACTCGGAATCATAAACTTACCTAAAAAAGAACCATCAAAATCGGTTTTTGTTTCTATCAACGGAGTTACCACGTTACAAATATACAAAAAAAAATATAAAAAACGTACGTAGCCGAGTTGGGTTCTTCCCTTCTGCCTTCTCTATTTTTTGAAGTCGCCTTTGCTCGTCTCTTCCGAGCTGCCAGGCAGGACGGCAGAACACGTTTTTTTGTTTACTTATATTTTTTGACACTAGTGGAAAAAGAATTCCGAGATTTTTTTACCTATATTTCGCTGAAATTATCTCTTCAAGCAGTCAAGTAGGCATTTTTTTTATTTTTTAAGAGGCTCACAACCTTGTTTAATGTTTGCAACGCACTGTTACACCGTTGGACTCTTGACATTGTAAACTGAATGTTGCTTGTCTCATATAAAAAAAAAGTTTGCCTATATGTCCTGTCATCATATTATTGTCGATTGGGGATAATTTACTCATTTTTGTTTAGGAATCTCTTGATCATGAGGGTGTATGTTTTTACCTATTCCTGATGATACATCAGTATTCACCGTTGACTTGTTCTTGTATGGTCTTGTAATGGTATTATTAAAAAAGAAAAAGGCTTAACATGATACGCATACATACATACATGTATATTTTACGCCAAGTCCCTTGGGAGACAGACGACGAGAAGACGTGATCGAGAGAATTAAATGTTGAGTGCCACGATCCTTGCAGACCTGACCCGCTTCCCCCACATTCATAACTCTCAATATATTAGTCTGACAAATAGTCAGTTCGTTTACTCATTTTGATCTCGAAAAAAGATTACGAAATTGCTGGCAGTTTGTCTTTTTTCTTATGTTACGTAAACCAGAAAAAAACATGAGAGAAGGATATATCCTCATCTGCTCCTCGTCTGCATCTGCTTAGAGACAGAAAAGTTAAGTTTTTCTTTATATATCTTTAAAAAAATATTTTAAAAATATTATAATATATTAATTAAAACTGTATATAATAATCATCCCAGCATTTAGTCTAGTTGTGTGGAAGCTCAAAGTGCGGTGATGTTACTGTTACAGTTATTTTTTTTCAGTAATTTGCCCTTTTCTGTGGCCGGCTAAGACCTTTAGGCCATGCTGCAACGTCTTCCGTATTAATTTTTTCTTCATTAGTCACATGTCTTCGGTATTAATTATTCTTATACAGTCATTAGTCATTATTTACAAAGTCACGTCAGGCTTTTGAGTAAAGCGGTGGTAACTTTACACAAGCTCATTTTGGGAGATTTGGCGGCAGCGAGGAAATTCACGATACACTAATTTCTTCACGATTATTTCATTTGTGCACTTTCACTAAAAAACTAAACTAATTCCCACCGAAATTAACTAATTTCACTCAATATAAACACGAAGTTCAATAATAATGAAAAATACGACCATCTTCATTCACGATGGCGCCAAAATCCTTCTTATTTTTTATTTTTTTTAAGGTAATTTGTCCATTTCTGTGACCGGCGAAGATATTTTGGCCATGCTGCCACAGTTATTTTTTTTATAATTAATTTGTACTTTTGGGACTGGCTACGATGTTTTGGCCATTCTACATTTTGTTTCGTTATAAATACCTATTCCTTTTATTGTTGACTATTTTACATTTTACGTCTTGGGTTTATTTAAAAATAAAATTAAAAGAAGATTTAGTTTTTTAATATGTTAGGTCTTAGTTAAATCAGTGACATCCGTATATAAGTTATCGAGCGTCATTAGACGTGAAATAGAACACACGATGTACTAATTTCTTCAAAATTATTTTACTTGTCATTTTAGCTAAACAAAATTTTACAAAATGCCACCAAAATTAACCAATTGTTTGTTTTAATAATGTTTGTTTGTGAAAAAACTGCATCCATCTTCTCTCTCGATACCGTTTATCCGTACTTCATATTTTTTCAATTTTTTTATCTAGTGTTACGCAATAGCTTCAAAAATTTCTGTCTTTTATAATCAGTGACGTTGACACTTCTTATTTTCTTCGGAAGTTATATATTTTGTAGAAATATTAAAAATTTATCTAGTGCCAAAGAAAATTACAATCAAAAACGTTTTAGGATATCTATTAAAACGTATTATAATATAACGGATTCTTTCGAAAATAATTAGAAAACCCATATTCTTTTTTATTTAAAATTAGAGACAAAGGCTTTGTTACTCAAAAGTATGTCAGTATGGTCATACGTAATGAAGAAAAATGAGTTTTTACTGATATTAAGTCACGAGTGAGTCATTTACGGTGCTTTGTTTACATTTTATTAAAATGATTGACGTCTAGCTAATACATAATAAACAGAAAATTATAACTAAATTTGTTTAAAAATAGGATGAAATATATATGAATAAAATAAAAAAAAATCCCACTCTTATATTTTTACCTTAAAAAGCTGAGAAAATTTACGCCAAGCGCGGGGGAAGAGTTAAAATTAATAAACAGTACAATTTTTTTTATAATTTTGGTAGGCAAACAAGCAGGCGGATTTTAATGGTGCGTTGCCAACCTAATGCCAGGATGTTTACCGGCTACCTTAACCTCCGAACCAGAACACGTTATGGTGGCAGCGACTCACCCGGATTGGTACCACCGCCTTACCTATTCATGCCGTTATAACGTCATGACGTGTTCCGGTTTGGAGGGTAAGGTAGCCGTTAAACTTACTTTTGCTCTAGGCCTAAAATCCCGGCCTCAGGTTGGCAAGGTGAATTTCTTGCCATCAGGAAATCCGTCTGCGTGTTTGCCTTCCAATATCATAAAAAAAGTGTATGTAAATCTTTATAATTATAATAAAATGTAGAAAAGTCTGTACATTGAAGATAAACAATAGGTTCAGGCAAATAAAAATAGGCAGCAGAACACATTTTTGTCATTTTTGTCGGTTTAAGTGTAGCTACATAGTCCCTACATACACCGAGTCTACTAAACCGATCGTAACAAAATCGTGGTTGGTACTCCATATTCTGAGGAAGATTATGTGATACTTTTTATCTCACTCACTAAAGGGGTTCCCATGGGAGAGGGGTGAGAGTCAAAACGTAAATTGGGCTATCGTTCACGCGTAGTCCGATTTAATTTGTTATATGATTTGTGCTTTAGCTATTGTCTCTTAACTTAATTGTCACTTTTTTGGAATTATAAGTTTTGTTGTTTAGAAATTACAGACATAATAACATTCAGTATAAGTTGAGCAAATTACTTGAAATTGTAGAGAAAAATTTGAACATACAGGTCATTTTACTTATACAAACGAATCTTTAAGTCAAGTCCCCGTGCATTTTAGGCAGAGATTATGGAGTGCCAAGTGAACGAAGTTCCCCGGGTCGGCTATGTAGTTAATATATTTTATTGTTAATGGCAATGGTAGAAGAGTTCACGTAGAATCTCAGTGCTGCGACGGTGTCGATGATCGAGGGAAAAGCGATAGTTTAGCGAGTACAAGGCCCTCAGAATACCGTTGGCGCGATCCCTTTCTTCGTGACGTAGCGTACGGTACTACGCTAGTGCTGACCCACTTATCGATACCGCAAGGTCGATACATCAACCAAATACATTTAGGGAATATTTCCTGACGATTTTTTAATTCTTTAATTTTAAAGTCTATAGTTTTTATGTTGAAATATTTAATAACGTTCTGGACGTGCGGCTTAAAGTTTTCTTCTACTTTAATTGTAAAAAAAGTTGTAACAGAAGTAACATTGGTTACGTTTTATCAGAAATTGTATAATTGGAAATTTGAAGTCATAGGAGATCTTGAGGGTGAGGTCGCGTACATGTTCAGTACATACGAGTACTTATTGTGATATACATATTAGGATTTTTATAGAAGAAAAGGAGAGCAAACGAAAAGACGTGGTTTCTGATAAAAACGTCAGCGGCTACTCAAACCTGTGCCTGGATCGTAAATCTAATGACATTATCGACTACTGTCTCTTAGTAGGATACTGTGGAGAACCTGAGAACCTAGACTACCTGGTTAGGCTGACAACCGCGTATAATAAATGAATAGACTGTTTTATTGTAGTTAATGAGTTATATTTACTAAACATACTATTTTTATGCGATAAGAATTAATAAACGTAGGTCCTAGGTATTATACATCACCAAGTAGCAAACCATCGCCATTACAGAAATGCATTTGTGGCTGTTTATGTTGCGGTCAAAGTCAATGCTATGGTGTAAAATAAATTCCATCGATAAGTCCGTCTGTCTCTACGCTGTGACGTCGCCGCAGCCACAGTTACCTCACCCACATACTGGCTGGCCCGTTACGCGGTCGCGATCCGCGCGTGGGACCGAACAGAAAAAAACAACAGGTGCGCGCTGATTGGCTTAACCTTGGCTTTACGTTATGGAAGCGCTTTAAGTTACCGCCGTTCAGCAGTGAAGAACGCAGTCATGGGTTGGATTGGTGGTCAACTATTGAAATTAATAATAATAATAATAATAAACTCTTTATTGTACAACTAAAACATGAAATTGTTACATATTACATTTATAAAAACATATTTTATACAAAAGGTTTTATCGCTAACAAGCGATCTCTTCCAAACAACGAACGCTTAGAAGATAAATACATTAAAATAAGGAGAAGGTACAATAACTGTTTATAAATCATATATCTATCAAATAATTAATTTAGGAAGTAATCTAACTTTTTAAAACAAGTGTTTAAATTATAAATTAAAGTTAAAACAAACAAAAAAAAAAAATTATGCACATTAATAGGTAGTGAACATTTTCCAAGTTTCCCAGTTATAAATTTGGTGCTAAAGTATTCAGGTAAAACTCCTTTACCATCTTCTTAAACCCATAGTTGCTTTCTGCCTGTCTTATTTCAACAGGCAGAGCGTTCCATAGCTTAATAGCCCGTACTGTAAAAGAATATTTATAGAATTTATTTTTATGTTCCGGAATCTTTAACAAAAATCTTTTGCAATGACGTTGACCAACGTTATCTTCATTAAGAAAAATAAATCTCTCTTTAAGATAGGCGGGAGTATTGGTATTAAAAAGAGCACTAAATAAAAGATTGAGTGTAAGCGCATTCCTGCGAAGGCGAATTGGTAACCACCTGAGTTTTGTTCGAAAATCGGAAACATGGTCATATTTGCGAAGTCCAAATATGAACCGAATGGCAACATTTTGAAGATGCTCTAATTTATTTAATTGATCTTCAGTCAAATTCATATAACAAGCATCTGCATAATCGAGGATAGGAAGAAGCAAGGATTGTGCGAGCGCAATTTTAGTGGATATGGGGAGAAATTTTCTAAGACGATTCAATGAATAAGCTGATGCAAAAATTTTACTACTGAGTTCCTTGATATGCACAGACCACGATAATCTATTATCGATAAAAATGCCCAAATTTTTAACTTCTGATGAAAAAGGAATATGTGTTCCATTTAAAACTATTTTGGGAAGAGAGACCCAGTCAACTCTAGATATTAAATTTGGACTTCCAATAATAATCACATGTGATTTTACTGGATTAAGACTTAAACCAAAGCGAATGGACCAATCGTGAATGTTCTTAAGATCTGCATTTAATTTATAAATAGCTGGCGTGAGATCTTCAAGTGCTGCTTGAGTATAAATTTGGAAATCGTCTGCATAAATGTGATATTGAGAAAGTACTTCAAGAGTGATGAGGTTGATAAACATCGAAAAAAGAAGAGGAGAGAGTACGCCACCTAGAGGCACGCCAGACATGCTATGAGACCAAGCAGAAAGTCTGTCGTTTACTTTAATACGCTGTCGACGTCCCTGGAGGTAATTACCAAACCATTGTAAAGCAAAAGAGGATATATTAAAAGATTTCATAATACATAAAAGTACGTCAATATCGACAGTGTTAAAAGCATTACTAAAATCAAGTAAACATAATATCGTCAGTAATTTATTGTCCATACCCATCCGAATATCATCAGTGATTTTCGAAAGAGCTGTCACTGTACTATGGCCAGGACGAAAGCCTGATTGAAAGGGACTGAGTAGATTGTTTTTAAATAAAAATGTGCTTAACTGTTTCTAAACTAATTTTTCTAATACTTTTGATAAAAAAGGGAGAATGGAAATAGGTCGAGAATGGAAATTATGCAATGTATAGAATTTTTTTCTTTGACGATTTTAAAACCGTGTGTGTCAAATGTACCTGGTTAGCGATGGGTTTGCCATCTATCATATTGTGAAACCAAATATTACCATAGACTAAATATTATATTATCTTTGGTAGTACTAACCTAGCTTCAGGGCGTGGTTATACCTCTGCCTATGTCTTCAGTGATACGCGCGTGAAGTTACCTTTTTCATGAATTGGATTGGTGGTCATCATATAACAACTAAGATAAAGCTCTCGTCTGTAGGAATATAAATAAAAACTATGTTACTATATTTGCAAAATTTATTTTTTCTAATAATTATTAAAATCACCAGAGTTGAACGAAAACTTTAAGACGGTCATAATCACATTTAAACTTAGTTACCAAAAAATATTAATTTCTGTAATTTTATTTAAAACCGCAGTTAAAGTTAGCTATGCCTAATTGTTTAAAATAGCGCTGTATTTTTGAGCGTTTACTTTAACTTCTCCAAAAGCTTCGAAAGCATAAAACACTATTATGATCAGGGTTGACGGATAGGCTAGCTGGTAAAAGCTGATCATTTTTCCTTCAAAACCTTTATATTTAGTGTCTATAGGTAACCTCTTCATTCTTTTCATAATTAATCTTGCTTTTCCATTTGAAATACCAAATAAGCAGTTAGAATTTCCCTTATTAGTTTCCGGGAAGGAAGATTGTTATTATTAAATCATATTTACCATGTCAGCCTTCAGAAACGCACCACTAACATTTCTTCGTTGTCTTTAGCAACAACTAGTTGTTTGCCTTTCTATACTATAAAAATTGTAATGAAGTTTTGTTAATTGTATTTTATACTTTCGAATTAACGGAGATTATTTCGTACATTGAACTTTTTGTATTATTTCAGTAAATGTTATTGAACTTACTTTCATGTAGTTTGCACTTAGCTTGGTGGGAAATAGTAAACAGTGAAGACAAACTTGACATACATTATGTCAAATAATATATCCTTTATAAACTTAAGACCTAAGAAATAATATTTTTATGTTTTTGAAAATTGGCAATTATATAAAAAAAACAATCGCCGAAATGTATGTAAGTACGTTCGTTAATTAAGTTGTGCGCAACTTGCGAACGGCCGCGCCGCAGTAAACATGACGATTATGTTTTATATGTATACATTATTGTCAGGATAAAGTTTGTATTTTAAGTTTGTATTTCAAGAAAAAAGAGCGGTTAACATAAATGCGCAATTCCACCGTCTGACAGCGAAACTCGGGTTCGATTCTCTCGAGTCTGTATTTCCGTGTCTGGATTTTTTATTATATGTATTCTACTATTTAAGTATTACTATCTTATCGTATGTAATAGTATCGTTGCCTAACTAAAAAAAGGCTTGATGGTATGTGACAGAAGACTCTTAAATATGTTTGATGAAACTATCGACATTCTACAGTCACATCACATTTTAAGGATGAACCAATTATGATAATTATATTTCTTGTTATGTTACTTATTGTCTGGAGAAGGTTCATATAAAAAACTTGGAAAATTGGCAAATGGGAGAAACTGGGAGAGTTCGCCTGGTTCGCTATTCTCCATTTCGCGTGGTCATGGCATCACGCTTGGTCGAATGGACAAATTTTGCTAATCTTTATATGTTGTGAGGTTTACTGTCAGGAAAAGAATTATAGAAAGACAAAAACCCAAATAGTTGCGAAGTGGGTAAAGACATACTTCAATTTAGTCCATATAAACTGTTAGTAGCTGTAATGTCGAGCTATACGAAGTTCGCCGGATCGGCTAGGTTTTAATATTATAACCATAATTGAATTATCGAAATTGACGGACGGATTTTCATAATTTGAATTCCAATAGAAGAGTAGGAAAATAAACATAACATTGAAAGAGAGTAATTCATGTTCATGGAACAAATGTAAGGTTTAGCGAGAGAAAATGTTTGTGAATTATGAGTTATCCTATTAATATTATAAATGCGAAAGTTTGTATGTATGGATGTATGGATGTATGGATGTTTGTTGCTCTTTCACGCAAAAACTACAAAGCCGATTACGATGAAATTTGGTATGTAGGTAGCTGAAGACCCAGAATAACATATAGGCTACTTTTTATCCCGGAGTTCTTGCGGGATTGGGACTTACGCGGGTGAAACCGCGGGGCGCAGCTAGTGTATATATATATATTCAAATATTTTAAATTTATTTAAATATTCTAGAACAAAACCTGGGCGAGATGACAAGGACAATGTCGACTAAAGTTTTCGTTAAGTATATATGTTTGTTTGTCTGTTTGAAATTTGATAGAACATCATAAAAAGATTTAAACTAAATTTTGTTAGTTTTTAAAACTTTGAAGATAAGGTTCAGAATAAAAATTGCTGTTATGTTTTATGAAATCGACGAATAAAGTATATTGTGGATAAGTAGAAGTGTTAACTACAAAAAAACGTGTGTATACAATGGAATTCCACAGAGTGCCGACGATAAAAGGATAGATTCTATAAACTGAAGTCAGTTTTTTTAACGTGGTTATTTTTATAGATAAACGTCAATTTAATACGCGCAAACCCGCGGACCCAGCTTGTATTTAATATAAGTGAAGTGTTTTAATGTACACTTTCATTAATTATTAAAAATATTTATTCAAATGAATGCGTCTAGAGTCTAGACATTATTTACAGATCTAGATTTTAGATTATGCGTTTAGTGCAGTTCGATGAACTAAGCCTTTTGAGGTTAAGTTAAAAAACAATAAAATGAAGGGAGCACGTAACTAACATGCACCTACAACAGTCTCAGAACAATGCTGGTCCGGGGCTCCTTTGCAGAATAGACCATCTGCCTTTCTTGCCAGGCAGCTCGTAAAAGGCGAGTATAGGCTTATCATCACTAACAACGTGACATCTGACTAGGTGGTAGAGTTTCGCAGCGTCTCGCCCAGATTGTTACCACCGCCTTACCTATTCCTGCCGCCATAACGTCATGACGTGTTCCGGTTTGGAGGGTAAGGTAGCCGGTAAACTTACTTTTGCTCGAGGCCTAACATCCTGACCTCAGGTTGGCAACGCACTATTACCGTCTTTGGTGTCTCGAGGCGGCGTGAATTTCTTACCATCAGGAAATCCGTCTGTTTGTTTGCCTTCCTATAACATAAAAAAAACCGTCCTGGGGGGTGATTATGTAACTCAATTGCCCACTCAAAATGGAAAAGTGTAGGTACATCAAATCACTATCAAATGACGTGTTTTACATTTGCTATCTCCAGTGACCAACAGAAGTACAATAGAGATAGCACACACAAATGACGTCATTTGATATACACTTTTTGCAGTTTGAATTGGAACTGAGATACATAATCACCTCCTTGGGCGATATTAATTGTATGGCGACCCGAAAATGCATTTCAAAACCCAAGCGAAAAAAACGCAAAATATTTTTTATTTATGCTATTGGAAGGCAAACAAGCAGACAGATTTCCTAATGGTAAGAAATTCACGCCGCTTAGATACACCAAAGGTGGCAATGGTGCGTCGCCAACCTGAGATCGGAATGTTAGGCCTCGAGCAAAGGTAAGTTTATCGGCTACCTTATCATCTGAACCGGAATACGTTAACGGAAAGCACTGAAGCTATGGTGTCAGGAATAGATAAGGCGGTGGTACCAATCCGAGCGAATCGCTTTGAAACTCTACCACCTAATTAAATATCGCGGTGTTAGTGCCGGTATGCCTATGCTCGCCTTTTACGAGCTGCCTGGCAGGAAGGTAGATGGTATATTCTGTATAGGATCTTGGACCAACACGGGGAACGTAAAATAGCCATTGAGTGAAAACTAATTATTGTCTACGCTTTTACAATAACGATTTTCTCCCTTCTTTTCAATGAGCAAGGGCCAAGGAGGCAACTCTCTGTATATTGCACCCTAGGCGCCCTGCTATTGCTTGTATATTTTAGTTGAAGTTGATAAATCGTTTGAAAGAAAGAAGCTTTCAAAGTAGTAAAACTTCTAACTTTTCCAAAAATTACATGCTCTAATTTCCAAAAATTACATACTGTATCGTAAGGAAGGAAGGAAGGAATTAGTTCAAAACATATAGTCAGAAGTTTTTGAAACATACCACACATTCGAAAACTTATTTAATTTTCTAATATTTTCTAATTTCTAATTTTCAATTTTCTAATAAAATTAACGCTGCCCGGGATTGGATATGTACCCGGTTAGCGATAGGCTCGTTGGGACTTAGTGTCTTCAGCTTGTCGAGGGTGTCCTGGTTGTATCTCTGCATACCTCTTGGGTGATATGGACGTGAAAACACTTTTTTATTCATAATAATTAAATACTTTGTAAAACCGAGTATTGTGATATTTTGTTGGCCAAAAATTAGAGAGTTTGGTACATCCATAAAAACTTTAAGGGTAAAAAAACATTCAATTTGTTTTATCTTCTAAAAAATACCTAATTATACTGTTTGCAGGTTTGTACTCTAAGCCTATTTTATGTTTCTGTGTCATTTTGTGTTGACATAAGAAAATCAATAAACTAATTAACATAATTTTAAGTTCAATACAATTGTATACCATTGTATGTCGTTATAAGATTGCACGTATCTTGTAATGGACTCAGCTGGTATACAATAATTGCATGAACTCTATCTTTGTGTACAATTCACCGAAAAGGTTCGTTCACCCGGGCCACTTGAAATCAAGTTTTTTTAAGCACGCACCTTACGCCGTTACGTTGTTATATTATTAAAATTTTACAGTTATTTACATAATGCTTAATTTAAAAAACTGGTTAAACATATTTCTATAAATAAATTATCGCCTCTGTGGTCGAGCGGTCCGGGTGTTGGACTTGACTGCATGAGGTCTCGGGTTCGAATCCCGGGTCGGCCAACAAAAAGAAAATTGGATTTTTCCAATTTTCTAATAAAAACAAATGTTGGTCGGGATTGGAAACGTGCCCGGTTGGCGATATGCTTGCCACCTATCACATTATGGGGCTTAGTATCTTCGGCTAGTCGTGGGTGCCCTGGTTGTGCCTCTGCCTACCTCTTCGGGGATATGGGCGTGAAGATACTTTTAAATAATTTCAAAAATCGTTAACTGTGAATCGAACTCGCACACTGAATTTTAGTTACAGATGTGTCTGAGGGACTCGTGTAAGGGCGGATTTTTGAAATAAATATAAACTAGAAAATATGTTTCCTTTCGATGAAGATGTTAATTTTTAGCTCAGTTTTAATAATCAATAATAAAATGGTCTGAGATTCGAACCAAGGTCGACATTACCGAGCTGTTTATATTATAAAACATATTTAATAATAAATCATACATATTACACATTTACACATTACACATGTAAGAAAAATATTAAAAATGGTTTACCTCAAAAAATCCTAGAGAGAGTGTTTTTTTTATTTTTTCAGAATATTTAGCATTATATAAAGCAAAATTAGGATAATAAAAGAATATCCTGAATTAAAATATCATGAAGACGATTTGGTACACCGCCTTATCTATTCTTGCCGCCATAACGTCAGTGCTTGCCGTTGATTTGTTCCTGTTGGGAGGATAAGGTAGCCGGTATAATTACTTTTGCTCGAGGCCTAACATCTCGGTCTCAGGTTGGCAATGCACCATTAACCACCTTTGGTATCTAGGCGGCGTGAATTTCTTATCAACACGAACTTCACCTGCTTTTTTGCCTTCCAATACCATCGCCAGATATAAATAAGTACTATGTCGTTGCTAATTTCTTTCACGGGATTGAATAACTGAAAAAAAAATCAACATACACGTTTTGTTCGAACACCTATATATAGGGTTGCCTGTAAAAATCGGAATAATAAAAAAAATAAAATAATATTGTTACTCATAAACTAAATGTATTATAAAATAATTTTCATTTTCTTAGTCTTAGTCAGTGAAAATCGATAGTGGTTGATTTAGGTTTGAATACAATTATATTACAATGACAATAATTTTCCTACTATTTTAAATATAAAACATAAGTTGGTTTGATACCCAAAGGGTGCATTGAAGCTTTAATTGTAAGTTTGTAAAAAGATGAAATTTTTAATTCAAAAGTTGTACATTTTTAGGAGAAAAAACATCGTGTTTCATTTATTTTCATATTGTACAATGGCACTTGATGTTCAATAAAAATATGAAAAAGTCTTAGATAAGATTTAAAGCTAATAAATAAATAAAAGTACCTGATATTGGCATGTGAGTAAAGCACATGCAGCTTATAGTAGTAAAGGAAAATAAAAGTGTAATAAAAATAATGTCATCTTATTTATAAAAATGAATCCCCAATTCATTTGGTCATCGCCTCATGCGTAAAAGGTTGGATCAGTTTCGCTAATTCTTTTTTTTGTTCTGTTTAGTACTGGTACTAGCAAAAAAAAGTTTGCTATGTTTTTTATTCGCCCAAATCATATTATGACACTACATAGTTGCCTTATATCTGAATGCCTTTAGACTTACTTTCAAATTATACGGGTTATACTTTTTCAAATAAACTTCATACCAAATTCGGGTTTGCTATGTATCTATGGAAGTCCTGCCGTATCGTACGTAAAAAGAACGTAGTATTTATATACTCTTTGGTCGGGACAGGACGTCAACGTCAGCAAGTCATAAATATGTAGTACTATATTTCATTTCCCTTAAATGTTGTTGTTGAAAAGATACACTGTACTTTTGGGCTCTACACCATCCGAGCTGCAAACACTGGTCACAGTTATGAAAGAAGATTGTAAAGAAAGGGGCTTACATTTGAATGCGATGAAAACCAAAATAATGGTATTTGAAAGAGATGTCGCCAGAACGGATGTAAGAGTTTTGGTTGATGATGTAGTGCTGGAACAAGTAAATGAATGGAAATTGTATAGGTATCTTGGTTGTGCTTTTAGCAGGGATGGAAGGTACACCGCGGATGAGATAGAGAAGAGAGTGAGTGCTGGGAATAGTGTGAATATAGCGTTGGATAAGCTATTCCAAAGCTAGGTTTTAAGTCAAAAAGCTAGACTCGCTTTGCATAATTCTGTGCTTATCCCAACGTTATTGTATGGAAGCGAGAGTTAGGTATGTCAGAAAGATCACGAAAGTAGGACAAAAGCGGAAAATCTGTGGTGTAACGCTCGCTGACCGCATACGTAACAGTGAGATCCGAGAAAGAGTGGGATTGAAAGAAAGTGTTGGTGTTAAAATGCGAAAGGGCATGCTCCGCTGGTTCGGGCACGTGGAAAGAATGACAGATGAAAGATTGACAAAGCAGATATACAATGCGAATGTGGATGGATGCAGGTACCCGGGGAGACCAAGGCTGACATTTCAGATCAATCGGATATTATCCGAGGGTGGTGTCAAGAGTCTCCAAAACCGACGTGTTTGTATGAAATGGGTAATGAATGTGAAGGAAGCAAGACAGGTTTGTCAGGATCGTGAGGTCTGGCACTCCATACTCTCTGCCTACCCCGTAAGGGACTTGGGGTGAAGATATGTATGTATGTATGTGTATGTTGAAAAGATAAATACTTATTTTGTTAGATATCGGCACAAGTATTTTCAAAAACAATCATCTGAATCACGCAGGTTAGACCTAGTAATTTATAAAGAACGATTAGGGAAAGCTTTCAAAGCTGTATATAAAATACCCCTTATTTATTTCGGGCGTTCTAACGTCGGTGCTCACCTCTTTGCTCTCTGCGGCTTTTTGCGACCGATGGGTGAGGTCAACTAACGCAAAAGGCGCAACAATTCAAATGAATTGGCTAAATAATGTTGAAACTTTGTGTCACTGTAAAACTTGAAAGATTTTTTGTATCCGGAAATAAATGTGGCTTTTGTCACCTGTGTTTGGATCACATTGTACTAACTAATTACCTGTGAATATTTTGTACCAGTACGCCAAAACTAGTAAATAGTGTCAATTACTACAAATGTCAGATATATTTGTTTATAGGGTCACAAATAAGTCGTCCACGACCTAGACTATCATTCAGCCTAGGCTAGTACATGACCTAGCTTAGATCCACCTAACTGTGAACGCTTGTGGTGCGCATACGAATCGTGGCCTCCATAAAAAAACGTCTTTTGAATTCGCGCGTCGTCATACCTGTCCAAAGAACCGTAATAATGACAAATGTATGTTGCGCAACGTATTCGGGGTTCATTGAACGCAGTTCGGCTATCTCCCGTTAGTAGACGTGACTGCAGGCAGTTTTACTTTTAAATTTGCAACCTAGTACCGCTACTCGATAATAGATGGTGGTGTCCGTTTCACTTTAGGTGACTGACCGGTTTAGTTTTTTAATTACAAAATAAATTAAATGCGGTTAACGGAATGCTTAGTTTTATTATTTGTTTAATTAATAACTTTCACAAATGTTTACGGTGTATTTATGTTTCTCTAAGGTCAACATTTTTTTAGTAGAATTATATTAAATAGATGAAGTAGTATAGTTAGATTGCCTTTATGAAATAATGGGTGAATATTGAATTTAATGAATAAGATTTATAGTTCATGAAGCGTTTAAATTTATAAGCATAAAAAATCTCAAGTGTAAGTAATGTAAATCCCTACCTATGATTTATATTTTTTTCTTTCAATCAAAGTAATCCAGTGTGGCACTGTTATAACTTTAAAAATGTCAAGATCGTGATTCAAGGTAGTTGAAGGAAGGAGGATGTGTCGGGGGTAATATCTAAGACACAGGGTAGGCCGTATGGATGGTACTCAGTAGTTAGTAGATAATATACTCTCCTTGTCTTTAAAGGCATCGGAAAATATTAGCAATAACTACCATCATTTAAAAAAATACGTTACATTTTAATATAATCATATTTGTCCCAGTTAAATGTGTTCCAATCGTTAAGTTTACATGGAATAATCAAAATATAGTTTTACCTAGTTTCTTCCCAGTTTTTTCCATATTCTTATATTTTATACCTTTTCTGGACTTCCGCAAACAATTTAAAGTTAGTTAACTTATTCCAGTCGTTCGGAAGGTATGCGCTTACATGTAATTCAGCGACTCATTTTAATATATGTCTAGCCGACCCGGCGAACTTCGATGACCTCAACGAGCTTAATATTAACAGCTACTAATACCTAGTTAGTATGAAAAAAAGGTGTAGTTTTATTCATTTCACCTGCAAACCTTCTCCTGGCAATAAATAACTCAACAAAAAGTAATTAGCCAAATCGGTCCATCCGTTCAGGGGGGCCTCGCGAAATGGGGATTCTCTTTTTAAACATTATACACAGAGTTAAAGAAATCTGTGACAAACTATGGAACTAAATATTGATATTAGTGACATCTATGAATTTTCCGTAAAACTAGTACGGGTAGTTAAAGTCACCATACATAAAGCAGCACTCACTTCATTACCAACCCTGCTACCGTAACGTCAGTGTTTGACATTATCGTATTCTGTGGCTATTGGAGTAAATCAAGTGAAGTAAGGATATGTTTATTAAAACGCCATCTTATTAAAAAAACATTGCCTGTTCCTTGCCTGCCTAGGGATCCACCGTCTGGCCTATTCCTGCCGTCATAATGACACTGCTATGTTCAATATGCCATGAGTTAGACTTGCACAATGTGCAAAACATCACTGTCACAGGATAGTAATGCACCTAAAACGTCTAAGGTCAGCATGATAGCATCAGGAAAGAAAAGACCTTGTTCGTTACCTTGTCATACAAAGAATAAATGCTGTGTGCTTAAAATTAATCTTCACGCCCATATCCCCGAAGAGGTTGGCAGAGAATCCATCCAAGTAAATCCAATCCCGAGCACATTTTTTTTTATTAGAAAATTGGGAAAACCCAATTTTCTTACTTTTGCCCGACCCGGGATTCGAACCCGAGACCTCATGCAGTCAAGTCCAACAACTGAACTGCTAGACCACAGAGGTGATAGAGAAAATAATATTTTTGTTTATAGTGATAGTTTTGATCAGTCACAAACCATGATTATTGGCATAAAATTAACATATACATGAAAAACCGTTACTCATACATTGAGGTCTTGTTAATAGGTTTAACGGTTTCATATCGAAGTCTGGTTATAAAGACGTCGGTTTGTCTATTGATCGTTCGTACCAAGTTCGAATCCGAGTTAAAGTGGTCAAAGAAACAAGCTATATTACTACTGGAGGTCACACTTCTATTCAAGACCTGATGCCATTTTCAAATATTGCTGTCTCTCTCTAATGTATTGACCTTTTTTCTTTTCTTTCTAGGTTCTTTAGGTTTTGGCCTTCACTTTAGTATTTTGCCATTAGTCATGTAGAAATTTGCATCAAATTTTATATCAATTTCAACCAATTATAATTAGACATTAGTCATAAGTCGACAGTAAGTCATGTCAGGCTCTTGGGTAAAGCGGTGGGCTCATTACACAAGCTCATGTAATGAGATTTGGTGGCAACGAGGAAATACACGATACGCTAATACGCTAGGTGGTAGACCTAGTCAGATATCACGGTGTTAGTGACGGTAAGCCTATGGTCGCCTTTTAGGAGCTGCCTGGCAGAAAAGCATGCAATGCAAGATGGTCTATTCTGCAAAAGAGCCCGGGCTCCTTCAGCTGCAAAACCAACACGGGGAAAGTTTGAGGAAAATAGTACTTCTATTTATATTCATCATCGCTACGTGTTTTCCTTCGAGAGGGCTAAACAACTTTAAAATGGATTAAATCGAGAACAAACATACAACTACGAATCCTATATTTCAAATGAACTAAATTTAAAAAATAGTATATATATGTTTTCCTTTTTTGTCATTTGGCAGTTTTTTCTTTTATATTACAATAGGTGCAAATCAAAAGCGAAAGCATTAGTGCTATGTTTACTACGAGTTTCCTTGTTTCGGGCAGTTAGATCATACTGACTTACGTAATCTGGGAGGGTAAGTTCGCAAAAAAATGTGTTTGAACGAAAACATTTCTATTATTGGCCGTCTCGTTTGTTGGCGCCACTGACCGCAAGGCACGGGTATCAGGATTGAGTCTCGACGAGAATAGGCATTCGTATGATGGATAGACACGTTTGCAGTTCTGGATTGGGTCTTTATTAAAGTTATTCCAGTATCTAATAGCTTATTTTTTTTGCTGACTTTGGAATTAGGTAGTTCAAGTTATTTGTCCAGGAATATTTATTTATATTCATCAATGATATTTAAGTTTTTATTTTACTACTATTATTAAGTGTGATATTAGTATATTAGTACTGCTATTTAAATGATACGCTTCGGCTTTACACTTTTTACTCTTTTTCACTTTATACTTTTATTTTTAGATTGGTTGATCTAATCTAAATTTAAGCAAAATGATTAATTATTTTTAATAACAACTCTATGTACATTCGGATTTCCGAAGCTTGACGAATATAGCCAAAGCGCATAATTTGAAAAGTACTCCTATACGTGTTCATTTTTTTAGTATTTGTTTATTTTAATCGCAGTATAAACGCATGGACAATATTTTTTTACACACAAACACAAATTGAATCTAACCCCAATGCAAGCAAATGATATTCTTGTGTTATGGGTGCTAGTCAACGACACTAGTACATAGAGATACTTAAATAGATACCAGAATAAATTTAATTAAAACGCAGACCCGGAAATGCAGACATTTAAATGTTCATCACACAAGTGCCTGCTCCCGTCGGGATGCGAAGCCGAGCCTCGCGGTTGGTCAGTATAGTTCGGCGTGTACGCTAGCCACTCGATCGAAGAGGCGGTCCATATGTTGGTAATTTCAAAGGAGCCCTCTCCATGTCGTTTCAAGACCTTGACCTATTCTGTTATCAAAAAAATTTGTCTGCGACTGAATAACAGTATACGCTTGACGTCGTAGCTCGAGGTTACGTCGTAGCTCGTAGCACAGTTCGTAATAGGGCGTCCTGAAAACTGAGGCTTCAGAATTAATGCAGTAGTCAATATCGTACTCAGAACCAGTTAAATTTTTCATCAAAATTGATTAAGCTTATATATTTATTATATAATATTACATTAGGTGGCAGACAAAACAAAGTTCAACGGGTCGGCTAGTCTTATAGACACAAAAAGTCCCCATTTTAAAAATAATATTCTCAATTAGGACTGGGAAATGTATGTCTGCTCAGCTGATAAAATAATAAAATTGTTTTATTTACATTATTGATACAAGGTATTCCATTGTTATTCTTTTTTATACATATTTTCTACTAACTAATACTAAATAATGCACCTATAATAAATGCGGAAAACCTACATGAGTTTAAACTCACTTTGCCACAATTATGAACTATTATATAGACAAGTCTATAGAACCAAAGTTAATACATTGCGCAGCATGAGTGGGACTTATCTCTGGACTGGATTTATTTATTTAAGTGATGTTTGAAATACATGGAATATATTTTAACGAAATGAAATACATAAGCAACTGAAAAACTTTTTTGTTGACGCTATATAAATACATACGGCGGCGTGGCGAGCCCAGGGCCCAACATAAATTCGATTATATGCTTTTTCGTCATTCCCGAACGATCGAAGTCCCTTGAAAGAGATAGACAATAGAGTTAGAGGAGGATAAACACATATTCCTTTATGCGCATGCGTAGGCACGTGTCGCCAAATATAGGATGGTTTACATGGGTGCGATTTCAGAGACTGGTCGTAAGATTTTCAGTTGAATGTGATATTTCATTATTTTATCAAATATATATAGTGTAATATATCTGGCTTGGTACAAAAATTTGGTGAACAGCTAAGTGTGTGTTTGTGAAAAAAAAAACAATGTGTAAAACTATGAGTACGTTAGTAATTTTAAGGAACTAAAATAATTTATTTGAAAATTATATTTTTAAAAAACGCCAAAACTGTAGCAGATTGTTTAAATATATTAATAAACATAATGACAATCTCAAATAAGTCTTCTTAGATTTTAATGTCATTTTTAAGAATGATGTGATTAACAAGTCACATCATTCTTAAGCTATTATTATACAAGAATGACACATTTGAGTTGTTAGGTTTTCAAGAAAAAAATGTCCAATGAATAATGACATATTTAAATAAAAGTATAAGTAAATTAAAAAATCGTGTGCATAAAAAAATAAATCTTGAGACGAATCGTCGGATTAGTTTACGGAAGTAGACTCCTAGATGCTACACTGCGCGGCGTAGCGCTACGCGTCGTAGGCCTCACAGTGGCTACGACCGACGGCCGCGTTCGCGGACCGCGCTCAAAAAATCTAGGACACTATGTCAATGTGTCCCTAGGCCGACCTATAAACAAAACCTTAGCGCGCCTACAGCTGGGAAACATGTGAACACAGTGCCTCAATTATCACTGCCAGACGAATTATCAACGCACAAAGAGTATCAAAAATATTAGAAGTATGTTGACCCCTGACCCACTTACTATGCAACTGCGCGTTGCAGTGCAGGCGAGACCTCGATAAGTGTTCAGAATACAGACCCTATAGTGTGATAAATGTGTTCATTAGTCTATAATTAAGGAATTCCCGACTGAAAAGAAAGTCTGAGATAGTGTTTGAATGTGTTATCGATAAGAATCAAAATGGCGGGCAAAGACAATACCTTGGAGGGACAATTGACTCATGTTATACAACATCATATGTCACAGCCAGGTACCGAGGCACAAGTCAGCGTTCACCAAGTACAAAGTCCATCGGGCAGTGGCACGAAACGACATCAAATTATTATCGATATCAAACAAGATATCGATATCGATGAGCTTTCAACAAGGTCTTTGGCAGAGAGTGTTATGGAGACGCTTGGCGCTCGATCTGCTGCCGTTTATATCGACAATACTCAAGTCCCAGGTGAAAACGATATGGAATCTTTGACGACTGTTAATGTTATTGTGGCGAATGATTTGAGTCAGACTGCACCAAGCCCGCAAGCTGAAGACACAGAGGTGATAGAAGATAGTCAACCGGCGGAAAGTACAGGGATATTACCAGGAAATCGGATTGCTGTTGATCGGATCGTTGAAATGACTAATGCAAGCACGAGTACATCGACTGAGACGACGACAACGAGCACTATATCGATAACAACAGCGGCCACCACTACTGCGTCAGGTGGGTGTTGTAGTTTGACGCATTTAACTATCGACTTGTCAAAACATTTACGCGTTGACATTTATTAATTGTTTGCTATTTGCTTAATGACATGTAATTATAGTTCATAAAATAACTAATGAAAAAATTATAGTTAAAAATGTTATTACAGAAATAATAGGATTTAACCTTAAAGTAACGAAATAACTTAAGGATTTTGTTTAATATGGCACTGGATTCTCGTACTACGAAAGGAATTTGCTTACCAACTAGAAAAGAAAAATGTATAATTAGAGTTTTCGTTTCATATTTTTTTAGGTTCACTAAAACTTCACTCCTCTAAAATCACTAGACGGATTTTATGAATTTTTTACGTATATTTTGTAGGTACTTGTATACGAATAAGCTGTATACGTCATACCGCTAGGTATTATGGGTGTTCAAGTGCTTTGGCAGCTAGTTTTTTATAATTTAATTACATTGAATTTAAGTTATAAGTTAAATCGTTCAAATTATAATTAATAATTTTTTACAACGAGTTAAGAACATTAAATTTTTCGGCTTTTGACACATCTTCGTATTGATTAAAATGGAATCTTTTATAGGTATTTAACTAATTAAAGCCTGAAAAACTAGAATTACGTCCGAAATTAAGCTGACTTTCTTTGGCTTTACAACATCGATACGAGTACGGATTTAGGTCGACAATTTGGAATTCGGTTCGGTTTTTACTAAGGGTTTAAAATTAACGTATTTTTTATGATATTGGAAGGCAAACAAGCAGACGGATTTCCTGGTGGTAAGAAATTCGCGCCACCTAGAGGCACTAAAATTGGTAATAGTGCGTTGCTAACCTGAGGCCCGGATGAGCAAAAGTAAGTTTACCTTACCCTCCGAACTAATAATTGTCTATTAACTTGTTGGTCTACTTTTGAATTAGCGTACACGCCTATCGCCAATAGTTCGATTCCCGTGTGGATAAGGTGTAATATTCATAATATGTCCGTTTTCTCTTTTTTTAATAAATTCAGGTTACCAATCATATGTGTATTATATGCGATAGTGTTGTTCACACCCATAACACATTTATATAATTTACTGATTTTGGGATCATGTAGTTGATCTAGACTCGTTACCAGTAACAACTTAAACAGGCCTCTGTGGTCTAGTGGTTCAGTTGTTGGACTTGACTGCATGAGGTCCCGGGTTCAAATCCCGGGTCGGGTAACAAAAAGAAAATTGGGTTTTTCCAATTTTCTGATAACAAAAAAGTGTTGCTCGGGATAGGATATGTGGCCGGTTGGCAATAGGCTTGCCACCTATCACATTATGGGACTTAGTATCTTCGGCTAGTCGTGGGTGCCAGGGCCTCTGCCTACGTCTTCGGGGATATGGGCGTGAAGATACTTTTTTTTTAAATGTAAGTCAGTTGCGAATTTTATTTTATATAAATACCAACTTTTTATATAAATAACTGATTTCTGCGGATTCATATGCACTTTTAAATTACATACTTTATTTTTAAACATGCTCAATCTATCAGGATTACGCACTCGAAACTTGTATGCACCCTATAAATGGAGATAAAACAAATTCTTTTGTTTCATCAAACCTATACTTGCGGTATGTTCATATAAAGACTAAATAATTTTGAGGACCTATAATCATTTCTTTCCTTCTTTGAAAGATAGACACCACCAAAGCGGTAAAATGTGTACCCCTCTTTTCTCATTTTTAAAATAAGTGAGTGAACAATCAAGAAAATGTACAATCTGTAGATTTTAGCGAAAACTATCCACTAAAAGTGGTTTGAATGACATGTAGCCAGCAGTTTTGTAAATCTAGCACATTTTCAAAAAACAGAGATACAACTTTGCTACTCTTTTTTTATACTTCCTAATACATTAATTCTACGACGAGTAAATTCTTCTTTAGCATCGTGAACTAAAATATATTTTAGAACATGAGTTTCATTGATTGACAGAGATAAACATATCAATGATATATTCAGAGGAAATATCATATACAAATAAACCAGACAAAGACATTAAAAAATTGAGGATTTGGATATTACACAAGAGACAGCAGCAGGCAGCAACAAACCCGGAACATAGGCCATTTTGAAATACTAGCGAACAATGCATCAGCCGATTCTCTGAGCCTTTACCATGAGTTGGTATAGATTACGTTTGGCAAGTCACGTATCGAAATCAATGACATTTTTGGTCTGAAACTGTGTTTCTCTTAGTTTGCAGTAGAGGCGCTGTTCAAAGTTTTCATACAAATAATTAATAGAGAGTATAGTATAGTAAGCTTGACAAGCTGTCAAATCATGGCAAGGGCTCTGATGTCCTACTCGTAATCGAAAATGTTGGGCAATGTCTATTTTTAAATTTTTGA
>NJDD01000403.1:286675-301680 GCA_002245505.1 Calephelis nemesis
TTTATAGAAAAATCTTCTACGTAACGCTAAATGTGACAAACTGGATAACTGCCAGTAAAACAGCACACGAATAGAAACCGAGCTCAAAAAAAATCCACTTTCTCTTATTCTTCGTTAGCTTTGTATAAAAGTCATAAAAAATAGTTTATTCTCTAAAAATACTTAGAACTATTAAATTACTACGTTCGATATATTGTATCTTATTAATAAGCACGGATTAAAATACGCCAAGTTTCACATTGGCATTTAGTCTTCATTACGATGTGTTAAAGACTATAAGTATAAAATTAATTTTTCTCCTACGTTAGTCCATGTTTATTAATAATTGAGTCTAGGTAAGGATGCTAACGCTGTATAATATAAACTTAATTATACTCCTACGTTAGCCAATATCTATATACATATAATAAATCTGTAGAAGGGTCAATTCTGTACATTGAAAATATTGAAAAAAATTCGATGAAACTTGGTATAATACCTTATTATTCTGGGCATAAAATGGGATACTTTTTATCCTTGAAAAATAGGTAGAAAAAAGCAAATCTTTATTTTTCAGTTTCATTACGCGAAGACAGACATCCGCGCGGACGGAGTCGCGGGCGGAAGCTAGTTTATTAATAAGATGGAATATTTCCTAGGTGGAAAACATCGCAAATCATTCGAGGAACGAGACGGTTTCAGTACTTTTTCTCAGGCGACTTGTCCGGAGACCTTGAACTTGTGGATGCGAATTGAGAACAATGTCAATGCTCGTTCTAAATACCTATTATGTAATTTCTGAAGTGTACAACTCCACTGTATGGAAACAAACATTAAGTCTAAGCTTAACTTGAGCTACTTCAATATTAGAACTCCTACGTTCTGTACCTTTGTAGAATTATGTGTTTTCTTTGCCATTAACGCCGTGACTGATTGGATCTTAATGCTTTACTGTCGCTTTTTTGTTTTAAAGGGTAGGGGGCAAGTAGTAAACTTATCCATAACGTGACCATTTCCTTTCGCTAACCAGTAGGACTCCGTTTTTTTTCTTTACTCAGGTTGTCCCCAGGTCAAGTTTACCCCGTATTGGTCCAGGCTTCTTTGTAGAATAGACCATATTATTATGCCTTCCTGCCAGGCAGTTCGTAAAAGGTGAGCATAGGCTTACCGTCACTAATACCGTAACATCTGACTAGGTGGTAGAGTTTAGCAGCGACTCACCCGGATTGGTACCATCGCCTTACCTATTCCTGCCGCCATGAAGGCATGATGTGCGGAGGGTAAGGAAGCCGTTAAATTTACTTTTGCTCGAGGCCTAACATCCCGGCCTCAGGTTAGCAACGCACCATTACCACCTTTGGTGTCTCTAGGCGGCGGGAATATCATACCATCAGGAAATCCGTCTGCTTGTTTGTCTTCCAATATCATAAAAAACGTTTAGGGGTCGACAAGTGTACGTATGGTTGAACATTGAACAAATATCATTTGATTGATTCATTGTATGAATAACTGATCAGATTATGAACCTGAGGCTTGGAGTGCCCGGTTTGCACTATATTTGCCACTTACCACATTATGGGAATAAAGAGTCTTCGGCTAGTCGTATCTGCTCTGGTCGTATCTCTGCGTTTCTCAAAAATTTGGGCGTAAAGATATTTTATTTATTAAAATTGTCAATTTAATAATTTAATGAACGATTCGTTGCTAGGGCTAATAAACGATCTCTGCTAGACAACCCTTGCAACACAGAAATATAATATAAGTTCAAACAATTACATCAAGGGTAGAAACTAAAATAAGGTGCAAAATCAATAAGAATATATTTTGCAATAAATCACTACACAGTATAAAACGAAGTCGCTTTCTGCGGTCTGTTCCCATACATTCTAAGATGTTGAAAAATATGCAAAGGATTTTGATGCTGTTTCTTTAATAATAGAGTGAATCAAAAAAAAATTTTATGAGTATACAGCTGGGATTGGTTGCTAGTAAGTTTATAAGTAGATGTTTACCTATATACAAATATATGTACAAACAAACAAAAACGATACATATATTTCATGTAAAAAATATATCTACTTGCTTGCACTACCAAAGAAATAGACAGAGATATAACCAGGGTACCCACGACTAGCCGAAGACACTAGGTCTGATAATGTGACAGGTGGCAAACCTTAGACTAACCAGGCATTATCCATACCTGGCTACGTTGTTTTTTATTAAAAAAATATATGTTTTTTTTGTTTTTTATTTTATGATATTGAAAGTCAAACAAGCAGACGGATTTCTTGGTGGTAAGAAATTCCCGTTGCTTAGACACACTAAAGGTGGTAATGGTGCGTTGCCAACCTGCGCCCGGGATGGTAGACCTGGAGCAAAAGTAAGTTTACCGGCTACCTTACCCTCTGAACCGGAACACGTCATGACGTTATGGCAGCAGGAATAGGTAAGGCGATGGTACCAATCCGTATGAGTCGCTGCGAAACTCTACCACCTAGTCAGATGTCACGGTGTTAGTGACGGTAAGCATATGCTCGCCTTTGACGAGCTACCTGGCATAAAGGCAGATGATCTATTCTGCAAAGGAGCCCGGACCAACACGCCCCAATCGCCCAACCTAGGGATCCAAACCAGGAACCGGGAAAGTTTAGTCGAACGACAGACCACTAGACAACAAAGGGAGGCATTGCATATAATCATATTTATTTATATCACTCTGTCCGTGCCAGTTATCGATTGCCGCTGACACTGCCCTATAATAAGACAGTGTCAGGTTTTACAAAGCGGTTAATAAAGTTGTAAGACAGTCAGACACTGTCAGTTGTGTATTATTGATATAATCTTGATGTATAATAGAATGAACATTTTTTATGGTATAGGAAAGCAAACAAGCAGACGGATTTCCTGATGGTAAGAAATTCACGCCGCTTAGAGACACCAAAGGTGGTAATGGTGCGCTGCCAACCAGAGGTCAGGATGTTAGGCCTCGAGAAAAAGTAAGTTTACCGGCTACCTTACCCTCTGAACCGGAACACGTCATGACGTTATGGCGGCAGGAATAGGTAAGGCGATGGTACAAATCCGGGTGAGTCGCTGCGAAACTCTACCACCTAGTCAGATGTCACGGTGTTAGTGATGATAAGCCTATGCTCGCCTTTTACGAGCTGCCTGGCAAGAAAGGCAGATGGTCTATTCTGCAAAGGAGTCCGGACCAACACGGGGAAAAAAATGTGTGTAAACATAATGCTTTTTTTGAATGACTAAATTTGTTGCTAATCTCGCGATTTTTTGCAACTTCACCGAGGTTTGTGGGCCGAGCAGAGTGCTCAGCCCTAAAACATAATGCTATAAGTCTGTGGACATGACAATAGTGCAAGTTCCGTTCTGAAAGGTAGGCTAATATAGACTTACACAATTCTCCTAACACCCCAGCCACAGCAGAGCAACGCATCTGTGACATCTGTGGTGTCTATAGGCCCAGGTTATCTATTGTTGCAGGAGATCCGAGTGCTTATTCTCTGAACTCTTATATAAAAAAATAAACAAAGAAACCTCATTCCTTACCATCTATATTTATAACGATTGATTGACCGCATTGTTGGTCGAGTGGCTAGTGTATACGCCTAACTACAAAGATCAACTGCGAGGCTCGGGTTCGATTGCTGACGGGGGCAGGCATTTGTGTGATGAACATTTAGATGTCTGCATTTTCGGGCCTGGGTGTTTATTAAATTTATTCTGATATCTATTTAAGTATTTCTATATATTAATATCGTTGACTAACACCCATAACAAAAGCATATAATTTGCTTACTTTGGGGTTAGATTCAATTCGTGTAACTTGTCCAGGGATAGTTAGTTAATGATTCCGTGAAAGAATAAATTTATATGTTTAAGATATTAAAAAAGAGGCAGGCAACTCAAAATATGTAGCGTAATACATTTCTAGTTATTTTAGTATTTTGTCTGTCTGCCTGACTGTATCACGACCGCGATTCACGCTGGATCTACTGAACCGATTGCAACGAAATTTTGCAGTTATAGAATAATTTTAACTTCCCTCACTAATGGGATTCCAATGGAAGAGGGTTAAACGAAGTTCACCGGGTCAGCTAGTTGTATTAATAAAGATTGTTGTAAGAGCGTCAGTCGTACAATGTCTCTTTAGCCATATTGTATCACTGTAATTTTACAGGTTGGGTGACAAAAAGGTAAAACAAAAGGGCTCCTGACTAAGACATAATGTGTGATCATATTTATTTATATCATCCCTTCGCGTCGGCTATCGATCGTCGCTGTGACACTGCCCTATAATCGTGTTGTATAATCCGACGGTCGTCTGACTTCAGTTTCAGTCGTGTTTATAACTTCGTTGAGGTAACACGCATCAGCACTGAATGTAAATGAATAAATATCCATACTTTCATAACCATTCTGATGTAATTGCAAAATTATGCCTGTCCTTTTATATTTCAACTGAGCTATGTTTTTTTCTGATGCTATTTATCCTTATCTTTAAATGAAGACACACTTGTACTGTTTTACAAATCACTTATAATTTGTTATTTTATTAACAGCCTAGGTTTCGCATATAGAGCATCATCAGGACTAAAGCTTACTTACTAACTTTAATAGGCGGCCGAACCCGCGGACATTATCTAGTATTATAAAAACTGAAGTACTGTTTGTTTGTCTTTTTCTCAAAAGAGAGATTTTTTCTTTAAAGAGATTTAATGACTTATGGTTTTATCAAAATATACTCGTAAATACGAAACAGTATGGAAGCTACCTACAAAAGTTTATTCAATTCAATGTCTTCATTTCGTAGGTACAGTCGTTACACTTGAAATACGTTAAAATACATTATAATAATTTTTCACAAGCACATACGATAGTTAAAAAATATTACAACCTTTCATCATATAACGGCATACTTCAATATAAACAGACTCCAAGAGGGTTTCGCGGTGCTACAGTAGTCAAATTGCGCCGGGTATTCATTATTTATAATGCCAGTGCCATTATTATTTATTTGTAAGCTAGGCAGTTATTGCAATTCGATTGGTTAAAAACAATATGGCAACCCTATTGATTTATATTGTGTAGGTATGGTATTTTTGTGTGTGTGAATAGAAAGTTGGAGAATTGTAGACGTTATTAATTTAAAAATAGCTAAATAATTTTGTACTTTTTTAAACTTTTATGTACACTATTATTAACTTATCATTTTATACAAAAGTTCAGCCATTTTGATCACCCAACCTGCAGCTTTGGGTCGATAGCAAAAATAAAAGGTATCAAATAAATAAAAAACACAATTCAAATTTGGGTATTTTATTACACATTTTGCGAAATTTGTGTTGGAATTTAATACGCGGGCAAGATTTAATATAAGATATTTGATTGTTATTAAGTATATTTTTGAAAGCCTTTGTTTTGTATTATTACGAATGCAATCTTAATAATTTTATCTAATCTATCAGATTATTATATTCTGTAACGTTATTAAAGTGAAATATTTGATTGTTTGATTATTGCAATGAATAGGCTAAAAAATGACAGAAATTTGTTTCATCATATCTTTCATCATATTATACCTGATGTAGGTGGATAAATACAGCAACGTCGTTTAATTAAATTTGTTTTTTGATGCATGCTTTCAGCATAGTAAAGAGGGGGTTACTATTAAGGGTAGACATTTATTAACCTAGTAAATTATTTTTGAAACATTACCGCTTAAGAACCTTATAGGAAAGAACTTATTTATACTTGAAAGGTCAGCAACACAGCTGTGAGAGATTTTGCAGATGTTGTGTGAAGTACACTATGAATCGCTTGTTCTCTTACCGCCTTTCTCACCATAAGTATAACGTAAGAATCAGCATAAAAGTTAATTATTTTTAATAATTTGTCTTTTAAAAAAAATATGGTATTTGTATCAGAGGATGGTGCTCTTTCATTTCAATTTCATACAATAGCAGGTAATATGAATGAGTGCATAAATGAATGAATGAAATATGTATGAATGAACTCTTTATTCTACTCAATTAAACTTAGAACAAAATAAATACAAGGAGTTTTGGCACCATCGAGAAAAAAGATGGTCGAAGTTTTTTCATAATTATTGAATTTCGTGTTGATATTGAGTGAAATTAGTCAATTTTGGTGGCATTTTGTACAATTTTATTCAGTGATAGTGCACAAATGAAATAATCATGAAGAAATTAGCGTATAGTGTATTTCCTCGTTGCCGCCAAATTTCTTTACTTGTGTAATGAGGCCACCGCTTTACCCAAGAGCCTGACATGACTTACTGACGACTTATGACTGATGACTAATTTTATTTGATGAAAATGGATATAAAATTTGATGCAAATTTCTACTTGACTAATGGCAAAATACTAACGTGAAGGCCAAAACCTAAAGAAAGGAAGTAAATACAATTAAGTATTAACAACAGCATACAGTGTGAAAGTATCAAAAAGCATCAATATGAAATAGCTGTCAAATGACGTGTTTTGTATTTGCTATCTCTTGTTTCTCTTGGTCAGAATACTGGAGGGTAGAATACCGATAAATTCATTTAACCAAGTGACATAATGTTGGCAACGCACTACTATCACATTTGGTGTCTTCAGGCGTTGCATTTCTTGCCACCAGGAAATCTGCATTTTTCTATCTTATACGAACAACATCAGTCATAACTCACATTCGTAGCATTAAAAAATGTTTTATCAAGTACGGTCATACAACCATAACTGATTTAAACGCCTTCATGACTCTCTAATGAAAGCACATACAACTTTAAAAAAAACTTTAATTATATGCTTACGCTTTTGTTATGGTCTCAAGGACTCTCTCTCTCTCTCTCTCTCTCTCTCTCTCTCTCTCTCTCTCAGGTTCTATAAATGAAGTTTTTTACCAAAACTGTTTGTTAGTTTTTAAACTTAGAAGTAATGATTTTTTTCACGTTTTTGACGGAATTACTTGTCTAACAGCTGATCGAATTTTCATTTTTTAGAAAGATAATGTAATGATTCTGAGATGGGCCTATGTTATCAAAAAGATCTCATTAGTGATGAGGTCGTCAACATATACAAAAATGTATGCTCCTTTTAATATTATAAATGCGAAAGTTTGTATGTTTGTTTGTTACTCCTTCACGCTAAAACGGATAAACCGATTTTCATGAAATTTGATACACACATAGAGAATTACTTAGATTAACACATAGGATAGTTTTTATCCCGAAAATATGTTCCTGTGCGACTAATAATCACGCGGCCTACATCGCGGGTAACAACTAGAAAAGTATGGAGACAAAACGATTAGTAGGATGTTAATAAAATATATGTGGATATCGGAATCATTACCTACTTATTGAAAAAAATATTAAATCGCAATGTGGTACCTAATGATTGATTAAATAGCTAAAGTTTTTACTGCGCGTAATTATTGTGTTTACCTTCAGACAAACATAGCTGCAAAATTATAAACATTAAAGATGTTTATTGATTTTGACAAATTAATGTTTTTTTTAATGATAATGGAAGGCAAACAAGCAGACGGATTTCCTGATGGTAAAAAATTCACGTCGCCTAGAGACACAAAAGGTGGTAATGGTGCGTTGCCAACCTGAGGCCGGGATGTTAGGCCTCGAGCAAACGTAAAACCTAAAACTTAAAGCAAAAGTAAATGTTTACTATAAATATGTTATATATTAATATGTCCAAATGTTGTTATGGAAAATACATATGTATTAACAATATATCTTTTGTCAGTATGAAATTAACGGGTAACTTTGAAACTGCAAAACCAAATTTGACTACATTTTGTAAAGAAATGCCCTTGTGCTAATTAAACCAATTCATATATCTCCAATGTAAGCAAATTATAAGATTGGGTTAGGGGTGTCAGCCTACGATACAATTTGATAAAAATAGTTAAAGATGCCAGTATAATTTTAATAAATACCCAGACCCAAAAAATCACATATGTGCCTCACTAAAATCGCTGCACCCACGGGGAATCAAAAGCAAGTTTCACGGTCGGTGAAGTTATAAGTGTACGCTAACACTTCAGCTAACAAGGTGATCAAACTAACTTTTACCATTTGTAATTGGGTAATTTTTATATAGAGTAAAGTAAAGTATCTTGACGCCTATATCCCCGAAGAGGTAGGCAGAGGCACAACCAGGACACCCACGACGAGCCGAAGATACTAAGTCCCAGAATGTGATAGATGGCAAGCCTATCGCCAACCGGGTACATATCCTATCCCGAGCAACATTTTTTACTAGAAAATTGGTAACACCCAATTTTGTTTTTGTTGCACGACCCGGGATTTGAACCCGGCACCTCATGCAGTCAAGTCTAACAACTGAACCGCTAGACCACAGAAAAACTGCAAAAACCGATTCTTACTATTTCATTGGGTACGAGGTCGAGATTTGATAGTTCTTTTTCAGAAAGGTAGCGAGTGGTTACAAAATAGTTCCACATGAATGTTATCAATATTTACTAGTAGTTTTTGAGTGACACTTTCAAATGCATACATTTTTACTTCCTGATATTGATACAAAACTTACGCATTATCAAGTGTAACTATAAAATTACTAGTCGGATTATAATAAAACTGATAGGTATGCCACCTCGGAATCATGATCTACCTTTCTTAAAAAGGTCCATCAAAGTCGGTGGGCTACAGGCCGAGTAATCGCGTAACAAACATACAAAAAGCACACAGTCGAATTGAGGAAAGGGAGAAGCCCTTTTTAGTCGGTTAAAAATCGGTTTAGAAGCGATGGAAAAATCTATTAATATATATTTAAAGAATACAAGTAAGAGGCGAACATAACATAACCTCTTACTTTTAAAAGTAAATTAGTATTTTGTTCCGATTCCAATGATGACGGTAAAGTAAAGTTCGTCCAAATAAATCATCAGAGACGTGCAAGTGTGTTATATAAAAAGCAACGTAAACATGTAACTTTCCTGAAATTTTCTTTTTATGAAATTGGAAGGTAAGCAAGCTAATGGATTCCCGAATGATAAGAAGGAGATGACCAAGGTATGTGGTATTAGGACGAGCACTGAGGTTAATTCATGGTGACATCTGTAGTTTCATGTCGCACTTACAGACACAGCGGCATCTATTGATTACATTCTGTACTATTTACATTAAAGACTAACAAAAATATAAAAATATTGAACATTATAATATTATCTTATTAGACGAGACTCATGTTTAAATTACAAATCGATTCCATACTGCTGATGTTTCTCGGAAGTATTATTTTCTCATTATGGTGTATCTGTTATGGCGCCATCTGTTGTGGAGTAGCGACAACACTTTTTTCTAAGTACCGTTGGAATACCGCTACTGACACACTTTTCGCTCAGCTGATGTCGCGTTCATATAATGACGTATGTAGTTATTTTTATGTGTGCGGTTGGATCCGGGAGTGTTCCGTTAGGACTTAGGTCCATTACAGAACTTGTTTTAGCTGTAAATGCATGTTTGTTTGCGGCTTAAGCTTGAATGATGCATCTTTTAAAGAGAATGTTTAAGGCTGTATAGGAGACATCTTTGGCTTTGTGTGATATTAGAAAAGTATTACTCAACATTGAGCGTTTTTCATTGTTTTTTAGAACTTTCTTTATAAAAAAATATGTTGTTCTTAAACGTTGATTTCCATGTTTGGGGAATTAGGGTCAAGTATTAGTTTTTTTCTTTCTTGCTTTTGAATTAGGGTTGATATTTTATTGTACAGTGATTTGTAACACAACATCCATCTATCGTTTTTTGCGGTCCTTTGGGTCTAATATTATCCTATCCTATTAATATTAAAAATGCGAATGTTGGTATGTTTGTTACTCCTTGACGCAAAAACTTCTGAACCGATTTTTACGAAATTTGACACACACATAAAGGATAACTTGGTTTGATACATAGGAAAGTTTTTATCTCGAGATATTCTGCGGGGCCATTAACCACGCGGGCAACGCCGCGGACAACAGCTAGTGTGATCAAAAGAAAGTGTTAGTGTAAACATGAAAAAGGGAATGTTCTGTTGGTTTGATCACGTGGAAAGAATGTCCAATGAAAGATTGACAAGGCAGTTATACACTGTAGATGTGGGTGGTTGTATGTACCCAGTGAGACCTGGGTTGATATTGACTCGAGGGTTTCATGCGATGGTGGTATCAAGAGTCTTTAAAACCAGGTTATGTGTCTGGAAAGAATATTGAGGAAGTTAGACAGGTCTGGAAGGACCGTGACACTTCTCTTGATACTCTCTGCCTGCCTTGCAAGAGCCTTGGTGTGAAGATATGTATGTGATTATCAGCCAAACTTACAGCAGATTATCTATACCAGTTTCTTTAATTTTGTTCGCTCAATCACCTATAACTTTACTTCTAAAACGATTTAAATGATTTTTTTATGATATTGGTAGGCAAACAAGCAGACGGATTTCCTGGTGGTAAGAAATTCACGCCGCCCAGAGACACCAAAGGTGGTAATGGTGCGTTGCCAACCTGAGGCCAGGATGTTAGGCCTCGAGCAAAAGTAAGCCTTACCCTCCGAACCAGAACACGTCATGACGTTAGGGTGGCAGGAATAGGTAAGGCGGTGATACCAATCCGGGCGAGTCGCTGCTAAAGTCAGTCCTAGTCAGATGTCACAGTGTTAGTGACGGTGAGCCTATGCTAGCCTTTTACGAGCTGCCTGGCAAAAAACGCAGGTGGTCTATTCTACAAAGAAGCCCGGACCAACATGGGGAAAAATAAATGCATATATAAAACCAAATTTACTTTAAAATGATTAATATTTTTTATTGGTAAAAAAAACAAAGAAATACTGATTCAACAATTTTACTTATATTTTTTTTTATTTCAGGTAAGTCAGAGATTTGTTAAATAATAGCCACGTCAATGACCTGTTATCAACATTAAAACTAATGGTAAGTTTATTTTTTTTACTTATTTGTGTACCATCTTGATTTATAAAGGGTTCACTCATAAGTACCAAAGGCAACCTTAATGCGTGTAGCAATCTTTTTCAGACTACCTTTTAGCATATTAAAAAGAAGAAAAATGCTAAAGATAAAAACATAACCCTGCATGTTTTTATTTCTTTATAAATACATACTATAATGTCTGTTTGTAAGTATTAAAGTACATCACATTGTTGTAATTAGTGTCTTCGGCTAGTCGTGGGTGCCCTAGTTGTGCCTCCGCCTACCTTTTCGGGTATATGAGCGTGAACATATTTTTTCTTATTAGTATAGTATAATAATATGTAGTGTAGTAGTATAACATACACGCACATATTTTTACCTCTTAGCAGATCAAAAGTTGGCATGTATCTCTAAAGTCAATAAACCTTCACGAGTCTCAAGTTTGATCCCTGTCATGGATATACGTTTTGTGATGATTAAGTCTATGTTACCGGGAGTGAGTATTAATACATTTATTTAGGTATTTATACTTCTACGTAATAAGAAGGTATACCAATAGATGAAATTTCCGAATATGTGAAATACATTTCGCATGTAGGCATAAAATATGTGAATTGTACGTTGCCAACCAGTAGACGTTAGTTTTCTTGGGTAAATTTACCGGCTATCCTACCATAAACACCGGTATACTATAATGGCGAGCACTAAAGCTATGGTAAAGCGGTAGTATAAATACGAGTAGGTAAAGGTACGAAGGTAAATTCGACTACCTGGTAAAAAAGTATTTTTATGTTTAACTACCGTTGACCAATACCCATAGCAAAAGCTTGTTTTCCTCATGTTGGTCCCGGTTCAAGGTAGAGAAGACTATTTGGCAGCTTTTAAGAGGCAAGCAAGTAGATAATTACTAGCAAGACCATTGGTATGTAGACGTAGTGACTTGCTTAGGTCGGCATCCCCCTCACGTGGTACTTAGGTGACTTAAGATTTAACAAAATAATTATTTATTTATAATTATTAACAAAAATTGAAAAATGATTAACAAATATTGTAAATGAATAATACATTAGTGTCCGCCATATTCGTATTAGAGTTTTAAATGGTAGGGTAGAAAACTTAATAGGATGTGCGCCCGGTTGGTGATAGGCTTAAATATCACAATCGGGCACGTATCCAATCCCGGGCAACTTCATTTTTATTAGAAAATTGAAAATACACGTTTTCTAACTTTTTTATTGCCCGACCCGAGGGTCGAACCCGGGACCTCTAGAAGTCAAGTTCTACGCCGGACTGATAGACAACAGAGCCGATTTTTAAATAAAGCAATTTTGTAAATAAAGCAATTTTAGCAAATCATTGTGTAACTTAATAACATTAGTCTTTACAAAAATATTGCAAAGTGAACATAGGAGTCATATTACATTTGCTTGTTTGTTTTAATAGTTGCTAACTACAGGTTTTAAGACAATTATATGTTATATTATAATTTATATCGCCTCTGACTTGACTGCATGAGGTCCCGGGTTAGAATCTCGGGTCGGGCAACAAAAATGAAAATTGGGTTTTCCTATTTTCTAATAAAGACATGTTAATATAAATAAATAAAAAATGAGACTTTTTCTAATTTTCTATTAAAAAATGTTACTCGGGAATGGAAATGTGTCCGGTTGGCGATAGGCTTGCCATCTATCACTTTGTGGGACATAGTGTCTTCGGCTAGTCGTGGTTGCCCTGGTTGCGCCTTTTTTATATATATATTATATGCCTCAATGGCGGAATAATACTGAGGAGTTTCACCCCAACCCCAAACTACGTGAATTTTATGATCTTGATATGTTTAGTATACCATGCTAACACCATGAGAGACATCTTATATTTCTTTATGGCCCTCCTAATAAATCCTCAACGAAAAATGGAGTGTTATAAGTGTAACATGTCTGTGTGTGTGTATTTATTACTTTTAAACGAATGGGCCGATTTCGATGCGGCTTTTTTGTTTGAAAGATAGCGTGACCGAGAGGATTATAAGCTACATTACATATAGGTTTAGTCGGGTGTTATTGAAAATTGTTAATTTTAGGATTATTTTTTGGAGTTGTTAAGTCTATTACATCCTTGGTGTATGGGAGAACATTGTTTACGAAGTTAGCTGTCTTTTGGTACTTAGACAACGACTTATCTTGTTTCTGTTCTTTCTTGCCTTGTTTCTCATATCTTCGTGGATACCGGGATATGAATTCTTATCACATCAGCTGGAAAGTGTAAAATCGTCCGAATTTGAACATATTTCAGTATCTTCGATTAATTGTTTCTAGATAGATTTACAGTTTTAATTTAAATTATTATATTCAATTCATTATATTATATATGCATTATATTCAAATGCTTAGAAATGATAATTTCTCTATATAAATTTTTGACGAAAACTGTTTTTCCATTTACGAATAAATGCTAACTCAGATATTTTGCATTGTTTCGAAATAAAGCAAACTTAGCAATTTTAGAAGGTTTGTATTGTAATACGTTGGTAGTTAGAGACTGTTGGGTAATTAACACTGTTTTATTAATTTTAATGAATTTATCCTATCTCCTGATAAGCTAAAAATAGCTAGATATTCCAAACATAGCCAGTGAAGAACAAATTTCCAACATTTTTATTTTGAATTTTGGTGATAGATTTTAAATTAATTCGCTAACTTTTTTTAAAAAAACTTTATTAAAAACTAACATTAAACCAAATAGTTGAAAATATATTATCATTGATTTAACTTATGATCTCCCCGTGTTGTTCCGGGCTCCTTTGCAGAGTAGACCATCTGCCTTTCTTGCCAGGCAGCTCGTAAAAGGCGAGCATAGGCTTATCATCACTAACACCGTGACATCTGACTATGTGGTAGAGTTTCGCAGCGATCGCCCGGATTGGTACCACCGCCTTACCTATTCCTGCCGCCATAACGTCATGACGTGTTCCGGTTCGGAGGGTAAGGTAGCCGGTAAACTTACTTTTGCTCGAGGCCTAACATCCTGACCTCAGGTTGGCAACGCACCATTATCATCTTTGGTGTCTCTAGGTGGCGTGAATTTCTTACCATCAGGAAATCATTCTGCTTGTTTTCCTTCCTATAATATAAAAAGAAAACTTAGATAAGTGTTGTACCCATAGTCGACTTTTGGTTAACAATAATATAAAAATGTACACTCTTACTCTTACTCTTAATAATTGCATTAAAATCGAAAATTTTTAATAAACTCCGACAAAATCTTCATGTAATGTAACCTAAAGCAATCATCTCGATCACGTCAACTTTCAAACAAAAAATCCGCACCGAAATTGCTTTAATCCTTCAAAAGTTATGATGACAAAGACAGACATACAGATACAGAAAACATTTATGGGGGTTAAAAATAAAAGTATCTTCACGCCCATATCAGATACCATATACCGAAGACTTAGGCAGAGGCACAACCAGGGCGCCCCCGACTAGCTGAAGACACTAACTCCCACAATGAGACAGGTGGAAAGCCTGTCGCCAAGCCAGGCACACATCCAAACTCGAGCAGCATTTTTTTATTGGAAATTTGGAAAAACCATATATTCTTTTTGTTGCCCGACCCGGGAATCGAACCTGGCACTCCATGAAGTCCATGAAAATTTAAATTGATAATTTTACGACAAACGACAGTTATTAAGGAAAAAATTTTTGTGTAGTCGATTCATGTTCATGCTAGAGGTTACCGAAGCCCCAGAGTGTCGGTAGTACATTTTTTGGTGCGAGCCCGCACAAACCTTGTTTATCGTCCATTGACCGAGATATCAACTGATAACTTATCACTATCATACGAAATTGGGTCACCGTGTTCGCCGCGTCTGCGTTGTCAAACTAACGTCGTAAAACAATCGTCTTCAGAAACAAATGTACGTACGTATCATCTACACCAGGGGTGGGCAAATTCTTTTGACCGCGGGCCGGAGAAAAAAAAATCTAGTGGCGGGTCAGGAAATTATAATTAATCTTGAGGCGGGTCAGTTTATTAAAACACCTAAATTAGCAGTAAATATTACGA
>NJDD01000403.1:302113-317578 GCA_002245505.1 Calephelis nemesis
AATTTTTTTAAGGAGGTTCATATTTTTTCTAAAAAACACCCTCGTCGGGCCGGATTAAAATCTCTCAACGGCCGGATCCGGAACGCGAGCCGTAATTTGCCCACCACTGATCTACACTATAAACAGTTTGAATTGATCGTAAAACTTTAAAGTAAAGTAAAAACTTAGTTACAGCTTATTTAAAGTAGTATTTTAAAAACAAAACTAAAACCTCCAGCAAAAACAATAGATAACATGTACATGTGTACCCCGTGTTGGTCCGGGCTTCTTTACAGAATAGACCATCCTTTCTGCCAGGCAGCTCGTAAAAGGCGAGCATAGGCCTGCCGTCACTAACACCGTGACATCTGACTAGGTGGTAGAGTTTCGCAGCGACTCACCCGGATTCGTACCACCGCCTTACCTATTCCTGGCGCCATAACGTCATGACGTGTTTCGGTTCGGAGGGTAAGGTAGCCGGTAAACTTACTTTTTCTCGAAGCCTAACATTTGGTACTCAGGTTTTCAACACACCATTACTACCTTTGGTGTCTCTAGGCGGCGTACATTTCTTACCATCAGGAAATCCGTCTGCTTATTTGCCTTCCAATATCATAAAAAAATAATTGGAATTTATCTCGGTTTGAGAGTTGCATCTTTTATCATTATGCAAAATTATCAGAGTAGTCTGACCATTTGTTATGTCTAGAAACACCTTAAAGAATAAAAAAAAAGAATAATAAAAAATGACGCAATATACAGATATAAAGTTACGAGTAAAATTGACATGGCGGCCTAGAAAGAACCTGAGATAGCCTTGTGTTATTTGAACTAGTAGATACCTCAAAAATAATGAGTTATATTCATACAAACAGGTAAATATGTAAAATACTTGTAACTTGTTTGATCTAAACTCTCTATTATTAGAATTTCTTATTACGCTTTTTAAGTAACATCTATTTATGAGGTCCTGGGTTTAGCACCCAGGTCGAGTAGCAAAAAGAATGCATGTTTTAAAATTTTCTTACAAAAATAATAATCGCCTCTGGTCTAGTGGTCCCGCGTCGGAGTTGATTTGCAAAAAAATTAGAAAAGAGTATATTAAGTTTTCTATTAAAAGTAAATGTTGCCCGGGATTGGATATGCGCCCAGTTGGCGATATTTGCTACCTATCACGTTGTGGCACTTAGTGTCTTCGTGGGTGCCTTAGTTGTTCTCTGCCAACCTTTTGGGGAAGACAGGTGTAAAGATACTTCTTTTAGTTTCTATACTTTTTAATGTCGGCGCTTGGTAGAATTCCATTCTAGGCACAATTTATTAATATTAATTCTACTTGTGTTGAATGGAATTTAGATTATAGCCCTGATGATATAGTGGAACCGACTGACTTAAAGAAAATGAATGTTATTAATAAATTGTGTCTATACTTTTTTCACTTTTCTTATTTTTGGTTGACTGTTTACAACTCCATTTAATGGATAGAAAAATATATTCACGCCCACATCCCAGAAGAGGTAGGCAGATGCTCAAGCAGGCCTCGCATCCACGAGTAGCCGAAAACGGTGAATCTCGCAATGTTATAGGTGGCAAACCCATCGCCAAATGGCATATATCCAATTCTGATCAATGTTATTTTTTTATTTAAAAATTGTGACCATTTTTGTTTTGTTTTTTCTATTGCCCGACCCGGGGATCAAACCCAGACCTCAAGCAGTCAAGTCCGACGCCGGCTAGACCGCAGGGGCGATAGATAAATAAAAAATCTTAAAATCTTCTTATTTGCAATTATCACCTTTACGGTCTAATGGTCCGTTGTTGGTGTTGACTCCATAAGGTCTCTAGTTTAATTCCTAGGTCAGGCATCTCAAAATGTGTTTGAATTTTCTAAGAAAAGCAATTTTGCTGGCGATTGGGTAAGATTTGACGATAGGTAAGCCAACTATCACAGTGAGGGACTTTTGTTACCTTCGGCTATTCGTGGTAGCCCTAGGTACTTCTGCCTTCTTCTTCAGTATTACAAGAGGATGCTTTATGGGTGAATTAGATCGTCACATCCTTGAACATAAGAATACCAACGGTGAATACAAGAAAATTAGTAGTAGCACCCCTATTTATTTAGTATAATAGCTCTGCTACAACCTGGAAGCAATTAAGCGTATCGAAAATTATTTATAGAATGTGTTATTTATTTTCAAGCGAAAAAATGGGGCGTTTTTCACTCGTAAAACCTCAGCAAATCAATGATAATCTATATTTAATTTTTTAGCTTGCAACCCTTCAGTTTTTTGCGTACCCTTCCTAAGTTACCCCTGCGACAGGACATGTAAAGTCCATTGAGTGGAAACCGGACTGGGCACTAAGGGGACAACTTCGGGGTGATAAGCATATCCAGTAATTAGGCCCTTTATGCATGTGTTTTAAAATGTTTCTAAAGAGACTCACTGGATATATCGATTTTTTATCTATCCAAGCCCACAGATTTAAAAAAAGAACATTTTCGTTATTTGAATTTATTTCAAATTGACAAAGTGATTTGAAGTTTGATTTTTTTTTATCTAAAATTTTTCGATTTTTTAACACAACAGTTTTTATTTTTTATTACAGAATAAAAAATGGTAACATCGGCTGCGTTTGCATATTGACCTTATTGTTTTTATTAAAAAAGCCAATCCGAGATGTATATTTCTCCAAATACAAATTCTTGACAAAGTGTTTGAATCATTGTTTATTTTAATATTAACCTACTATAAAAAAGGAGGAATTGATACGTTCGACTCTCATATTTTCTTATGAATGTTAACTGATTTCTCCTTAGTTTCTGAATGAATTTTAAAAAATATTTTTTTTATAGAGCATGTGCAACCCCGTCCAGATCAGATAAATGGATTAATTGCAAATAATCATACCAATTTTTGTGAATATAGATGAATATAGAATTATTTAAATTAAAGTATGTTTTTTGCAATTTTATTTCGCTTATGTTTTACAATATTGTTGATATTATTACTCATTTAGTTATTGTTTTATTTTTATATTCAGTTAATTAGTAATTTACATGCATGAAGTGAATTATATTTAATTTAATCCAAATATTAATTTGACAATTTTTGTGACATCTTTTTTTTTATATGAGTCACCGATATTTTCGTTTTTTAGCGAATATGTTTGTCTCGGTTGTTCCGCCATCGTGAGAAAAGATGTGTTTTTTCAAAATTATTAAATTTCTTGTTGATAATGTGTAAAGTATTCATGAGCATATAATTAGTGTATTGTGTATTTCCTCGTTATTAAAAAATCTCAATGAATGAGCACGAGTAAGGAGGTCTACGCTATACCCAAGAGCCTGATATGACTTTCTATAACAAGTTATGACTAATTTTGATTTTTTTTGGCATATCCGGTTGCTTTGAGACTGTTGACTGCTACTCACTAAAGATAGGTATAATTTTGTACAATTTAAGCCTGAGCAGTACTGGCTATTGTATTCCTAGGAGTGTATTAAATCTTACTATTATAGAGGGTTTGTTTTCCTTTTATTCAAAAATGTAATGATTTATAAATGCAGTGAAAACCCTTCATACAGGGAGTGAAAACTAGCAGTGAAAATAAATAGTCTCATGGGGACTGAAGTTCGAATCCCAATTCGGGCATTTTTTCTTATTTTTTATTTTATTTTGCTGAAGTGTTTCTTGACGTTAAAGATTGTCTTAAGCCTGTACCATTTTCCTAAAACAAAACTAATAGTTCGTAATCAACAATTTTTTTGTAACAATTTCAATGTCAAATAATAAATTCGGGAATCGAACCGACTCTTTCGTACTCCCGTATTTATATTGCCTTATGAGTAAGTATTAACTTCAAATTATGCCTATTGGCAGTACCTTCACAATCCTGCCTTGTAGTCAGCCATTCGCTTGCGCTTACAAAATTCAGTTTGTGCCACAGAACGCACGCGCGCGGCCGCTCTTCGCGCCTAAACTTTCAAATTTGACACCCGAATATTTTGGCGAAAATTTGACAGTTGTTTTTTTGTGTGTTTTTTTAAGACTTAAATTGAGGCGATTGTGCAGACGTGAAGTGACTTTGGATTGTATCAAATGCATTGCATTGGATGTGAGTAATTATTTTTATTTTAAGATTGTTCGTCCGTTTCGTAATTGGTGACATGTTTTTTTTTGTTTTTTTTTTGTAAATAAGCATTTGGAGTTTGAATCACGAATTGCAATTTATCAAGGTCCTTGATTGCATGAGATGTATTGCATAGTGTGCAAGCGAGAAAACAATAGATTCGACCTTGCGTTAGATAAAGAGGTCCGAAGTTAAGAAACTCTTGGGAAACATTTTTCTCTTTCGGGACTGAAGGGCATTTTTTTATGTATTTGTTTTTTGTGATAAAATTTTATCTGATGGAGTTTATTTGCTGTGATTCTGGGTCAAATGACTTTATTTTGTTTACATTGTTATTACTCTCGTTTTCCTTGGATGCATTTAGGATAAACATGTGCTACCTATGTTGTTCAAAATATTAACATAGCCCATAAGGTTTTTTAAAATGTGTGGCTTAGAAGTATTTTTTTAAGGATGTATTTTTTGTAATTAGTAAAACAATTTTGTCAATATTTTTTGTAAAAAATATATTAACAAAAACATAAAAAAAATATTTGTAGCAGTTATCTGTAGTATTTGCAAACCTTCTTTTACTCAAAGTTTATTCAGTGTCAAATGTCATTATTTTTTCATCAGACGATGACACTTTTATTTACAAATTATTCCACACAATTATTTTAAACACAAACCTAATTCAAGTTAAAACAAATGTTAAGCGAAAGATAGATAACCCATTGAAGTACCTATAAGTAGTCCTTAATTTACGGTGAAGGGATCTTTATTCACTTAATTAATTATAATTTATAATTTTGTCAATCATTGTTAGGTACATTAATATTTGGTTTACAAAATATAAAATTAAATGGTGTAAACTCAGATTTCATTTACCTTAAAGATTGACTCGAAGAGAATGCTTATAGATTACATTAATTAATGTTAAGTTTACCTATTTGTACAATACAATATCCTAATTTGGTAATACCTATTTACTTTGAGAAAATAAATAATATGCTGTTAGAAAAAGTCCATTAATATATATACATACATTATATTTTCTATTAAAATTCTCGCATATATGGTCTAGTGGACTACTGTTGACTTTGACTAGGTTCCAAGTTCGATTCCCGGCTCTGGCAACTCACTGTTTTTTTTTTATTTCATAATAGATACCATTCTACCCATGATTAGATAACTGCTCGTTCTGTGATATTTACCACCTATTACATTGTAAGGCTAAATAACGTTCGGTTAATCGTCACTGTCCTGGTTGTACCTCTGTCTTCCTATTCGAGGATACGCGCGAAAAGATTATCTAAAGTATTTTGAAACTCCTAGTTTTTTCATTTAATTTTCGCAGCGACTCACCCGGATTGGTACCACCACCTTACCTATTCCTGTCGCCATAAAGTCATGACGTGTTCCGGTTTGGAGGGTAAGGTGGCCGGTAAACTTACTTTTACTCGGGGCCTAACATTCCGGCCTCAGGTTGGCAGCGCACCATTACCACCTTTGGTGTCTCTAGGCGGCGAGAACTTTTTACCATCGGGAAATCTGTCTGCTTGTTTGCCTTCCAACAATATAAAAAAAATTCAACTACCAGTTCAAAGACCCAGTTTCCTGTGCTATTAAAAATATTTGTTACGGGGAACAGAGAAAACAGTTTCCAAGTAAGAAAACTAATTTAATTGAATTTAATTATTTTAATTAATACTAATTTCATCAAATTTAAGTCGTTTCTGTTATATCTTTGGTTATACAACGAAAGATGTTAGGTTTTTTTCTCGGTTAGAAAGGTAATAGATGTTTATATTTCTGAATGTAACTGGACAAGAGCACGAATAACTTATTTACCTTATCTTTTTATAACACTTGTTTAATTTTTACTTCTTTTTGTTATCGAATCACAGCCTTATAATAAACTAATTAACATTTTAACTGACTGACTTTCACAAGCAAACTTCAATTAAACGGGATGCAGGGAGTAGTTTTTACGTTCTCCTATGCTTAAAGTCTGTATTGCTTGCCATTGGTATTTTTTGGTACCGAGAGTAGGCTACTCAGTAAAATTACATGCAAGATTTACAAGATTTACAATGCAATTACAAACAAGCATGCTTGACACTTATCACAATGTTAGACTTAGTGTCTTGGGCTAGTCGTGGAACCTTGGTTTTGCCTCTGCCTACCTCTTCGGGGATATGGGCTAAAAGATACTTTTTTTTACATTTTAGATAGAGTTGCACAGATAAAGTATTGATATAAACGTAAACTTGTAGCCTCGACTTTTGAAAAGCGACGTGCTTAAAAAACACCTGTTTTAAAATTTTTAAAAACAATATTATATAACACATGCATACATATCTTCATGCTAACACTTAGGTGAGTTTAGTAGAGTGTCGAGTGCTAAGTTGCACACCTGCCTAGCTCCTTCAATATAACTTCATAAACACATATTTTGTTTCGGAGACTCTTTTATTGATAGTAATGCAATATTTCATTTGGATTAACTATTATTGGTTTTTGCCTTTTACAAAAAAAAAACAATCTTAGTAGTTTTTGAAAGTAACATGTAACATTTTATACAGGTAAAGTAACAACACGAACATTAAGTAGCAACCTCCAACCAGCAGTTCGTTAGCATATTTGTAGGTATCCTAAGTTAGATACGCGTCCTTGCAGCATGCAATTCTTGAATAAGATATCGCCAAGTACCGAGCGCACTTAGCAGATAAAGTATTTGTGAATTTGATTATTTAATCGATATAATGGCAATACTGTTGTATAATATAGATATGTGGTATATTATGATCAAAAAACTAGTCATACCCAGTCTTATCAAAAATCTACCAAATAACAATTAAAAATGACACAAAGAAATTATACGAATAATTTGAAATATATGTTTTTCAATGATATTATACAACGCGAATGTGGATTAATGTAGGTACCCGGGGAGACCGGGGTTGACATTCCATGATCAAATCGCTAGGGTGCTATCCGAGGGTGGTGTCAAGAATCTCCGAAACCAGCGTGTATGTATGAAAAGGACAATCAATATGGATGAAGCCAAGCAGGTCTGAAAGGATCGTGAACTTTGGCATTCGATAATAACTGCCTGCCGCGTAAGGGACTTTTGGCGTGATGATATGAATGTATGTGTGTATCAAGTTAACTTTGTCTTCGTAAGACTTGCATATGTGTGTGTGTAGATTACCAATTGTACTTAAGAATCATATACTCTGTTGGTGTACTGTTAGATAATTTATTATTTGATTTTTTTAATTGCAACACTAAATTTCAAATAACTTAAACAGACTCTAGTGGTCTATAAAAATTGCGAGCTAGTGTTGCTATAAACTTTGTGCCATTATTATAATGCTGCCAATACTTTTTATAATATACAAAGCTTTTACACTATGACTTCTTGCAAATTAACGCATAATTTTATAAATTCTAAAACTAGAATTGTTTTTTTTTTATAAAAAAGGTGCCTTGCATTAATAAAAGGGGATTCAAATCACAAGTGGTTTGGTCTAAATTCGCATATTTTTCGTACAAATCTTTAATCACCACGTAATGAGCAAAACTAGACACAAATAATTGTTTATGTACGAGTTTATGTTTTGATAAGTGAATATGTTTAATGTTTATGAAAAGCTGTCATTTTTAAGTTGTATTTTTGATGTTTTGAATTGATATGTATTTTAAAAGAACTAATTGTAAAATCTATTTTATATAACAGTTTTTTACCCGAGCCGTTTTTTTTTGGATAAAACAGTTTGTAGATATTTGGAACTTAGATATAAAGAAAATTTTAAAATGAAAATAGCAGTACAATGTATTACCTAATTTTTCTTCGTCTAAGGTCCAAACAAACACGTAGCGTATTCCTGAAATATTTTATCCTATTTTTTAATGTTACGCTAAAAATGTTAATAAACAATAACATGTAGTATATCACAATCTCGCACGTGGTTTGACAGTAGCAATACCAAAACGCAATTTTTTTAGGCAAACGAAATATTTATACAGCCTTGATGTTAAAAGGCTTTATTAAGCGGTTAGCACAGCACCTATTTGTTAATTTTGTAATTATAACGTAGATAAATAATTAAAGAAATAGTTTGCAAATACAAAAAGTACACGCCCCTTAATTGCTTGCTGATTTTCTGAAAAGTAAAATAATGTACGTAATGCATGTAAAAAAACATATGTAATAAAAGACAAATATAACATACTTACGAGTATTTATATATACTCTTTGCTTTTATTTTTTTAACAAATCCAATAAAAACATTTATAAGTTTTCCTTAAAGAAATTGGGGAAGTAATTATAGAATCCCAGAGTAAGAGTTTTTGCCATTTTCATACATTTTTTCCGATTTTTCATTTTATAAGTACATATTATTGACAATAATTAACACAACAAAAAAAAAATACCGAAGTTGGTGCACAATGCGATAACCACGCGCAATAGTGATTATTTTTTAAATGTTCATTAGTTTATGTTTTAATTAAATAAAAATAATATAATTTTTCTAATAGCAAAAAAGTTATTGAACTTCTATTTTTAAATGTATTTATTAATATTTAAGTATAACATTTGGTACTTGCATTTAAAGCAGAAGAAGAAATGCGTTGGTGTGGACATATCAAGTAGAAGACATTATCCAAACGCTTACCGTCTTATTTATAAACATAACCTAAAGTGCTCCTAGGTTCAACCTGGTATATTAAAGTGTTTGTTACACTGTGATATAGAATATAATAAAACTTAACTTTACTCTCATTTTAGTCTTGGTTTATTTATACAGCCGGCATTTAGTTTTGTAATATATTTTTAAAACTTGCTCTACCTTTTATGCGTGGAATAGCGTTATTAATATGGTTAGTCACCATATTAATAACACCGCATTATGTCATACTTATCAACGACGACGGACTAAATGTGCGTTATCCTTTACAATAAATATAAGAATCTCTGAATTTCATTACAGGATTTATTGTTCATAAAATTTTGACACTTTTAAAAAAAAAGGAATGAGTGAATGTTAAATCAACATCCAATCTTTTTGTAAACTCAGTAGGCGAAATGTAGACAAATTGGTATTGCAGATTTTTTTTATGCAATAGTAATAATTGTAAGTGTTTCAGGGTGAATTGTAATAGCAATATATTTGTTTGAATACCTATTTCACTAAGTTCCCAAATTCGATAGCAAATGTTGCTAATTAATATTTTTAGTACTGACAATCACTGCGATCTTGCTTTCACATTGGTACATTCTCTTTTTTATTAAGCTTGTTAAAAAATAACGACTTTCTGATTGAGGTCCTTGATATTAGGTAAATTTTAAAATAAAAAAGAAACAATAAACATATTCTCGAAGCTGAAAATATTTAAACAAGATATTTACAACTATAATATTAATCATATTTACAACAATAATATTAAAGCTAGTATAATAATAATTGTAAACATTTGATAAAGCAATTTATTTATCGTTTTGAGTTTTTATTAGATTTAAAGCACGTTCTTTACTAACCCATATTTCGCATATGTTGGTTGTTATGTTAATAAGTATGTATTTGTTTATTAAATGAATTTAACAAAAATCAAATTTATCATAAGCAGTACCATAAACAATAAATATATACCACATATTTTATTCTGAATCCACAAAAAAAAACAATATTCAAAAATAATGTGATGAAAAAATAAAACAACACAACAATAATATTAAAGCTAGTATTATAATAATTGTAAACATTTGATAAAGCAATTTATTTATCGTTTTGAGTTTTTATTAGATTTAAAGCACGTTCTTTACTAACCCATATTTCGCATATGTTGGTTGTTATGTTAATAAGTATGTATTTGTTTATTAAATGAATTTAACAAAAATCAAATTTATCATAAGCAGTACCATAAACAATAAAATATATATAACATATTTTATTCTGAATCCACAAAAAAAAAACAATATTCAAAAATAATGTGATGAAAAAATAAAACAACACAACAAAAACCGATACCTTACTAAATTAAATTAATTAAATTCAATTTTAAAAAAAGTTAATCGCCTCTGTGGTCTAGCGGTTCAGTTGTTGGACTTGACTGCATGAGGTCCCGGGTTCGAATCCCGGGTCGGGCACCAAAAAAAGAAAATTGAGTTTTCCAATTTTCTAATAAAGAACAACGTTTCTTTATTGGAAATGTGCCCGGGATGGGAAATGTGCCCGGTTGGCGATAGGCTTGCCACCTATCACATTGTGGGACTTAGTGTCTTCGGCTAGTCGTGGGTGCCTTGGTTGTGCCTCTGCCTATCCCTTCGGGGATATGGGCGCGAAGATGCTTTATTTTTTTTAAAAATGTTCTTAATTTTATTGTACTGTAAAAATAAAAAGTGTTGATTTTATTATATGTGTCTTTCATCATGTTTTTTTCCTAACAGAAATGTAAATTAGCTTCTTAGAAAAACGGTTAAGTAACTTGCTAATACTTATTAGCATTATTATACCTGCGATGTTTATTTTATGAAAATAAAATTGTTTTGATTATATAATGTGAATTAATAAATAATAAAAAGCTATGGTTTATAAAGGAATTTAAAATTTCTTGTCTTACGTAGAAACTTATTATTATGGAAAATGAAAAAAAACGAAAACTTAAAATCCTAATAACTATATATTTTTTGCTTTTTATGTTATAAACAGCAGATCGCATATTCAAGAAGAATAAGTTAACTTTTTTAACTAGGCAGTATAGTGTTTGTTTTGCATGGACAGGATTAAAACTTAAGTTTCAAAATCAAAAATCTAAAGACTCTTTTGCTTTTTATTTTTTTTACATCCGGCTTTTGCTTTTAGCATATCTCGTATAATGTATAATAATAATTATGGCATCGATCAGACTCACTCTCGCCCACTTTCACATCAGATTTTGGCAGTTGTAACTTTCACTTGAAACAGATATGCCTCGAGTTACACGCGACTGAGGTTTTGCACAAATACTGTCCACCATTTTGAAAATATTTCTTTTTAATTTTAAGGAGTAAGATGTTCTGACGCTTTCCTTGCATTGTGATGTTTTTCCATTTCTGCATAATTTACATATTTTTTATATTTACATATTTAACCTTTTCTAAATTTGCATAATTTACGTGTCTAAATCAGATATACACCGAAAACTAAAATATGATTTGTTGATATCTGAAAAGTGTATACAAGTTCGTTCAATAGATTTGTAGTTTTTGTTTGATGTGAACAACTTTTCTTCCTTTTTAAAACATACGCATGGTAACAAGTGATAACCTATTTAATTAATTCCTTTACATAAATATTTTATTAAAAATGTAATTTTCATTTAAGTAAAAACAGATAAAATTGTTACTTTAAAATTTTCCTGGAATATTTTCAAAATAACATTGTTTATTAGCTGTTCCCTACAGATTTAGATGTGATTTAAATTAAAATTCACACATCCAAAGGTTAACCACCACCACCAAAGTAACCACAAAACAAACAAACAAATTAATCACACATGATAATATTTAAGAAGTAGTTAATAGTTTCAGTGTCAAATGCGTATTCTGAATTATACAAAATTACCAAATGTAGTGGTTTTACAACACAATACAATGTCCTGCTAAAAGCCAAGAATAAAAAGTATCCAATTTATTAAATGAATATTATTTTTTGTTGTTTATAAAGCTTATAGTTTCAACGATTTCAAGTCATTGAAGTTCTGTATAGATGTTTGTCAACGTCGTGGCTATTGTAAACTAATGGGAGCCGATGTTTGCCATAACTTCATGCTGAATCTCCTGGTAACTGTAAGGGAAACTTTGACTATGGAGGGAAGCTGAAAACATGCCGATGTAGCACGACTTTCGTAGCGTTACGATGTGATATCTCACACTAACTGCTGTGTCGGGAAAATCTACGTCGTGCGCTGTGAAACTTAACGATCCGTACTCATGACGTAGTATAATGGACAACGTGACGTTGTTAACACGTTTGCAATGTATAAGGTGATGCATTGAGCGCTGGGCGGCAATTTATCTTCTCACCTTAACGTATGCGAAATCGTGTTCCAGTCTGGAAGGTAGGGGTGGACTTGAAATTAAATTCTTACTTCCGCCTTGAAGTGATGGACAGGTAATTTGAAGCATTGGGAGACGATGTTTTTGACTACCATAAAAATTATATGCTTAATCTTATGTATTAAAAATGTGGGTGTTTGTTGAAAAGTCAGAGTCAGTCTTCAAAGCGAGGATATTATCAATACGTCGGTATTTTATTTTTGTATGTTTGTTACGCGAATACTCAGCCAAATTATAAGGTTTTGATTATTATTTAAGGATTCAAAGGTAGTAAATAAATTTGATCAAGCTTCGACTGTTGGTTTTTGACTTATATTTATTAATATACATTTTTTGTGTACCTACTGACAAGGTGGTTATGAAATCAAAGTCGGAGGTTTTCAGTTTTGCTGCGCTTACATTTATTTGGATCATCTTGCAGTCACTATAGATTTTTTAAAAACAATATTTTTTAAATTCGAAAAGTACTGATGTCTAATGAAACAATACAAAACTTTTTCTTAATCCAAAAAAATCTAATGTATAGTGTGTAGTGCATCTTGGATTAGTAAATCACCCATAAAAATATTTTTTTTCGACAAGGACAATAACGTCACTTCGTGACAAGCTGTGAGTCTGAAGCCATATAATTGATATTTTTCAATGAAAACGGGGGCAGGCATCTATGTTGTAAATATTTCTGTAGTTTTGGATTATGAATCAGATTCTATTTCTTAAATTTATTGCAGGTAGATCAAATCGTTTAATTTATTTAGAGACATATTTAATTATAAAAAAAACTAACGTAAACATCAAGATCTCTTATAACTTGGACCGCATGCGGTAAAGTGGTGTGCGTGAGCGAGCCGCGTAACGTATTGCGTAACATCTCATGCGCATGCGCAGCTGAATACTGATCTTTGGGGAATTTGGCATCTCAAGATTTACACATGTATTTCGTAACTACACAATTATTATGCCCTTTTATTTACTTTTTCGGACAAAGCGTGCTTAAATACATGGGGTATTAGGCAATGATAGGCAGTGGTGTGCTACTATGGAAATCAATATACAGAGTGTTCCAATAAACTTCGAGGTTACTTTTGTAAACACCATTTTCACCACCGTTATTTTCTGTGGAAGTTTTAGCCGTTGTTCAATATAGACTTTTCTCAGAGGTCAACATGACTTGTGTTTTCCATGTTATTAGCAGATGCCGGAGAATTGGACTAGTTGTAGTTCATTCCTGTCTATTAGATGTAAAGATGTCTAATTTTATCGAATTTCATCTTTATTTTGGTTTCTCTTTTAGAAACGTATTGCTATGCTGCCGTTCCTGACTTGGTTTGTTTTAATACAATTTTTTTAGTTAGTATCTAAGATTAGTTAAAGTTTGCAATAAGTTACCCGATTTTACAAAATAGGGATTAAATTTATTATTATTATTATTTATAATATTAAATTAATCGATATTAAATATAAGTCGTTATGAAACCATTCCAGGGTCGGTAAAGCCTAGTAGCTTTCTAGCTAAAGCTCGTTTAGCGAAATACGAAGTACACGATATTATCATTCCTTAGTGAAAACTTTACTTGTCAACAAAATTGTACAAATATTAAGTAAGTAAGTATCTTCACGCCCATATCTCCGAAGGGGAGGCATAAGCACAACCAGGGTACCCACGACTAGCCGAAGACACTAAGTCTCACAATATGATAGGTGGCATGCCTATCGCCAACCGGGCACATATCCGATCCCGAGCAGGATTTTTTAATAGAAAATTGGAAATACCACATTTACTTTATATTGCCCGACCCGGGATTCGAACCTGGGACCTCACAAAGTCAAGTCCAACACTTGGACCGCTAGACTACAGAGGCGAGTATAAATAGCTACAAAAATTGTCCAATTATTTTTTCTTTTGCAAAAACCCCAAAAATCTTTATGGCCAAAAACAATCATAAAACCATAGACTACCAAAGCGACAATTCTGGAAATTAAGAATAAATCAATTGTCTGCAGGTTGAAGCGCAGAGGTTTCTATTCGTGACCCTTGACATTAAACAATATGGCTGCCGATTTTGTTTTAACATTACGCTTTCACTCTTAAAATTTCATTGTGATTTTAAAATCTATACGTATAATAAATCTGTAGAAGGGTCAATTCTGTACATTGAAAATATTGAAAAAATAAATACTGGATTTACTGTACTGTTACTGGATCGATACCAAACCCAAATATGTGATTAAAAAATATTTGTCTGTCTGTCTGTATGTTTGTATGTTTAGGCATCACGTGAAAACCAACGGTTCGATTTCGATGAAACTTGGTATAATTATACCTTATTATCCTGGGCACAAAATGGGATACTTTTTATCTTGGAAAAATACGTAGAAAAAAAAATCTTAATTTTTCAGTTTTAGACTGACATCCGCGCTGACGGAGTCGCGGGCGGAAGTTAGTACTGACATAATTTCAGGCCTTAAGTTTTATTAACGAGTTTTGGCGCCATCAAGAGAAAAGATGGTCTAAGTTTTTTCATAATTATTGAATTTCGTGTTAATATTGATTGAAATTAGTCAATTTTGGTGGCATTTTGTACAATTTTGTTCAGTGAAAGTGCACGAATGAAATAATCATGAAGAAATTAGCGTATCGTGTATTTCCTTGTTGCCGCCAAATCTCTTTACATGAGCTTGTGTAATGAGGCCACTGCTTTACCCAAGAGCCTGACATGACTTACTGACGACTTATGACTGATGACTAATTATAATTGATTAAAATTGACATAAAATGGGATGCAAATTTCTACTTGACTAATGGCAAAATACTAACGTGAAATCTAACACCTAAAGAAAGAAAGAAGTTTTATTAGCCCCTGTTTTGACCCGGGTTATGTAGTTCAGACCATCTGCCGCCCTGCCTGGCAGGTCGTAAGAAGCAAACAAACGCGAATAGATTTATTACTAAAAGAGTAGGGATTCACCACATTATCCTGCTGCCATAATAACAATATCGTGTTCCAGTTTGGAGGGTAGGGTAGCCTGTAGACTAGATAATTAGTATTAACTTTTACAGAACAACGACGCACCCACAACATCTACGGTGTCTATTGGTTGCTATCTCTTACCACTTGCGCGGCTTCCCTGCCTTGTGGTTGTTCGCTGTCATTTGCCTTAAAAAACCAATGCCTATCTTCCAAGCAGCTCGCAAAAACAATCTAAATGTAATAAAAAAAAATCCAAAGGTAGTAATTTAAATTTTTTCAAACTTAAAAAAATATTAGAAAATGTAT
>NJDD01000403.1:317725-412946 GCA_002245505.1 Calephelis nemesis
TTTCCAACTCTGTAACAAAAATAACGTTTCCCGGGGTTGGAAATGTGACTTAGTGTCTTTGTCTAGTCGTGGGTGCTCTTGTTGTGCCTCTGCTCACCTCTTCGGTGATATGGTCATGCTGATACTTGCTTAGGTAACAAAATTAATATTTCCCTCAATTTTGTTGGGATTCCTTTTAATCAGATCCAGACTAAATGGCAATGGACCACCTCGGAAGTGCACTCTTTCAAATACAGAAATATTTTTTAAAATCGGTTTAAAAATAACGGAGAAATCGGGAAAAAGAAGTAGAACATCTCTTCTATAATAAACTCCTATAACTGTTCTTCGAGTCGGTTTCATACTTTCTTTATTTTTAAACGTCTCTGTTTTTCTATTGGTCTGGTTTTGGCGTTGACTACATGACGTGGTTTTGAGTTCGATTTTCGGGTCGGGCAACTTAATGTGTTTTACAATGTTCTTAAAAACAACATTACCCGGGACTTAATAAATGCTTTTGGCAATAGGGTTGCCACCTAGTACATTGTGAGACTAAGTGATTTCGGTTAATCATGGGTATCCATTCTGCTTGCTCACCTAACTCTTTTTTATACGAGTCTAAAGATACTTTCCTGATTATGTTTTTTTTACTAAGCCTTATGTTGTTATGTACCATCAAAATCGATTGTAGGTATGCCTTCTAATCAGAAAGCCCATCTTACAACGGATAATTTTAATGGATATAGTTACGATTTCACGAAAGCTATTCTACGTGTTTAAATAACGCCTATTTTTCATTTTTTTTTATGACATTGGAAGGCAAACAAGCAGACGGATTTCCTGATGGTAAGAAATTCCCGCCGCCTAGAGACACCAAAGGTGGTAATGGTGCGTTGCCAACCAGAGGCCAGGGTGTTAGGCCTCGAGCAAAAGTAAGTTTACCGGCTACCTTATCCTCCGAACCGGAACACGTCATGACGTTATGGCGGCAGGAATAGGTAAGGCGGTGGTACCAATCCGGGTGAGTCGCTGCAAAACTCTACCACCTAGTCAGATGTCACGGTGTTAGTGACGGCAAGCCTATGTTCGCCTTTTATGAGCTGCCTGGCACAGGAAGGCAGATGGTCTATTCTACAAAGGAGCCCGGACCAACACGGGGAACATTACTTATTTATTTTAGTAGTCATAGTTTTTATTAGTCATTGATATGTGAATTATCCACCAATCACTAAAATCTATTTGAAGTGTCAAGTGTCACACTAAAAGGACTGAGCTACACAACTTCTGCTATATTAATATATTTGCTAATCATTATTTTAGATATATACAATTAAAAGTAGGTACCCTTTATAAAGGTTAGGATAGATACATATTAGTTATACGAGTAACAGTGCTGAGTTATATTTTTCAAAAAAATCAAGAAAAGTTTGTTTGACTTAAGAACAGCATACATTTTGCAGTATTAAATAAATAAAACTGTTTACATATTATTTAATTAGCAATTTACTTCTTGAATTTTGAAACAAAAAGTTAAAAAAATATTATTTAACGATAATGGGTGTGGCAGTAAACGAATATAAGTTTATTAAAAATGAAGATTTATATTAGATTAATAGAAATACATGTAAACTTTCAATAAACCAAAGAACAAAGCAGAATATACCCAGTCAGTCTACAACGTAACAAGCACCAGAAACATCAAAGAGAATGGCATAATAGAGGACTGACGGCTGTACATAGCTATACCAGAGACTATAGACTATTTCCATGCGCCATACACATAGCCAAGTAGTTTACTGAACACCTCACTGGCCACGCGGGATCGATTTTAAGCATGCGCACTGCAAAAGAACGCTTCCGATCCCCTCCCATCTGAAGCTGAAAACCCCCTGCAACTGCATTTCAGTGCATCCGAGAACGCGGCGAAAAAAACTCTAAAAAAATAAAACGCAATTGCCGCTTTAAAATTAAATCTGTCAAAGTTTTTTTTTAAAATGTCATGGGCTAGTGAATTCGCATTCTGACTCCATTTAAGTGGAGAACCAACTTTGCTGACGAACTATGAAGAAGAAAAAACGAAACACATCTCAGATACGAGGAACAGATAATAAAAACTTTTTTTATAAAACGCACCTTGACAATATATGAATATTCCGAAAATTTAAATCACTTTATTAAAAATTTATACGCATTTAATCACAATACAATAGTTTTTAATTAAATAAAGAAAATCACAATTAGAATTTATCACTTCCCTACCAAATATGCCCAAACCTTAAGAACGAAAATTTTAGACTGATATTTATCCGAATAAAGTAGTAAAATTACAAATTATAGCGTATTTACATTAGTTGACAATTTGAGAAAGTTTATATATATAGAAAAGTATTTATTAATAGTAATAATAAAACGCAATATTAAAATACAAATTTAACCGGGGATCAGTGCATAGCCTTAAGTTTTTTATGTACGACGGACGAACAATCTTAAGACTTGCGAATTTTTCAGTGTGTTTTAATAATGGATGAAAGATTAAACGGTGTGTGTTAGTGTAATGGATTAATTGATGTGAGTGTCGGTCCCGGGAGGGCCCATGATGTTGAACATGTTTGATATGTGGAACTCCGTGACCACCAAGCTGGAGGCCCAGAGCAATGTCCAACAAACACAACAACCACACACTTCAGGTGGGAGCATTAAAGGTAATTTCTACTTAATTACAGGTACCGCCATGCCTGAAGCATTTACCAAAGATCGTAGCTAAAAGGTTTGGTCATGGAGATATGAGGAGCCGTCTCAAAATCCTCATTTGTAAGATTCATGTCAGTAGCTACCGGAGAGTCAAGAGTCCATCGCGTGTGATTTTAACTAGAAAGTTTTCTCAAAAAATAATTTCCTTTCCGGTATATTAAAACATACATAATTGTTTCTCTTACGCAACTGAAAGCACTAAAGAAAGTTGGCAATTAAATTTCGGTAACTGTTACCGCTTGTATCACTCAATCTTATGATTACATAAGATACAAGTTTGTTTATAGTAGCAGTATTAATCACTGAGATTAAATATATTTAATTATGAATATAAATTAATATTTGGCTCAAAATTTTTAATCGCTCTGTATTAAGGTGACTTTCATAAAGATAAGCGTTTTTAAATTGACATTTGGTATGTACTTTCACGCTTAAGGACGATTTCAGTTGGCATTTTGCATGCCAGTTTCACGAAAGTACGTACGAAATCTGGTTTCTTTTTTAAACACGTTTCATTGCGTAACCTAATAAGGTGGAATAATAACCAGTTCTACTGCGTTTGTGTAGAAATTGGACCAGTCGTTCGCCCCTACGTGAGTGCAGATTAAAAGTATTGTTGTAATAATATTTCGTGTACCGCTACAGCATTTTGTTGTTACATTTTTTTAAATATTAGTATAATGTAGTATCTTCACGCCCATATCCCCCTAAGAGACAAGCAGAGGCACAAAACGTGGGTGCCCACAACTAGCCGGAGACACTAAGTCCCACAATGTGATAGGTGGCAAGCCTATCGCCAGCCGGGAACATGTATCCAATCCCGAGCAATTTTGTTTTATTAGAAAATTAGAAAACCCAAATTTTCTTTTTGTTGCCCGACCCGGGATTCGAACCAGGGACCTAATGCAGTTGAGTCCAACATCTGAACCGCTAGACCACAGAGGCGATTTGAAATATTCAATGCCAAATGGATCGCCTCTGTGATCTATAGTCCGATGTATGCGGTGACTAAATCAGGTCTTGGGTTCGAATCCCGGGTCGTGCTACTCAAAATAGCTTTTTTTCAATTATCTAATCAAACAACGTGACGCGGGATTGGATAAGTGCCCGATTAGCGATAGGTTTACCACATACCGCATTGTGGGATTGAGTACCTCCAGCAAATCGTTTAAGACCTGTTTGCTGCATACTGTAGTCTAATTCTTCGGAAATATGGGCATCAAAACATATTTACTCAACTCTTCCTTTTGACTAGATAATAGGTACAATCTAGTCAAAATGTGTTAAGTAATTCTATAGCAGGGGTGGGCAAATTCTTTTGACCGCGGGCCGGATTATTAAAAAAATCTAGTGGCGGGCCAGTAAATTATAATTAATCTTGAGGCGGGCCGGTTTATTAAGACACCTAAAAATAGCAGTAAATGTTACGATTATAAAACACAAACATCATATATATAAACATCTTTATACAGCGATAACAAAAGGCATTTTTTATTATTTTACAATCTTTTATTAAAATAAAATCTATTTATGAAGTCTTAACATATGAAATACGCAATATATATGTTTGAAGTATTGATTCAGTATCTTAATTGTTCAAACTTCAATAGTCTTAACATTTCGACCATTATTATTTTTTACGGAGGTTCATATTTTTTCTTAAAAAAAACCTTCGGCGGGCCGGATTAAAACCTCTCAAGGGCTGATCCGGCCCGCGGGCCGTAGTTTGCCCACCCCTGTTCTATAGTGATGTACATGAAGCCATTCCTAAAAATGAGTCATTATGACAAAGTTTGAATTAAATTATTATAAAATAAGTCATAGGTCGGTATAATCCTGATGCCTAGGTCTTAGGTACGAGCATCCTTACCTAAGCTCTATTATTAATAAACACTAACGTAGAATAAAATTAAGTTGATATTATAGTCTGTATCACATTGTAATCATAAATCTTTATACCTAGTCTTGCCATAAATATTGTAATAAAGAAAAAAAATATTTTTTTAACTGCAAATAACATATATTACTTTTACAGTGTGTTAGTTTAATACATAAATATACAACAATTAAAAATATAAAAAGCTTATTCGAAGTGATCTCCATTGGCTGCAATACAGTCCTTTAAACGTTGAGGCCAGTTATCAATAGAAGCACGCACTCTTTCCATGGGAAAATTCTTCACTGCCAATCGTATAGATTGTTTTAGGGACTCCAAATTATCATGGCGTTTAGAGCAAGCTGTACTCTCTAAAACTGACCATAAATCATAATCCAGCGGATTAAGATCGGGACTAGACGACGGCCAGTCTTCAGCTCTGATGAAGTCCGAAACGTTCGCTTCCAACCAAGACTGCGTGGACCGAGCTTTATGACCCGGCGCCGAGTCTTGCTGGAAGGACCATACTTGGTTATTGAACATGGTGATGTTAAGGGGCTTAACTACCTTCTCAAGAATGGTATCTTGATACACTTGTGCCGATGTTTTGATACCTTTTTCACAAAAATATGGCTCAGTCACTCCTTCATAGCTAACACCCCACCAAACCATCACTGAAGTTGGATAATGTCCACGTTGCACTCTGTCGACTAATTGGGAAGCTTCCTTAGAGCTTTGAGCATAAATACGGTCATTTTGTTTGTTAAAATGTTGCTCAATTGTAAAAATTTTCTCATCCGTAAACAAAATTTTTCTGTGACCTCCCTTTGCGTACCGCTTCAGTAATTGTTTCGATTTTACGACCCTATTCTTCTTTAAATTATCAGTTAAGAAATGACCAGAGCGTCTCTTATAGGCTGCAAGTCCTAAGTCATCTTTTAAAATACGCGACATGGTTCTAGGTGCTATCTTCATTTCCCGAGATAAAATCTTTTGCTTTCGGACAGGATTTCTTCGAATTCTTTCCCTTACTGCTTTGACCACCTTTTTCGTACGAACACTACGTGGACGGCCAGATCTTTTTCTGTCACAAACAGAGGAAGTCTCATTGTACCTATTAATAGCCCGGTACACAAACATTTTACTAAAACCAAGTGTATGGAGAGTTTTAAAAATTGCATTTGGCTCCATACCTACTTTGTGTAATGCAATCACAGCGATTCGGTTCTCTTTATCACCCCACTCCATTTTAATATCGCAAAATATTGTACAATGTATTGGCGCCAAAATGAGAAAACACAATGAACAATCGTATAAAAATGACAGATTCGAAATTCAAACGTAATATTTTTTTATTTTTAAGTGTAACAGTATTTATGGCCAGACTAAGTATATATAATTCATCTGTGAGTGTACATGTCACTGATCTCCTTTTAGACGACTGGACCGATGTCGATGAAACTTTTTGTATGTGTTCTGGGGAATTCGAGAATGGTTTAGATTCACAATTTGGTCCACTGGAAATGTTTTTTTTTAATTATTTTTTTAATAATAAGTAGTTGTTGATTTTAGAATGTTTCACATCGGATCCAACAGACTGCGCTACTGTCTAAGCATTAATGGCAAGAGATACGAGGTTTGCTGGGTCAGCTAGTAATAATAATAAATATCTCTGGACAAGTCACACAAATTGAATCTAACCTCAAAGTAAGTATATTATATGCTTGTGTTATGGGTGTAAGTCAACGATTCTAATACATAGAAATACTTAAACAGATACAAGAACAAATTTAATAAACCCGGAAAGGCAAACATCTAAATGTGCTTCAAAAAATGCCTGCCCCCGTCGGAAAACGAACCGATCACTTACGATCTTCAACTTCAACATAGGCGCGAGCAAACCCACGTGCAAAAGCCAGTGTTAATAAAAACTTGCTATCAATCAAAATTTTCCAGTAGAAAAGACAAGTATTTTCCCCACCAAACTAACAGCCGTAACTGCAAACCTGTACAGTTATACAATACATAATGAACATAACTACTGTATGACAACTTAACATACACGGAATATATATGTATGAAATGCTGGTTTGCATTTATGTAACAGTAGTTGAGTGAGTGAAATGGCCACATATATTAAAACCTTAATACATAATAAAAAAGTATCTTTACTTCATTGATAAGGTAGGCAGTGGTACAACTACATACATACATATCTTTGTAGAACTTTGTAGGTACACGTAATATTATTAAATCGTTTAATATCCTACTCGTACCAGATGTTCTTTATTTGAAATAAAAAAAATTGAAATAGGCACCAGCATCCACTACATACAGCCAAAAGTGCTTAAACTTGTACAAAAGTTTTTCAACTTGTTTTCAATTTAATCTCGAAGTTCTGACCCATTTAACTTAGCTTTTCCGTGACTTTTCTAAGCATTGTGAGCAATTATAATTTGTTGAGAATATTTTTTACATCTTGATACTTTAATTATATTTTGAGTTTTTAAATGCGGTGTACATTTTAACTAAAATAGAATGAATAAAATTTAGATCTATCAACAGTATCTTAAGTTGTCCCAAATTGTAATTATAAAACGTCAATATTTAGCTCTATTAGCTACTAATAATTTCACAAAAGCTGTAGTTGTGCCTGCTCCTTAATAAACGTTAAACGTTTTGCTTAATCAATAATAGTCATTTAATATTTTTTCTTTAAATATTTTTGTACAGTACTACTATTTAAATTATGCGCTTCGGCTTTACACTTTATACTTTTATTTTTAAACTGGCTAACCTAATCTAAATTTAAGCAAAATGATTAATTATGTAATACCAACTCTATATATTTAAAAAAAACATTCGGATTTCCGAATCTTGACGAATATAGCCGAAGCGCATAATTTAAATAGTACTACTGTACTGTTTTTTACATATCTGGTGACAAATTTTACGAACGATTGTAGTATGGGATTTTAAAAAATGTGTTCAATACATACTCAAACGCTGATCCCTAATGGCAAGTATACTCAAGCATAATGGATGAGTAGAGGAGTTGGTCATGTGTACAAATTTTCAACAACCGAGGTGGTCATACAAATGAGTAGTATACTTTTACATAACGGGAATAACATCCCGTAGAGCGAAGTAAAGTATCTTCACGCCCATATCCCCGAAGAGGTAGGCAGAGGCACAACCAGGGCACGCACAGGGTCCTACAATGTGATAGGTAGCAAGCCTATCGCCAACCGGGCACATATCCAATCCCGAGTAACATTTTTTTATTATAAAATTAGAAAAAACCTCATTTTTAATTTTTTGCCGACCCGGGAATCGAACCCGGGACCTCATGAAGTCAAGTCCAACACCTGGACCACTAGACCACACAGGCGATTAAGTGAAATTAACTTTGAAATTAAACTGCAATCTTTTTTTTAATGATATTGGAAGGCAAACAAGCTGACGGATTTCCTGATGTTAAGAAATTTACGCCACCTAGAGACACCAAAGGTGGTAATGGTGCGTTGCCAACCTGAGGCCAGGATGTTAGGCCTCGAACAAAAGTAAGTTTACCGGCTACCTTACCCTAAATTCAATAGTTATTTAAGTAACTCTAAAAACCACTTGTTTGTCAGTTAAAATAATTAATACACACAAGTGTCCATTGAAAAAAGCTTACGCAATGAACGAAGGTAACTCGACCTCCGGAAGTGGAATCTGCTGATGTTTACTTCACGATAAAATGTTCATAATTAATTATGAATCGTGATATCTTTTTGAATAATGGCTTAAAATGGACAAGCTCTACACCCGTGGAACTGCTTGATGATGTTTCAATATGCAATCAGTCGAAAGTAATTCGAAATGGCAATTGTAACATTATTGATATTATAATTATTAGTAATATTACTATTACTAAAAAGAGTGTGTGTACTCATGTACGCACGTAAGAAGTTATACTTCTTTGGTGTAACAATCCAAAAATACCAAATAATAACACAACGCATACATACATAAATATATATAAGTAGCATGCAACAATAATTAAAAATCATAAAATATAATTAAAAAGAAAAAGTTCGCAACTAACTTCAGGGTGTTGCTTTTGACTGTCACATTTATCTGTCGGTGTGCGCGCGCATCGTAAAAATTCACTCTCATCATTTTTCCCAATCGAGCCAAAAGAAGTATAACTTCAGTATTACTATTACTAATACTGTTATTTTGTTGTAATGGGATGACAGAAAATACATTTTCAGTTAAATGAAGCTAGTTGTTGCTCGCAGGTTTTGCTGCGTGGTTAAAAAAAACTATCCTATACGTTAATTCAAGTTATCTTCTATGTGTGTGTCAAATTTCATGAAAATCGGTACGGCAGTTTTTGCGTGAAAGAGTAACAAACAAATAAACAAACATTCAAACTTTCGCATTTATAATATTAATAGGATTAGGAACATTTTTTATTTCAACGCCTCATTGGATTGATATTTATTATTATAATTATTATTCCAATAAATCTATTACTGTGTTTTGATATTGTTGCTTAACACCCTTAACACAAGCACATAATTAGGGTTTTGAGTAAGATCAATTTGTACTATTTGTCCAGGATCTATTTGATTAAATCCAATGCAATAGTAGATAAAATTTATATGATTGTAAATCAAAATGGCCATTTCAGAAAATTCAAAATGACGGAATTAGTAAGTACAGTAGAAGTACAGAGTTTTTCCCCGGGTTGGTCCGGGCTCCTTTGCAGAATAGACCATCTGCCTTCCTTGCTAGGTAGCGCGTAAAAGTCGAGCATAGGCTTACCGTCACTAACACCGTGACATCTGACTAGGTGGTAGAGTTTCGCTGCGACTCGCCCGAATTGGTACCACCGCCTTACCTATTCCTGCCGCCATACGTCATGACGTAGGAAGTCGGGATGTTAGGCCTCGACTAACATCCCGACTTCCGGTTGGCAACACACCATTACCACCTCTGGTGTCTCTAGGCGGCGTGAATTTCTTACCATCAGAAAATCCGTCTGCTTGTTTGCCTTCCAATATCATAAAAAAAAACATTTCACACCATCCGAAAATGAAAATGTTTGACTTGTAGAATAAGACAAGGAAAAAATTAAAATCAATATTATTGAGTTTAGTACAATAAACAAAGAAAATATTTGATCCCTACAATTACAGTACTTTATGGGAGTCAGATATGTATTTCGTTTTTATTTTTCCTTTACATTGAACTTTGTTGGTACGATTTAATGCAAGGTTGTTTTTTAAAAAAAATATAAGCGTCTTGAACTAAGTAAAAAAGAAACATGGAAATTTGAATACAAAATAAAATTAATCCAATCGGTAAAACAGTTTTAGTTTTAGAGAGCGATTGATTTTGATATAAATAAAATTAGCTGCTGCTTAGCTGCTGCTGCTATTCCCGACAGAAAATGTTTAAAGCTCGGATTTAAAATTAACATTTACCGTTTTCCGAGTTTTATACTGCCCGAAATATACTAAGCAGTCTAATAATTGACCTGACCTGACTAACTGACTTGACCGCCTCGTTGGTCGAGTGGCTAGCATACAGGCCTAACTACAACGACCAACCGCAGGCTCGGGTTCCCGACGGGGGCAGGCATTTGTGTCATGAACATTTAGATGTCTGCAGTTCTGGGTCTGGATGTTTATTAAATATATTCTGGTATCTATTTAAATATGCTATGTATTAGTATCGTTGACTAACACCCATAACACAAGCATATCATTTGCTTACTTTGGGGTTAGATTCAATTTGTGTAACTTGTCCAGGGATATATATATAATAATATATATATATATTATTTAATTCTATTCTGTTTTACTCCTGACAGTACGAATAGTTAAAGCTTCTTATAATAACATTTATATTTGTCAATAAGTAGAATAGGGACAGGGGAATCAAGTGATGAAGAAATGAAGGACATTTACGAAATACATCTTAAATAATGTGACCGTAGAGAAAAAAAATACTTCGGTTTTTATGAACGTGTCATCTAAGTACAATAAGCACTACACAATAAAAAAAGGTCACTTCCTCTGTCCCTTTGAATGCTTGAATCTTTAAAACTACTCAACGGATTTTGATGCGGTATTTTTTGAACAGATAAAGTGATTGAAGAGGGAGGTTTCTATGTTTATTTTATACCCATGTGAAGCAGTTGCGGGCCGCTAGAATTAAATTTTTCCTTTATATTCCTAAAAGTCATCATTCAATGAAACTACTTCGGAAATGTGCTCTATTACATAAAAATCGCTTACATACAGTAAAAATATAGAACTGGAACATAAATAAATAAATATAAATAAATAATTAATAATAAATAAATATCCCTGGGCTAGTCACACAAATTGAATATATGACAACCTTTTCCAAAGTTGGTTTATAATAGAAAGAGAAGCACCTTTTGTAGTGCTGCTATGTTTAAGACTAAGCAATAGCCGTTTGAATCTTAATTAGTCCGAATTATTAAGTTATTTTAGCGTTTAGTCCACGCTAAGGGAAGTAACAATCTCCCCGAGTTGGTCCGGGCTCCTTTGCAGAATAGACCATCTGCGTTTCTTGCCAGGCAGCTCCTAAAAGGCGAGCTTAGGCTTATCATCACTAACACCGTGAAATCTGACTAGGTGGTAGAGTTTTGCAGCGACTCACCCGGATTTGTACCTCCGCCTTACATATTCCTGTCGCTATAACGTCATGACTTGTTTCGGTTCGGAGGGTAAGGTAGCCGGTTAACTTACTTTTGCTCGAGGCCTAACATCCTGACCTCAGGTTGGCAATGCACAATTACCATCTTTGGTGTCTCTAGGCGGCGTGAATTTCTTACCATCAGGAAATCCGTCTGCTTGTATGCCATTCTAAACAAAAAAAAGTAAAACTGCAAAAACGACTCCAACTATTTCATTTGGAATCTAATTAAATCATTTTTTTCGGAAGATGGCAAATGGTTCCGAAATGGTCCCAGGTAAATCTTATCAACAGTTTACTAGCAGCTTTAATAATGCATACATTTTTCACTTTTCTGACGACGTCATCTAAAGAACCACAAGGCGATTCGAATTTTAAAACTTAAATAATAATAATAAATTACAAGTATAATGAGACCACACCGGAATCATGACCTGTCTTTCTAAAAAACATCAAAATAGGTTGGCTATTGATGTAGTAATCGCATTACAAACATAAAAAACACACAATCGAATTGAGAACCTCCTCATTTTTTGGACTTGGTTAAAAATCAAAACGGTAATGGCCAGAAAAATAAGGCGGTGGTAGCGATCCCAGTGAATCGTTACAGAGTTTTGACATTTAGGAAATAATACACGTATAGTATTTTAACAGACTATTAAAAGCTATTTCCCTCTGTTCGTTTTCTTCAAAATAATCTTTGAAACTTTAGATTGTTTTAATCCAAATCGCTAAAATGGCATCATGGGAGAAACCGCGAGCAAAAGCTAATAAAAAGTAAAGTAAAGTATGTTCACGCCCATATCCCCGAGAGGTAGGCAGAGGCACAACCAAGTCACCCACGACTAGCCGAAGACGTCTCACAATGTAATAGGTGGCAAGCCTATCGCCAACCGGGCACATTTCCAATCCCGAGCAACATTTTTTATAAGAAAATTGGAAAAGCCCAATTTAAAAGTCAGTCAAGTCCAACAACTGAACCCCTAGACCACAGAGGCGACCACAGAGGCAGGCAAAAGCTAATATTGTCAAAAATATAAAACAATCAGTCTCTTAAATGTTTGAATTAAAAAAAATAATTACAGTTAAATTACAGTTATTTTAACTAACAAAGTTAAAACATACGTGCTTAAACTAAACTCCAAAGTACATTGAGGTACCAGGATCGCATAAACATGTGACAAGCCAACGTTAGTTTAGTACTAGCAAGAAAAAGTTGCCTGGCCAAGACCCATATAGCCGCGCTGCCTCGATGCGTGCGAATCGTCTTGGTACTTAGCCGTTCTAGCCTTCATAGTTTGTTGACTTCTTTTTTATGGGTGCCTTCTAAATTGTTTTAAACTGTTATAACAAAGTCTACTAGAAAGTTTTTAAACTTTATTTGGAAATGTTTGATGGGCAGCTTAACTTACAAGCTGCGACAATGCCAGCGCAATTTTTTTATTTTTTTTCGATTGGGTAGTTTTTAAAAAAATATCGATCGATGAGATTCGCATTTGATTTTGGACACAGCCTTGCATTTTCGTCGTCAACACAAATGTTTGCATTTCTTATATTTGCGTTTATACAAAATTTTGTATGTTTATATGTGTTACTAACAGTATCCCTATAAAGGCCCTTCATCCACTTTCCACCAGCCTGGTTTAGGGTTAATAAGCTGTTCAACATTTAAAAACCTGAAATTTCTAAAAATTATACACAGAAATAAGCTTAAGGTATAATTTGCTTGTATATAATGTACAATAGAATTTCTGTTAAAAGTAAAAATCAATTGCTGCATTTATGACTAACCTCCATATGACTAAAACTCCATGAATTGAATTTAAAAAAATGAACTAAAAAGTTGTAGTAAGTTGTAGTTGTACTCATTCAATTCTATTTTGATAAAGCTATTAGCAAATATATTTTTGAATAAGTAGTCAAATAGTGATGCAAAAATAAGATATGCCGTTTTTTACCGACTCTAAATAGGAGGACGATGTGTTATCGATGACCGACGAAAATTCAATTAGGCAAAATTAAAGAAAAAATACTGCATTAATTTATTTAATATATTTTGAACTATTCATGTATCTTATCATCTGTAATTGTAAATTTAAAGTTTCATAAAGATTTCGTATGTCTTGAAAACACATTTGTAACTTTTAAATGGGCTTGAAGATGCTCTTACCAGGGAAATAGAAGCCAAAAGATATTATAATGTGGTATTAAAGTGACTTATATTAATCATAAAATAATGGATAGAGTTCATCATAAAATTACTTTATTTCGAAACAGAATATATTCTAAATACTCTTGTAATTTATATATAAACGCAATAAAATTGTAACTGACACAGTTTGTTACAGGTAAGCATTTTTGAATGTTTGACTTTTGTCAATAGGTCATTCGGTCAAATAAAGTCAAAGTATCTGGAGTGTTCAGGGCGCAGTACACATATTTACGTATGCGCATGCGTGGAACATGCGCTCAGGTACATACAGCGGGCTAGTAGCGACTGATATGATAATATTAGCCTAGACTGTGTGAGTGAATGCACTGGTGCTTCGTTTAAACTGTCACACTTAACGCACTGGTAGCTGATAAGCATATGCAAGAGTTTTTATATTCCAGTCTCAGTTTAGCAACAAAGGCTTTTTAAAACCTTATGTCTTCCAAAAGCTTACTTATAATTGAAATGCAATGTTGTCATTGAAATACTTGAAAGGAAATATTTTTTCAGATTTAATCTTTTTCTGATTTTGAAAACGTAGCTTTATATCTATATTCCTATAAACCAAGTCACCAGGACACCTAAGACTCGTAGAAGGTATAATTCCTTTAATGTGGTAGGTATCAAACTTATCGCCAATCTGAAATTAATCCAATCAAATTCAAATTTATTTTTGTAAGGAAATTAACAAAAAACATATTTTGAATTGACGAACCCGGAAATTGAACCTGAGATATCGTGTAGTCAACATCTATACCAGACTACTAAGACCACAGAGGCAAATTAAAAATCTATTAATACTTGAGACACATTAATACCAACCGTACCAAAAACGGTTAGTTATGTTTTAAAATAATTTGCTTAGAAATAAAATTATGATTTATTTAGTTTCTGACAATTTTTTGTTATTGTAGAACAAAAAAACATTCTCCAATGCTTATTGGCAACAAGAGTTTCTTCCAGTTCAATACAACTTTGTGAAAAGTTGGTTAATGTTAATCTTAAAATTCCTGTGTCTAAGTTTATTAAAAATGTCAAGTAAGAGAAATTTAACACTCGTATATATAAAATACGCGTAAAACTGACAGTTTTGGAGGAATAAGCATTGCGAAGTTATGGATACACATCATCATTATGGCGTAATATACTCCATAAAATTTACAAAAATAATACATACATACATATCTTCACGCCAAGTCCCTTACGGGGTAGGCAGAGAGTATCGAGTGCCAGACCTCACGATCCTGACAAACCTGTCTTGCTTCCTTCACATTCATTACCCTTTTCATACAAACACGCCGGTTTCGGAGACTCTTGACACCACCCTCGGATAATATCCGATTGATCTGATCGTGAAATGTCAGCCTTGGTCTCCCCGGGTACCTACATCCATTCACATTCGCATTGTATATCTGCTTTGTCAATCTTTCATCTGTCATTCTTTCCACATGCCCGAACCAGCGGAGCATGCCCTTTCGCATTTTAACACCAACACTTTCTTTCGATCCCACTCTTTCTCGGATCTCACTGTTACGAATGCGGTCAGCGAGCGTTACACCACAGATTTTCCGTAGTGCTCTCAAAATAATGTGTATTGCATGTCCCTTCGTACATACAACCAAATTCCTGATCACTTCCAATAAAAGATTTCGAAAGGTATTTAACTTACTGATAGAGAAAACATATTCTAGTGTCAAAGATTATCTTGCAGATAAGAATAAACAATAAAGTATATCTAATATGATTAAATTGTTTGCACAAATCTTGGTTGCCAAAAAGTTTGTTTCGCCGTTTCTTCTCCTACCTGACTAGGTAAGTTTTTTACACTCTTATACTGCAAATAAATATTTTTCTTTTAATTTTTTTATACATAGAAACAAAAGGGATCGCCGTAATGTATGTACTGAACTGAGCTACGTCGGAACCCAATTTTACATGACTTTTCAAAACAAATATAATTAGTGACTGAATTAAAATTCTGACCAATTCATTTTTTTTTATATTTAGACTTTTAGCAAGTTAGATGTGGTAATGTGAGGTAAACTTGTTTTGAATGTTACCCACCATTTGCTCTTTTTTTGGCAAAAGATAGCGAACAAGTAAGCGGCTCTCAATGTTTAATTTAAAATTTATGAATGCTTAAGGCTCAATTTGTTTTTCGAAATATACTTTGTTTAAGGACGCATAAACTATATTTGTGCCATAACCTAAATACCTAGTATATTCCATAGACAATAATATAATTCAAATATACAACAAATAGGAAATGTCGTGTTTTTATGTCCAAGTTTTCAATAATAGTATTTAATTTAATATTTTCCGTGTCAGTCACTGGGTAATATGTCTTCAATAATGCTTTATAATTAATTTATAATGTTCTCCGTATACCTAATAATTATGTAAGTAATTAGTATTCTTTTTGTTCAGAAAATGAATAATCATTTTCTTAAAAGTCAGTGATGAAATAACAATACATTTGAATTGCTGGCGCCAGTTGCAAGTTAATCTAAACGCGGCACCTAGAGTCAATATAATATGTGTTTGAAAGCACGCGCACGCGCATGCGGAGTTATGACGTCATGCGATTGTGTAGTCAAATGAAAGGAATGGGTTACAAAGTATAAAGTAATATGTTTCTAAGTATAAAAGAAACTAATTCAACTAAAAATTTAGTAATTGGAAGGAAAAAAATAAATTTTTGAGTATGTGATGTAAACGTGTCAGTCGTGTTGTAAAGATCGTGGTCATGAGAGGACTGGCCGTAATTCATTATGAAATTGATTTCTTTGAAAACTAGTATTCAGTTTTTCGAACGTATTTCAATTCTAATGCTAACTTTGTATTTTTGATAACTTTTTACATATTTAAAAAAATAACAGCATGTTGATGCAATAGTATAATAAATTATCAATAGGTAGTAACGCCTACTGACAGTTCAAAAGTGCATGTTCTATTTTTAAATTGTGATACTTAAATTTAAAAATAGAACACGAGATTTGTTCTTTTGTATTGCTTTTTTTTATTTTATTAAGTAAAGTTCATAACTTACAATGCAAGACGCACAGAATATTTTCATGAACAGCCTTAAACTTTCAAATTATCTATGATTTTCTTTACAAGCAAGGGCAATTATATTGACCCGGTTTCGCCTATCAGTACATAAAAAACCGCTACCAATCATTGTCGCCTTGGGGGGACGTTGCGAAAATTCACTAAAACGCGGGTCGATATCTTTCGTAATACAAGGTTGAATTTCACTTCAATAACGACAAACTAATTGTTTAGAAACGGGAAATGCGTTGTAATGTCATTTGTTTGTTTTGTTCACAAGTTTCATGCCTTTTAAAATTTTAACGATGATAAATATGCACATATTTTCAGTCGCCTCTGACACTTCACAGAGAGATTTGAGATTTTTGGCATAAAGTTTTAAGTATTAAGATACATCTTTGCAGACCTGCCTATCTTGCTCGTTGTTTTAGTTTTTTAGTAAATAATATAATAAAAAACCTAAACAATTTACATAAATTGAATTTAACACATACCTAACTAAGCAAATTTTCCCCGTGTCAATCTGGATTTCCTTTAACTTTTAACTTTGAATAGACCATCTGCCTTCCTACTAGGAAGCTCGTACAAGAGGTGTGCAAAGGTCAAATGGGACATTTGCAATAAGACCACAAGTGGTTAAGCCACGCACCGACTTTCCCGGGTAGTAATCCACCGCCTCCCTATTCCTGGGGCCATAATGACTGTCATAACCCCTCGACGAACGAAACAGTCAATGTCATCTATATATTAATACGTGATGCCAAAACTTTGAACCCCTTTTTACGGAAATTACTCAGGAGCATAAAATTTGGCATACTTATAGTTTATGTGTAGGAGAAGTGCAGAAAGCTAATATTTTTCAATAATAATGGTTATAAAGCACATTAAGTCAATAAATAAAACATTACCCACACTACCATGCATTTGACACACACAAACAAATACAGTTTGGAAACAAAGTAGTCGGTCTTGAGAAATGAAGATGGCGTTCTTATCAACAAGATATTAAAATTTATTATGGTCGAATTTCGACCAACGGGCGACCACTAGTTCAAATCAATATGTTAAAATAGTAATCGTTAAAATAGTAATCTTTACGTAGTTTTTATAAATAATAAACACTCAAAGTTGTATTTTTTATTTTATTTATTAGTAGAAAGTTTCAGCAAACTGTCAGCTGCAATAACTATAACATCTTTGCACTTTTTATAAACTAGGAAATATATAAATAAGAATAACAACATATAATAGTCAAAAATATTGTTGGTTTCTCTTTAAATTTCGTGCTAATTTTTAATGTTTCATCATGTGTAAGAATAATTCATCAACAGTTTCTACATAAACTGTTTTCTTTTAAAAAACCTGCTACCCACATTCAGTCAAACTCTTTATCTTGTTATATAATATGTTGATAGTTTAAAGCATATTTTCAAGTCACAACAAAAACAAAAACATCATTTAATTAGAACCTATTCAAGCAAACAAACAGACTTAAGTAATTATGACATTAATTTAATTTTTTAGATTACATTTTCCGGAAACAATTGTCTGCATAAATATAATTTAAAATTAAAACCGTGTACTTTCTCAGAGATAATTTCAATTATCATTGTTACGTGAGTACATTTTGAATAAATGAAAGTTTATACAAGAAATAACAACATTATAAAATCACTGCACAAAAAATAGCCATTATACAAAACGACTCTCTCTATAGAGGTCACTATATTATAGACAGTATGTCAGCAGGTCTTTGTTCATAATGTGGAGTTAAAAGAAAAAATGTTTGTTTTTTTTATTTCAAGCCAGAGACATAGATGGCAGTACAACCTTGAAATCGGTGCGACTTTTTCAACCGAAAACTGTTGACGAAATAATTTTATTTTGTTATGAACTCTAAAAGTTATTCATGTGGTATCAAATAGGGTTACCAATTTAAATAACTATAATAGATAATTATCAATGTCATGCAAATGAAGATAGGATGTTCATTTTAAATTATACATTTGCGCTACCGCTTGTTATAAATACAGGAAGGAAAAGAATTTCGTACAGTCGTAATGTACTTTTTTGAAAGTTTATGACCTTAGTATTGTTACACTGGTTTCTAAACTTGATTATATTTATAAGGTTTTGGTGCAGACAAAGACATAGGAGATCGTAGAGTGTAATTACTTATTACTTAATCAGACTTTTTATTTTAAAAGTTTTATATTTATTCTGTTAGTGGTAACAAATAAGTAGACTGATCAATTGACAAGTGACACTTATCGCTTAATAATTACAAATGCATCACTGTCTTGTGGTTGTTTGAGCTAAATATATAACTAGTTTTGAATTACGGTTACAGCTCTTCGATACAACCTTAAAAAAGGACCCTGAAAATCTAATCATAACAACTATTTCACAGATTAATGAGTAATAATAAATATGTCCTAAAGGAAAAAGTGCTGCAGAAGATATCATTGAGGTCCACACTCTGTGCTAGATCCCTACCTACTGTATTGTCCAAATATGGGGATTGCTACTAGAAAAATCCAGTGTATCTTGATATTGGAAATATTAGTGGAGATGTCGAGAAAAATATGTTCCGATTTTTTTATTATTAATTGTTAGTAAAAGTCTTATTAAAAGTCACACTTTTAAAACCACTTCCAACTCAATTTCACAGTGTGTAACAACTCTTGGGAACACATCACATAGAAAATTCTAGAACTTTAGATTGTTGAAGTACAGAATCTGGTAAAACACTTCTTGTATATAAGTGTGAAATTAATCATATCAATATTATCGATGATAATTATATTGATAAGGATGACAGTAATGGTGACTAAAAAAAATAAAAACATTAAAAAATGACTAATGTAAACTGTATATATTGAGGTCATAGTCAATAAAACATTTTAAAAAAATATTCCATATTCCGCGAAGTTCAAATTTCGAAATTTCGCGACAGGATAGAACTCAGCCCGTCTCAATTAAAACTATACAATTCCATATTGCATTCAAAAATTGTCTTTAAACAGAAAGTGTTAAAGTTGTTTTTACATTGCGCTTGGTGACGGCTTGAAGCCAAGTCAAAAGTGTGTCACAGAGTTGAACAGCACGCGCAAGGCCGGTCTATCTATAATGCGCGTGCAAAAGTGCGGATGTGCAACCCTTGCTTTTGCTACTATAAAAATAGTTATTTCATATTTACATGATAATAAAACATTCCCCCCTAATAACAGCATAAGTGCAAAGTGTGTATGTTTGTATGGGTATTCCATTTTTATGTCAAAACATAATCGATTTCATGAATTTTAGCAAGGGATTAGGACTTGGAGAAGTATGTATGGTATTTTTATTGATATCCCAACGGCAACAAAATACAATGATTAATTTAATAATCTTAATACGCGCTTAAAATCGCGAACTACCAAAATAAAAGAGTAACTAATAGGCAAACACTTTTAGGTTTTATACTGGTGATATGATACAAGTATTAATAGGGATTATAGATGGCTGTAAACACTAGCTATCATAGTCTTTATTACAAAGTGATACAGACTGTAATATGTACTTAATTTTACTCCTTCGTTAGTCCATGTTTATTAATATAACGGTAGCCGTCTTATTAATACAATTTGATTAACTTGGGAGTAAAATTATGTTGATATTATAATCTGTATCACATTGTAATAAAGACTATAATTCAAAGTTACACCTTAGAGTACTCTGTGTTAATAAGATCTTACTTATAAGCATTTGTTTGCATCCGTCTAGACCGCAGGTTTAATTAAAATTTAATAATAATCGGAAGGTAGAAACAGTTTCTTCTAAGGTTACCTTTGTTGGAAGGATTGTTTATTAAAGTTTTTCCTAGAACGTCATTAATACGAAATGACATATACTGCAAGATGTTTTTATCACCATCCAAATTTTTTCTGGGCATAAAGTATCTATAGATAAGTCCATTTATGAAAAAAAATAGGTATCTAGCAGGTAGCTATCTAGCATGTCAGAGCACTCAGCGCGTAGGTACGGAGCGCGCGCTGCCCATAAACATCAATATTTTGTATACGACTTTGCGATGTCATATCTTAATATTTTAGTATTGAGGGATACTAAAAGAAAACACACGTATTTATTATTTTCACTTAAGATCAACATATTAAAATTTGGATGGTGATTAAAAAGTCAGGGTGTATAGTTATGAAAAGAAATGTAATGTCAATCCCTATTCAGCCAAAATATATTGTCAAATTATTTTGCTTATCTTTACACCATGGAACATCTATGTTGTAAAGAATGTATGTATATGTATGTGTGTATCGTGTGAAACAGTGCAAGTGCTTCGCTGTCCTGCGGCAGGGATGTTAAGCCTATTGTGCAAGCCCATAGGCTACTTCTTCTACCCTCCGGACTAGTACATGACCAGTTACAGCAGGAATAGGTTAGACGGTGGATCCCTATACGGGCAAGTTGCTGCACAGCTCTCTACCACCAGTGGCCTTGTTGGTGCTGAGCTATATTTTAACCTATGCTCGCCTTTTACGAGCACCTGGCAGAGAGGCAGATGGTTACCGGACCCGGACCAACACGGGAAAACTAACAGTTATAAAAAAATATATTTGCATTGGTTTCCTTAAATTTTCAATCTGTTAATTTTTTTCAAAGGAATCTTCTTTTGACAATAATTAACACATCTAAAAAAATTACAACACACTAACAAAAATAAATTAGAAAAAAAACTTCGATTCGTCTATTTTATGCAACGACCAATAGAAATATAGATTCATTTTATATAATAACACAAATAGATATAACATATTTCATTTCACAGAAATCCTTACATACAAATATTGAATGGCTGATCGAATCATTCAATCGCGTGCGCATACAGCCTTGAAGGCAGTTCGCCAGGTAATCCCAAGCCTCAATCTACATGATTAAAGATTAACGATATTGATACTATAGATGATTGCCTTCTAAATATGTATTTTTCCCTTTTTTAGGATTACTACAATGATTAATTTAACTACAAAACAGTAGACATGAAAAATAAGAATCTAATTACAGGCCTTAGCCTATTAGTTTAAGATTAAAGAAAAAAAACGAACACCTTCAAGTATTAGGTACATCAACTTATATTTGGATTAAGGAATATGTAAAGTGGTACAAGTAAGTAAAGATTATAATTATATAAAGTCGAAAAAATAAAGATTTATTAATTACATCAGATATAAAATGCAATTTAAATGTTGAAAAAAGCTTTCCGTCTTGAAAATATTAATAAGTTGAATTCAAACTTTAAGAACACAAGTATTGGTTGACAATTAATAGAAAAATTAATTAAGCATATTTAGGTACTACCATCCAGCGACGCCATTTTCTATACATTATATTAATAAATTCTTTATGAATCGTATTCTCTACTACTCAGCTATGTACGAGTATCTATCTGTTTAGTATTTTCAGCCTAGAAAGTAACAAACATCCATCCTTCCTCTCAAACTTTCGCATTTTTTTTGGAGAGAATGAAGGCTTAAGAGTAAGTGAGATACGGTTTTCAATACTCAATACGCAAGCATACATACAATAGTTACTGATAATCTAGGAGCGAAGTCGCAATATAGTCGGCAATAGACTTTTGTTTCTTCTTTTGGCTTTTGTCTGTTCCGGGAAAAAACTAAATTTTATTCTTCAAAATTTGCCACAGATAATTTAAAAAAGAAAACAGGAAATGCACAGAACTGTTACAACATACAGCCGAAAGTGCTTTAACTTGTTGTGTTTGGTGAAAGCTTACCTTGACGCGGACAATGGTATAGCTTAATGTTATAAGAGCCAATTGAGGAGAAAATTTAAATATTTATAAAAATATTAAGGAAAATTAGTATAAAACATATGAATAATAATAATACGACACTTGCGTCCTGGGGGGCGATTATGTATATCAGTTGCCAAATTTCTACTTGATGAATGGCAAAATACAAACGTGAAGGCCAAAACTTAAAGAAAGAAAAGAAAGAAGAAAAAAGTATCTCCCCTACCATTTTCTTGAAATGGTAGGCACAGGCACAGTGGCATCCACGAATACAAGACAGTAAGCCCCACAATGTGACAGATGTCTATCGACATCCATACACATGTCCAATCCCAGGCAAATTTGCTTTTATTCAAAACTATATTGGATAAATAAATAGTTATTATTAATTAATAATAAATATCAATAATAATTTGACTAAGTTATAAGTATAGTAGTGACATGACTAATCTAACCTGCGAATTAAACGGTAGTGACTTTGGAACGAAATTGAAAAAAACAATAGAAATATTTCAAAATAAAAATAAAGCACAAAAGTGTGAAGCGCCAAGTCTTAACAAATCTAAATGGGATTAATGAATGTTAAATTATCGTATTTGTATATTCCATGTCATGAAATAGTAAAAGAACTGTTCGAAAGCATCATATTAAAAATACATTTAACATACGAATTCCTATTAATTAAACGATAAGATGTTTTTTTTGAAAAGTGCAAATGCATAGCGTATTAAAAAACGTAAAAAGAAAATATTGTATAGTCTACATTATTAAATAGATCGCTTAAAATATTTTGTTTTTTTTATGTTTGCCTTGAATACGAGTCCATTGGCCTTTCAAAATAGTCAATGTCATAAACATTCTAATAAAATCCAGACATATTGAGAAAATTGGACCTTTGAAATACAGAAATTACCTTCGCACTCTTCCCGCCAACCTTGCTGTTGCACATTTGTGACTCATTTGTTTTACTGGTAATATGAAGGTCGATCAAATACTTGCTTCATATTCGTCTCTTTTATGGCAAAAGACAGCGAACAATCATTCTGCTCCCCTGATGGTACGAGGTAATCGTAGCCTATAGACCATAGATGTTGTAGGTGCGTTCCTGTCATTTGGCCGGGGTGTGAGGCCACCCGCTACCTTTCGGACCAAAAAATGACATTGTCAATTTGGTGGCAGGAATAGATTAGGCGCTCGATCCCTACCCGGGCGTGTTGCTGCACAGTACTGTACCACCTCTGGTCTTGTTGGTGATGACCTGTTTCGCCCTTGCTCGCCTCTTACGAGCTGCCAGGCAGGAAGTAGATGGTCTTTTACACAGAAGACCCAGACCAACACGAGGAAAATCACTCTTTTTTGATTACAAATGGTACTGAAAGAAGTCAAGAAACATACGTAAAAACTAGTAAATATATAAAAATAAGAGTGAATTTGAACTTTGTGTTTGATCGCTCGAAATATCTTGTTTTTCGGAAGGTTGCCTTGAAGGCGAGTCCATTGGCCTTTCAAAACCGAATTACATAATAGTTACTATACGGTAGCATTGTTTAATTAATAATGTAAATATATAGTAAACTCGATAGTATGTTTCACTCAAATTTGTTATTTTTCATGCAGCTGTATCCCGTGAAATAAGTCATTCTCGCCGTGTTGGTCCGGGCTCCTTTGCAGAATAGACCATCTGCCTTTCTTGCTAGGCAGCTCGTAAAAGGCAAGCGTAGGCTTATCGTCACTAACACCGTGACGTCTAACTAGGTTGTAGAGTTTCGCAGCGACTCACCCGTATTGGTACCACCGCCTTACCTATTCCTGCCGCCATAACGTCATGTCGTGTTCCAGTTCGGAGGGTAAGGTAGCCGGTAAACTTACTTTTGCTCGAGGCCTAACATCCTGACCCCAGGTTGGCAGCGCACCATTACCATCAGGAAATCCGTATGCTTGTTTGCCTTTCTATAACATAAAAAAAAATCTTCAAAAGTGGAAAAGAATCAACGCTTACTTTTGTTTTTATGATTTACATTAGTCATTGAGAGTTCTTTCAGTGTTACCAGATTTTAATTTTAAGGTTTCATTATTTATTTTTTGGTCAACTCATAGAAATAATATATTTTTTTATTATTGAATAAAGAGTTATTTTTATTTCGGTGCACACAAAGACTTCAAATATCTTTTAATCAGTAATTAAGTTGACAGTTTCAATACAAAAACATTTTTATGACAAGTTAAATATTATTTAACGTTTCTGAGTGTGGTCGTTATTAGATTAATTAAAAGTTAAATTTGTTTAGAGATTTATTTTACTTATTTTAAATGTAATAATATCGTTTGTGGTTTTACAAGTAGCTTCGAAATTATAAAAAACAGAACAAAATACATTATAAAATAAAAAATGAAACCCATTTTGCGTGGTGATCGCATCACTACTGAACGGATGGAACAATTTTGTTGATTCTGTTTGTGTGCCATGTTATTTATTGTCAGGAGAAGAACCGGGAATATTGCAGGGAAAATAGTAAAACCGGCGCATTAATCCATACAAACCGTTAGCAGCTATTAATGTCAAACGGTACTAAGTTCACCGGAACGGCTAGTTGTAAAAAAAACAGTCAAAATTCAAATGATATTGTTTTGTGTTAGAGTTACAGTAGTATTTTCCAATTATTATATGGTTAATGTAATACTTCCCTGTGTGAGTTCGGGGCTTCGTTGAAGAATATAGCTCTACAGTTTTCCTATTAAGCAGTTCGTTTAAGGTGAATGTCGGTTTTTGTCATTTACTTGTGACCATCAATAAGTGATAGAGTATTACTTACTCGACCGTTTTGGGAGCACCACCTTCCATATTCTTGCTCCCTTAGAATCAGTGTTCACCACTGTCATGTTCTAGTTAAGTATTCTTTCTTTCTTTAAGTTTTGGCCTTCACGTTAGTATTTTGCCATTCGTCAAGTAGAAATTTGCATCAAATTTTATACAGGCAAATTTTTATCAATTATAATCAGTCATCAGTCTTAAGTCGTCAGTAAGTCATGTCAGCGGTGGCTCATTACACAAGCTCATGTAATGAGATTTGGCGGCAACGAGGAAATACACGATACGCTAATTTCTTAATGATATTTCATTTGTGCTCTTTCACTGAACAATATTGAACAAAATGCCACCAAAATTGACTAATTTTACTCAATATCAACACGGAATTCAATAATTATGAAAAAACTTCAACCACCTTTACTCTCGTTGGCGCCAAAACTCTGGTTAAGTGTTTACCACAAAAGGCTTAACATTCCAGCCTCAGGTTGGTACGCAACAATAACCACCTATGGCTTCTATAAGCTTCGTGTGTTTCTCAACATCATTAAATCCGTTTGTTTATTTGATTTTAACTTCAATAAAAAAACAAATTATCTTTTTTTTTGCAATTTCATTTGGCATTATGTTTAATTCCTTTTCCATAAATCAATAAAAAAAGTTAATTGTCATCGCTGTCATTTGTCTATTTCGCGTGCATGCAAGGCCTTGCAGAATGAATTGAATTCGGTGAGAACCAACCGAACGTGACTCGTAGACGTGTTTTGAGTGGGTGAGGACTGATAGGAAAGCTTCCTGCGCTTTCCTACAATATTTATTTAAGACTGTCTCGTTTGTTTAATAGTTAACAAAGTTGAACATAAACGAATGAGGTGTTTGACTCCTGACAGAGCAAATACCAAAAATTTAACGGCTTAAGTACTAAATCAGATTTTATGAAATTTTGAAATATATTATCGTTGGTCTCTTGCATTAGGCAAGTAGATCTAGTACTAATTCATATATTAATACACTTGCACTTTTTAACTTAATATATTACGTAAAACAATTCATATGTATGTCTATATATAATTCTTATGTTCGTGTGTGTTGTCACTGAACTCCTTCAAGACGACTGGACCGGTGTCGATAAAACTTTTTGTATGTGCAAGGGAATTCGACAATGGTTTAGATTCACAATTTGGTCACCTGGAAAATGTTTTTTTAATTATTTTTTTAATAATAAGTAGTTGTTGATTTTGGAATGTTTCACATCGGATCCGACAGACTGTGCTACTGTCGAAGCATTAATGTCAAGCGATACGAAGTTTGCGGAGTCAGCTAGTTAATATATAAAATAGTACAAAATGGAGTTTCATCAAGTGCCAAGGATGAAAACAATTCACTATAAGTAGTAGTAATGGTTAGTAGATTAAAGATATCTACAGACTGTTCCTAGATAAAAATGTACCAAGAAATGACTTCAGTTAACGTGTTTTTTTATTATTTTTTATACTGCAAATGGTCAAATTTTGAACAAAAATGTGTCAATCAACGAATGAATTAAAGAAATCCAAATGTATATCAAAATCGCAGCACTATTTACATTGGACTTGACTGCATGAGGTATGGGGTTCGAATCCCGGTTCGGCAACAAAAAAGGAAATTGGGTTTTTCCAATTTTCTAATAAAAAAAAGTTGCTCGGGATTGGATATGTGCCCGGTTGGCGATAGGCTTGCCACCTATCACATTGTGGGACTTAGTGTCTTTGGCTATTCGTGGGTGCCTCTGCCTTCATCTTCGGGGATATGGGCGTGAAGTTACTTTTTTTCCAATAAACAATTTTTATTTAATTTTCGTGCCACATGCATTTTCAAATGTCGATTGTGCTGATTAAGAGTGAATTCATGTTTGGATTACAAAAACAGTACTTCATCCAAAACAATATATTTATGTTAAAGTAAAAAATGTCTGTCCGTTACGTACTCCGGAGCAGGATCGCGTGACTTCTCCGAAATACGGTGAAGGTTACCTTAAGCCTATCGCGAGTGTAGCCTATTAACTGAATACAATATCCTCGTTAATTACATACATCTAATATGATGATTAACTGATTGAAAATCTTACATTTTTACACGAATTTAAGAATTGTACAAATATTTTTATGATACAAGTCCATAAATCTATTTTATTGCTGGTAGCCCCTAAGAGACGAGCACAGTTTAAAATGTGTCTTTACCAGTCAGGCCACTGTTGACGGAGTGCTGCGCAGAAACTTTCTTGGGTAAGGATCCACCTCAACGCCTTACCTATTCATGCCTCCATAATGTCTCCGGCATGTTCCGGTGCGGAGGGTCGGATAGCCAGTAGACTTTCACAGTAGGCCTTACAATTCAGTCTTTGCTGTATATAGGCCATAGATCTCTCTTACCATCAAGAAAACCGTGTGCTTGTTCGCTGAACTCTCACTCAAGGCAGGAATAGCCTTAACGTAAGCATTTGCCGTTGACGCGTTCCGGCCCGGAGTATAAGTTAACTTACTTTTGCTCGAGGCCTATCTTCCTGGCTTAAGGTTGGCAACGCACTTATTAGTGGCATTACCACGTTTGGTGTATCTAGGTGGCATGAATTTTTGAACTTTCTTTTTCTTTAGCGGCGTTGCTCGCTTTTTTTGGAATGGGTAAAAACTTCTAAACTCGCGTCAGGACACATAACCTGATTCGTAAGACAAAAAATGTTTGTGTTGTCATGTTTGTGTACGATAGTGCAATAAATGAATATTGTATTCTACCACATAAATGATTGTACGGTTATACTGATAATTAAAGCAATTCGTGCAAAATTATTTTTTCACCATTCCGAAATGGCAAAAATGCACAACTTTAATATTCAAGTTTTCACTTCTGCTGGTACTCCCGGAATGCAACCCGTTTTTTATCACCAGGAAATTCGTCTGCTTGTTTGCCTTCCAATATTATAAAAATTGCCTTTTTAGTACTAATTTTAACAAACATCACTTGAATTTAGGCATCGAACAGAACAAAGGCAACTGATAGCTAGTATTTAACACGTTTTGCGAAGGCGTGACTCAAAAAAACTTTCACTATTAGATAATGAACCAGTTGAGCGTGGGCAGCCTTTCTTTAGATAATTTTGTATGTACTAGTCATTTGTAATTAGTTTTTATAGTGACAAGTCTTATGCCTTTATGGATAAAATCCGAAGTTCGGTTAAAATTAGGTCTAACCGGTTATAACTGGGTGTAGCCATATTGTTATGTTAAATTAGGTTTTGTTTTTTACTACACTTTTGATATGTACTAGTCATTTGTAATTAGTGTTTACAGTGACAAGTGTTATGCCACAAAAGATGTATGTATGTTTTGGATAAAATCCGAGGTTCGGTTAAAATTAGGTCTAACTGGTTATAACTGGGTGTAGCCACATTATTAGGTTAAGTTAGGTTTTGTTTTTTAACAGAATAAACCTAGCTTTTACCGAACTTCGGAGTTTAGCCATAACATAAACATTTATAACTTAACAGTTGTTGTCCCTGTTGGCCTAAGTGTTGGCTCAATGTGTGTAGAGGCCTGTCGATATCACGGTTGGCGCCAATTCAAAAACATTAATTGGTATATACAGTGACCACTGGGATCCGATATGTTAGCTGAACGTGCGCAGACCTATTTTGCGGTAGGTTGGGATATCCGATATGTTAGCCTTACACCTTGGCCTAAAATGTGCTGCGGGCACAATATATGATATAGATTAAAAACTTTTTAATTTTTTTAAGCTCGAAATTTCTCATTCAGGCTTTTTCGGAAAAGAACGATGGAGCTATTATAGAGCTTGGGTCGTCCTATCTTTGGCAGGTATAATGGAACTGTAATGATACAGCTTCTCTTCGTCACTTTATGTTTATAAAAAATATCTTCACGCCTATATTCCTGAAGACATAGGCATAGGTATAACCAGGGCAAGCACGAACAGCCGAAGACACAAAGTCCCACAATATGATAGGTGGCAAGCCTACTTCCAACCGAACACATATCCAAACCCGAGCAAAGTTGTTGTTATTAGAAAATTGGAAAAACCAAATTTTCTTAGTCTTAGTGTTTTCGGCTAGTCGTGGGTGCCCTGGTTGTGCCTCTGCCTACTCCTTCCGCTGGATATGGGCGTAAATATGGAAGAGGCACAACCAGGGCACCCACGACTAGCCGAAGACAACTTTTTTTTTTTATTAGAGAATTGGAAAAACCCAATTTTCTGTTTGTTGTCCGACCCGGGAATCAAACCTGGTATCTCGTGCAGCCAAGTCCAACACCTGGACCGCTAGACCACAGACGCGATCATTGACGTCTATAAGCCAAATGAGTTTCGTACTATGAAGGAACAATTTGTAAATTGAACCTTTGCCTTTTTTAACTTTAAAAAAGTAGGAATCCATGCTCATTGTCTCATACGAAAATGCATGTCTTCATCTTTAAATAACTACAGTTTTTTTAATGTAGCAGGTTTTTATACTACAAGATAGCGAAGAAACTAGCTGCTCTTCTGATAATAAGAGACAACATATAGACACCTTGTAGTAATTAGCCGATATGATGCTGGACTCGACCACCTAGTCTAAAGTAAAGGGCGATAGGGTTGTCATATCCCTACACCAAGAGTTATGTCTTCAATTATATGATGTAATTGGACAATTTAATCGCACTTAAATCTGATCGTCACTTACCACCTGCCGGTGAGTTTTTATTGGTCAAAACTAGTTAACCACCTGTAGAGTGGTAGAGGTCAATGACCATTATAAAAAAATATAAGAATTGTATGACTGAGATGTACTTATTTATTATAATTGTCGTCCAGCGGTTGAGCTGTCGGACTTGACTGCATGAGGTCCCGGGTTCGATTCCCGGGGCGGGCAACAAAAAGGAAATTGGGTTTTTCCAATTTTCTAATAAAAAAAAAGTTGTCTTCGGCTAGTCGTGGGTGCCCTGGTTGTGCCTCTGCCTACCTCTTCGGAGATATGGGCGTGAAGATACATTATAATTGGAAATCAGTATTGTAAAGTAAAAATTTGCTGTTACAATTTTCCCCGTTGCGTATCGATAGGTAGAGCATCAGCAACATAAATATTATAGGACTCTATATTTTGTTTTAAATTTTAAATTTTGTTCCAAGTATGAGGAAAAATCTAATAAATTATAATCTATTTGTGGCAAACATTAAAAATCCGACTTCGATTTTATTGGCATATCATCTAAATTACAAACAAATAAGATTTTTTACGTTACTCACCATCTGTAGACTTGTGTTTGTTCGATGTTATATTCCTTAAAAATACATTTACTTTTATATTTTAGGTATGTTACAAACCCATTGTCCACAAGTGGAAAAATTAGTCATTTATTTTGATAGGTCATCTTATCTTAATATTAAAATGTTGTATAGCCGCCGACAAAACATATATATCTGTATATTGTAGCCAAGAAGTTCTTTGCAATAACCATCGCGAACAGAACGGTTCACAAAAAAAAGTACCGAATTCGGACCTTTCGTTTGGGAGCTATGAGGCCACCCGCCAGACACAGACACACACACTCACACTCACACGCAAAGTTACGTTAAATTTATACACCTAATATTTAAAATTTGGTTTAAATATAAGTGCAGCCGACGTTTATTTACATACATACCTTCATACCAAGTTCCTTACGTTGTAGGCAGAGAGTATCGAGTGCTAAACCTCACGATCCTGGCAGAGCTACCTGACTCCACATTACCCTTTTCATACAAATACACAGGATTTGATAGTGGAACAGGTCTTCTCGGGTACCTACATCCATCCATATTCGCATTGTAATATCTGCTTTGTCAATATTTTGCATGTCCTTTCTCATCACACCACTCTTTCTCGAATCTCACTGTTAAGAATGCTCTGGCGGAACGATTTATATCTACCATCAAAAATATCATACGACTTCCGTCTGCGGGCAGAAAACTTTAAAAAACTAAAACTTTCCAAAAACATTTTAAGGTAAACTCAATTCTAAAATATTTTTAGAAAGTTCAAGATACTCATATTTTTTACACATATAAAATAGCACTTATACATCCACCTGCTACCAAAACAGGTGATATGAACCATCCGGTATCATTTTTCAGATTTAGTTTTTGCTGTTTAGAATTAATAAATCTACATCACTGACAGACAGCAGGTAACTATTATTCGATATAAAAAATTAACTTAACATTTATTCGGACTTATGTACACACTAATACCATCGAATTCATGAAGCTTGGGTTCGATTCTCGACAGAGATAGGATTAAGGGTACCAAGTATATGAGACGAACTTCTTGCCGCCTTAGAATTATGAGTGATAACATTTTGTATGAGAAAAATTAGAATGGTTTTCTTTCTTCTTCTCCTCGCAGTTTTTCCATTTTTCTTTCAGTTTCTGAATTTTCGCCAGAAGTAATTATTATCATCAATTAATTACTATTTCTCTTGAGGTAGGCTGGTCTTAACAGATTCATCAGATAATGTAAAAGATCTAAAAAAAACAAGAGCCATATATTTTTCTTTCACTTTCTCATTTTTTGTTTTACTGAACATAATATTGGTTTGGTTATTTTAAAGCTGTTTATTAATTTGTGTTACAATTTGTTCAATTGACTTGTAAGTAAAAAATAAACATATTTTCACATTTATAAACCTTCACACCTAAATGATAGAGCTTAACAATGGCTCGATTAGATTTGCTCCATTGGTCTATCTCACCACCATATCGTAGGTCTTTTCTTTTCTTTCTTTGGGTTTTGGCCTTCAAGTTAGTATTTAGCCATTAGTCAAGTAGAAATTTTGCATCGAATTTTATATCAATTTCAATTAATTATTATTAGTCATCACTCATAAGTCGTCAGGAAGTCATGTCAGGCTCTTGGGTAAAGCGGTGGCTCATTACACAAGCTCTTTAATGAGATTTGGCGGCAACGAGGAAATACACGATTCGCTAATTTCTTAATGATATTTCATTTGTGCTCTTTCACTGAACAAAATTGTACAAAATGCAACCAAAATTGACTAATTTCACTTAATATTAACACGAAATTCAATAATTATGAAAAAACTTTGACCATCTTTTCTCTCGATGGCGCCAAAACTCCCATATCGTAGATAACTGGAAAATTTTATACAAATGTCAACTTACTCGAGTTACATATGCAACCTCTTTGGTGTCTACAAGCGCATATTTCTTAACATTAGGATATCCGATTGTTTGCCTTTCTAAAAAATAATTTCTAAATACACTATAAAAACACAATATTGTTATGTAATATGGACAATGAATATAACATAATATAATTTTAAGATCCGGGGTTTTATACGGATTAAAAGTTCTGTTAGTCGCCACTTTGGTTTTTACTTTTTGTACCTTTTATTTGAAGGCAAAGGCTTTGCAGTTCCTTTTTTAAACGCGTGTTTTTGACTCGCATAACAAGCTATTTGGCGGGCAACTTTCACCCATTCGAAAGTTGAATTCGGCATCTTTGCATGTGTGTGTCTATTTTCGGATACTTGTACCGTTTTCACGAAAGCTTAATAATAATGTTATAACATGATACATGTTGCGTAATATTATCTGTCCACTAGCACAATGTCTAATAATTTGCTTTCTCAGTTTATCGCTTTAATAATTGATAGTGTATGTGGGTTGATAGATCGTAGAACTCTTGCTGAGTTGCGTAGCGTGGGTTTAAAATCTAAGTCCTAAATCCAAGTATACTGCATAAATTGTTTATTTTTGTACTAAAAATATATAAAATAATTTCATAGCCTTAGAAGTTAATTTTTAAAGTACTCGTGTTAAATTTATTTTAATGTATCGCCTCTGTTGTCTAGCGGTCCGGTGTTCGGGTTGACTTCAAGAGGTCCCGAGTTCGATACCGTAGTCGGACAACAAAAAAGGATTTTTAAAAATTTTGTAATAAAAACAACGTTTCTAGGGATTGGATATGTGCCTGATTGGCGAAAGATTTTCCCCCTTACATTGTGGGGGTGTCTTCTGCTAGTCGTGAGTGCCTTGATTGTGAATGAGCCTCTGGCTACCACTTAGTTAATATACTGATAACAATCAGTAATCATTTTATTAACATTTGTTTATAAACTCATTCTTACATTATACTTCTTTTTTTAACTTTATTGTATTAGTTTTACCAACATACCTTTTTTTTTATAGAAGAGGAGGCAAACGAGCAAGTGGGTCACCTGATGGAAAGTGATCACCTCCGCCCACTAACATCCGCAACACCAGAAGTATCACAGATGCGTTGTCGACCTTTAAGGAATGAGTACGCTCTTTTCTTGAAGGTCCCTAAGTCATAATTGTTTGGGAATACCGCCCTCGGTAACTGATTCCACAAAGGTGTTATACGGGGTAAAAAATGTCTTCGGAATCGCACAATTGTAGATCGCCACGCATCGAGATGATGGGCATGATACCTTAAACTCTGACGCGATGTCCGAAGGTGGAAATCAGCGGCTGGAATTAAACCAAACAACTCCTCAGAGCATTCCCCATCATAGATGCGGTAGAGAACACTGAGTGACCCAACATCTCTACGCAATGTTAAGGAATCAAGCCGATTGGTAATTGCCCTGTCATTGGCAATTCGAATTGTTCTACGTTGAATGCGGTCAGATGGAAGGAGCTGGTACTGTGGAGCCCCTGTCCAGAGGTGAGAACAGTACTCCATATAAGGCCGAATTTGCTCTTTATATAGTTGCAAGCGATGGGTCGGCTTGAAATACTGTCTCGCTTTACTGAGCACACCAAGTTTCTTAGATGCTATTATTTTAGCCTTCGCCTCCAGATGACTACGAAATTGAACATTACTCGAAACGTCAACGCCGAGTATACCAATGCAGGCTGTGGCAGAAAGGGAAACGCTCTCAAATCGAGGAGATGCGACAAAGGGAGTCTTTTTAGCGGAAAACGCGCAAACTTGTGTCTTGTTCGGGTTAAATTGCACCAGGTTTTGCTGGCCCCACAACGAAATTTCAGACAAAAGATTGTCAATTTTATACACAAGTTGGTTCCGGCTCTCGATGACATGTTCCCGCGATATATTATGTCCTACCTACCTATTCTGATGTTTGGAGATAGACAGAGTTACTCATTCTATAATATTTTAGAGGTTACATTGAAATGATATGTTCATTATGTATGCTGATAAGCAATATCATAACTCTACATTTTTTGTAAGAAATGTGATAGAAGAAATAGAATGAATAGTATCCAACGCAGAGATCGATGAAATAGTTTAATTAATGTTTTATTTCGGTTGAGTATCAAACTAACAAGACCTCAAGGCCACAATCATATTCTCTACTGTACTATGGCATGTTTAGGACTATGCCTATCACGTGTTGTTTTTATTTGTTTTTTTTTTTGCATATGAACGGCAATAGGTGAGTACCATCTATTATGCCGATATAACTACCTACAAGCCGTGTCGTTGAAGGCAATTCTAATAACGATCATACCTGTAGTGCCTTCTTCAGGTCTTCTTAGTTGCTTGATAGGTACCTATTGGTACGTTAGATAGGTAGGTACCTATTTATACAATAGGTGTACCTAAGTAGGTAAGTATTTTTTTTGTTTGTACGAAGACATGTAAGTATTTATTAGACTTATAATTTCTTTATTTGTCAGTTTACGAATCATAAATGTACATAATAGGTACGTGAAAGTAGAAAACACAGGACCATGTGAAAATTGAAATAAAAGCGAAAGCGGCAGGACTGAGAAAGTACGAAAGGTGTAATTCTGTGTACAAAGTTTTAAAAATTACAATAGAAAAAATGATAACCAAAATCCACTTTGTAAAGACCCCTATTGTTATGTGTGGTTACTTAATTTGTAAAACGAACATAGGTCATGTTACGTTTGGTGTAAAATAAGATGGCGCGGAGTTGTTGGCACGCCGGAAACAGCCGACGGCGTACGAAGCGCGTTCGTAAGTGGGTCAAACGCACACATAGACAACCACGCGGCGTACCGCTCATCTTGTGGGGAAAAATTTTTTGCTTTCTCACTACGCGAATTTTCGCACGAAGTGAATCACACTGTCCCCTTTAGTTGATAAGTAATGTCGTGTTATATCAACAATTATTTTATAAACAAATGTATTATCTTATATTTAAATGTCTCAGTTGGACATTTTGTACTTAATAAAAAAAAGAGTATCTTCACGCCCATATCCCCGAAGAGGTAGGCAGAGGCACAACCAGGGCACCCACGACTAACCGAAGATACTAAGTCCCACAATGTGATAGGTGGCAAGCCTATCGCCAACCGGGCTCATATCCTATCCCGAGCAACATTTTTTTTATTAGAAAATTGGAAAAACCTAATTTTATTTTTGTTGCTCGACCCGGGATTCGTAGCGGGAACCCGGGTTAGTATATAAAAATGTGATTAGGGGAGAACGTTTTTCTTTACGTTGACAAATTACGTATCTGTTAACTAATACTCCCAGTATCCAATACGAAACAAAATGAAATAAAATGTTCAAGCTTCGATATTTTCACCTAATCTTTAACTTAATCGCTTTAATATTTTTTATAATTACCGATACAGTTGTTTGGGATCAAAATATATAAGTTTTCAGCCAATAATCTAATTAAGTAGGTATAACGGAAAAACTAAGTAAAAATCATGAAGTTTCATTACGGAGATACAAGAATATTACACTAAAAAATTAATTAAAACTAGCAACTATGGTTTTTCATTACATTCATTACTTTGTCCTTATCGCTTTCGTCAAACATAGTTGCAAGTAATTAATTTAATCAGGCAATACTTTGTAAAGATCCATATCAGATATAGAAAAAACTATTATTAAGTACATTAGTTACGCGGTATTGGCTAAACAATCATTTTTACTACATCTGCTATAGTTGTATAGTATACTAGCTGACCCAACAAACTTCGTAGTAGTAGCGCAATCTGTCGGATCCGATGTGAAACATTCAAAAATCAACAACTACTTATTATTAAAAATAATAATTAAAATAGCATTTTCCAGGAGACCAAATTGCGAATCTAAACCATTCTCAAATTCCCTTGAACACACACAAAAAGTTTCATCAACATCGGTCCAGGCGTCTAGAAGGAGTTCAGTGACAAACACACGAACACAAGAATTGTATATATATAAAGATGCAAACCTAGTATTTATTCTAGAATTGCAAGTCATCTGCGGCTTCTCTCGTGTTTTGGAATGTTCAAGCTTTCCTACAGCCATCAGTTGACTATTGGACACAAAGTATCTAGTTTGTCTCTTAGGTGTAATCTCTTAGTTGTATTCTTAATTTCATACTGACACCAGAAGCTAAGTAATTAATTTAAGAGATAAATAATTAAATAAGAAATAATAAATATTAAAAAATACATATCGTAATAATGCCACAATAAAAAAATGTATGACTAAGAAACATCTTGATCTAGTCAGCTTTTAAAACAAAAAAATCACATCGATGTCGATTTATCCATTCAAAAGTTATTTTACCACAGACAAACACACACAAACTTATAACACTTTTCTTTATCCGTTTTGGATTAAAATAATAATTATTACGTAACAAACATAAAGTAAAGTAAGTAAAAAAGTATCTTCACACCCATATCCCCGAAGAGGTAGGCAGGGGTACAACCAGGGCACCCACGATTAGCCGAAGATACTAGGTAAGTCCCACAGTGTGATAGGTGGCAAGCCTATCACACCAAAATTGGAAAAACCCAATTTTCTTTTTGTTGTCCGACCCGGGATTCGAACCCGGGACCTCATGCAGTCAAGTCCAACAACTGAACCGCTAGACCACAGAGGCGATTTTGATCAAAGAGTAACATAAATGAAAACGTTTAAATAAAGAACTACCATCTGCAAGTAGGTAAAGTAATTTTTCATAGCCACCATGATTTAATGACAGACGATTTCCATTACAGTCATTTAAAATACGGCATTGACCAATTTTAGCGGTAGGCCTAAACGCTGTCTAATTATGCAGATAACTCTAGTCTGCACCTAGGCTATAGCACTAAATTTGTATTCAGCTCAGATGTGCAACACTGAATCTAAAAGCAACTGGTTTGGCTTCTTTGTGTGCATTATACAATTATTTGCATATAAGCCGTGGTATTTTTATTATTTTTACTAGACTCTTTAGCTATGGGCTATTAAAACAAGTTTTACTTAAATAATCAGTCAGATGAGATAGTGAGATACACGCGCCGCCTATATATATATATAGGCATACATACATATGTCTTTTGCATCTATATATTTGTATAACATAAGTGTAGAATTTTTAATCTATGCAAAAGTTCTTGCAAAAGTCTTAAGTTGCAATTAAAAACTTGAATTATTTTGTAAACATGTACGCTATTTTAATTACATAGATATAAAATTTTAAATGTAGGTATATGAAAGTTGCAAATTTTTAACTTGATTTGTTTTTGAAATGCGTTCTGTATTTTAATTACAAGTTCTTTCAAAAGTTGCAAGTTGCAATTTAAAACTTAAATAATTTTCAGTTGTGTACTGTGTTTTTTTAATTATGAAGTTGTCGAGTCTTAAATTCATGCAAAAGTATTTATAAAAGTTGCAAATTGCAACTTTAAAACTTGCATGATTTTAAATGTGTATTGTATTTTTATATAGTTACAGAATTCTAAATTTATGCAAAAGTTGCCAGTTGCAATTGTAAAAGTTGTGTTCTTTTTTTTATATTATACCGTAATTGAATGACATGCTTTTTGTAAATGTTTATTTGTTTAATAAATATTACGAAGTTTGCAACTTTAAATGTGTACCGTTTTTTAATTACATAGCGGTGGAATTTTAAATTTATGCAAAAGTGCAAGTTGCAACTTTAATCATAACCATCGTGACCTTCGCTTATATGTTTAGACTGGCAATATACTTATCTCCCTAATTTATTACAAACATCAGATAAACTCACGAAACATGTATATAATTACTTGTAATTAATGTAATATATGCAATAGTGTTAAAATATTATGATTATTAATTTACGTTATTAAGTTGAAACGATAATAATTATTTTAAGGATATTTTAACCTAATGAGAAAAGTGCTTGTACATATTAAATTAGACAATAGCAAATTAACGAGATAGTTTATTATAATTATATTAATTTGATAAAGTCTTGTTATTGAAAAAAATGTTTTATGCCATTTTTGTTTTTAACCAGTAATCAGTGTGTATAATAAAAACCCTGCATAATATATAGAATAGTTGAAATTGCTTTTAAAGTAATAGTGCATCTCTAAACATAGTACTGGCGGACATATTGACAGATTGCAGTTATTAGTGCAGTCGGACAGTTGTAGTTCCGATCACTTGCTCCATTTACTGAGCACATGTGCTATTTTGATTAGACTATCAAATTGGACGCTATGTAATAGTACACTCACACACATGAACTTCTATTGACTTTTACTTTTTTTCTTTTTTGCCCTCTGTGTAGAATACAACATTTGTCATCCTGCCAGGCAGCTCGTAAGAGGTGAGCAAAGGCAAAATATATGATTACTAGCAAGACCACTAGTGGAAGAGTGCTGTGCAGCAACGTATATGGATCCTTACCTTTACCTGCCGCCATAATGACATGTTCCGGTCCGGAGGGTAGGGTAGCCGGTAGAGTTGCACAATCGATCTAATATCCCGACCATGGGATTTCACACCTATAAAATCTGTGGTGTTAGGTCAGTAGCCGGTAGACTTACACAATTGGCCTAATATCACCACTGAATTACGCACCTAAAACATCTTTGGTGTTGGGCCACCGTTGTCTTTTACCATCAGGGGATCCGTTTACTTTTGCGATGTTCACTCCCATAAAAAAAACAATGAAATTCCACCAAAGGTCGACGCTGAAGAGTATAAATTTAGCAGAAATATGACTATTATAGACTCGTCTTTACAAAGTAATATTACGCGCTGTTGAATGAACAAAAGGTTGAGTCACGACTGCATAACTGCAGATTGCAAAGTGCAGTGTTGACTTAGGTCAGGTTTTTGCTATTATTAGATTAATATTACATGTACAATCGCGTTTATCACTTATCACTTATGAAATAAGTTATCTGTAATGGCACTTAACCTTAAGATATTGTTAACAGATTTTAACAAAGAGATTTTATTATAAAAATCCCCGTGTTGGTCAGGGTGTAATAGTTCCGCTTGCATGGCAGCTCGTAAGAGGCAGTGGCGTATGCAGCGCCATCCACCGGGGCCCCAAAGTTTAAGGGGCCTTCGGCTGACCAGCTTTATTCAATCACTTATGAAATAAGTTATCTGTAATACTCTTAGCACTTAACCTTAAGATAGCAATAATCGTTAACAGATTTTAACAAAGAGATTTTACTATAAAATTCCGCGTGATAGTAAGGGTATAATACTCGTAGATTCGTTTGCCTGGCATCTCGTAAGAGGCTATGGCGTAGGGCCCCCAAAGTTTAAAGGGCCCTCAGCTGACGAGCTTTAATTTAGCGAAAAATTCACCTAACTTCGTTATATGGATAAAACATACATATGTATAATAGCAACTCGATTTTCCGTCATAACTAACTTGATATAGGGTGATTTCTAACAATTCCCGAACATTATTTCAATAAATGCATTTGATAAGTAGAAACTAAAACTCGCAAAGTAACGTGCAATTTTAAAAATTTAGTCCATTGTTAAAAAATATTGTAAATTAGAGAAAAAAAGGGAAACGTGCTAAAACTCTTGTTGTAACAGTTTAGTTGGGCCCCAGTTTAGTTTTGCATCAGAATATCTAGCTACGTCAATGGAGGCGAGAAGATAAATAGATCATTACCATCAAAACAAGAATAAAAAAATGTTGTGAAGTGTTGTACAGAGAATGTCCTCTGTAAAAGCGATACTACAAATGTTGGCATTGTTGTCTTTCGTTTCAAATTTCGAATATCCTGGCCTAAGTATGAAATTGTCATAAATTAATTTTCAGGTCAACGCATATTTTTGATTTGATAAAATGAAATAAAATAAATTTGGAACTAAAAGTTATTACTTGCTTACAGGTGGATGACATTTGTGACTATAAATATATATTAGATATTTGAATTAAGCGCAGTAAAACTGCAAAACCGACTTCAACTTGGTCATTATGTACCATGTCTGGAGATATCATTATTCTGTTTTATAAGTTAGCAGAATATTCCGAAATGGTCTCATATATTATTTACATCCTACTTGTAGTTTTTGACTTATACTTAATTATTGCATAATTTTCATGAATTATTAATGCAAAATAAAAATGTATGAACTATTTAGTTTAATTCACAAATCACTCGTCAGATCATTATTACTAAATCTAAGTGGGATCACTGCGAAACTATGACTATCATCATTCCTAAAAAATCTTCAAAATCGGTTGGCTATAGGCCGAGTAATCGCGTAATTAAATACAAAAAAGCAGTATAATTGACAACCTAATCCTTTTTTTAAATTAAAAAATGTAAATACTAGGCTAACAGCAGCGATAGTGAAGCTTCTAGAAAATTATGAGTCACTCGACATACTGTCCTTAGTTAATATATTTCATGTAGTTTAAAAACCTTGTACTCAAAGCTTAAAAGTTTAAAACCGAGAATAGGCAAATTACTATAGAGATCTCTATACCTCTCTCTTTCTGATTCATTACTTTGTACGCAGGACTAATTGCGGGTTTTCCATATAATGTCGCTTTACAGAGCATTTTATAACAAAGACTTTGATTTTGAATACTTTTTTACTCTTTACCATGTAATTTTCCACAGAATTGGAATGCACTAGTACGAATACCATTGCTTATAACATTTTTATTTTAAATTAAGAGTTTTCATGCCCTTATCCTCGAAGGTACGGAGAGGTAAAACCAAAATTGTTAACGAGTATTCGCAGACATTGTAGTCCCACAATTTGATAGGTGACTAACCCATCGTCAACCGAGCAAAAAGTAAAAATTCAAATTGGCAACAAAATAGCCATTCAAAAAAATAGCCGAACTAGCACTATTCAATATCTTAACTCCCTTATCCCTAAAGTGGCAAGAGGAGACACAACCAGGGCACCCACGACTAGCTGAAGACACTCAGACCCACAATGGCAAGTCAATCGCCAACTTACCATAATATATCCAAACACTGGCAACGTTTTTATTAGAATACTAGCTGTTCCCGCGAACTTCGTTCCGCCCATTCTGTTTGTATGGGAAAAATTAAAATGTTGTTTTTCCCAGTTTACTCTCAATTGAACAGAATAAAAGGAATCATCAAAATTCACTCATGATTAGCTGAGTAGTAACGTAACAAACATACAGACGAATCAATAACCTCCTCCTCCTCCTCCTTATTGGAGGTCAACAAAGTATGACAGAAACGTTGATGGAACATCAAGAATACATATAGGAAGTAGACGTCCTCAAAAATATTTAATTAACAATTAAGTCAGATTAATTACTTTTAAAAATATGTAATGTAAAATATATAAAGCGGTTATAAAATTAACTACATTTATTGTTTCAATTATTCATAAAGTCGTAACTAGTTTTAACATTCTATTACTTTCTAATATGAAATATTTACAAAGTCATAAAAATGTGTAATATTACATTTAATATTATGATGTAACTTCTCATTCATTGTAATATTGCGCAATTGTTATTACAAAGTAAAATCATCTGTAATCCTTCTAGTTTTTGATTATTTCAAAAATATCTGACGTAAGTTTCTTAAACGTATATCTTAAAAGTATTTGTGGTTTTTGCCTTACATTGCTAGGGTGGGTTCAATCTTGCTATTTGAAAGAAATTAGTGGTTCAACTTTTCGATAGTAGTTCCAATTTGAGAAACAGATGTCGTTTATTCAATCAATTCAATGAGGTAAATCATTTTTTCAGACAAAGTACGTAATGGTATCTAAATGTGGCGGATATCATCGGACACATTTTTATGCGGATCCAAGAAACGGCAACACCTGATCCAATTCTTTTATAATATTTTCATTTTGATTAAAACTTGCAGTTTTTAATGAAAAAAAATAAAACTGTGAAGTTAATTTTGACGGAAATAGGCGAAAATATTAAAAATTGATGATATTTTATATAAAAGGAGGCTAACGAGCCAGTGGGTCACCTGATGGTGGTCATCTTTCATCAGTATTATAGATGCGTAGCCGATCTTTACGGCATCAGTATGCACTTTTCTTGAAGGTTCCTAAGTCGCATTTGTTTGGAAATACCACCCTTGGTAACTGGTTCCACAAAGGGTACGAGGTAAGAAATGTCTTCGGAATCGGTCTGACTGTGAAATTCAGCGACAGGAATCAGTCCCAATAACACTTCAGAGCATTCCCCAATATATACGCGGTGGAGACGCTCAAATATTTAAGCAACGCTAAAGGCAATCTCCCGATCTTTGACAATTCGAGACGTCTTACATTGGTTGCGGATAAAAGGAGCTGGTCCTGAGGAGTCCTTGCTCAGAGTTGTGAATAGTACTCCATGTGAGGCTCAAATTGCGATTTGTAAAAATATTTTAAATTTCACTAATAAGGCTTATTAGTTTTTATCTTCAATAATATTAAAAAAATATCGAAAATAGTAAATGGTACTTTTTAACTCTAAAGAATTTGGAGATTTATTTTATTTGCAGAGAAAATAAAATAAATCTTGAATTGTATTTTAAAACTCTAAGTTTACCTACTAAAATGTATAAAAGCGTATAAAATATAATTATAATATAATTTAATATCAGCATTTTAAACATAAAAAGATCTCATAAATTAAAAATAAAAAGCCACACAAGACTTTCACAAATCGCAAAGCATAAAAATATAGAAATAAATTTTAAATCGTTAACTTCAAATTAAAAATCTTTTCAAATCTAATCAACGAAAATTTAAATATGTGGCGCTTTAAAAAATTATAAGCGGCAAAGAATTTCCTTTTCAGCGCTTCTCAAAAGTGCTCATTAAGGTATAAAACCCACATTCCACAAAAGATTAGGTGTTGCACGTGTGTGCGTGACACGTGAACGGTACGACACGTGTGGATACGCGTTTGTTGGTGTGAGTGCGCACACGAGTGCGAGTAGTGATGTAATGCCCGCGTTGACGCCTAGCAGACATTTTTTATGGGCTCTGACGCAACTTTTTTGTAAGCGTAGCGGTATAAGGACGGGTTCATTTGTATATTTTTTCCAATCAGTGTCGACTGACGTGCCATTGTAAATTATTGTTATTAATTGGGTTGTATTTAAGGTTCGTTCTTCTTTGACTTACAGAAACATGTTACTCCATTATCACTTAACAATTAGTAGATTACATGGCTATAACATCCAAGTTTTTTATATTTTTTAACTCATATTCAAAAATGTATCTTTTATAATTACTCTTTATACTTCTAATTTTTGTGCTAAGTTGTAACCGCTAAACATCCAAAAAAAGTTCAAAGAGCTGTAGTTGCTAAATTATCACTGTTATAAAAATTAAACTAAGTTTAATGCATTAATACAAAGCTTACAGCTATGTAGCTGTAAGCTTTGTTTACATGTGATTTTAGAATTTACATCTAATGTAAATTCTAAAAAGCCTGAACAGGGTAATGATATGTTACTTTATTACGGAGTTATTTAGAGACTGATATTATCTTCAGGTTTATGAAGTTATGCATTTCTGAATGAAATTTCGAACGTAGATGACCATTCAGTGATGATCCAAGACGGACTGCTTCAGGTGCTTACCAAAGCACTGCTATTAAATTAAATTGTCCACATTTTTTTTGCACATATTTCTAAAATGTTGTTACATTGTTCTAACCTTATATTTTTCTATTTTACAGGTAAGCATTTGCAAGATGGAGTGTTATAAAGAAAATGTCAAAGGTATAAAAATAAAAAATATAAGTAGCAAAAAAGACATCGTGTGGAACTACCCTTATGATGCACGTTTACTACATAGAAAGAACTGCGTATAACTGTAACGCAAGGCTGCACACTAATGCAACAAGGACAGGTCAACGCACTCAGTTGCCTTGCACAAGCGAGATGAACATATATCTAAGCGCATATAAAAGAACGGTATAGATATGTATATCTGAAGTTCGCGCCTGCAATGCGATTTCGTATAAGTGGGAAAGATATGGCAATATGCCGGCAGGAAGAGATAGCTATATAAATATTATGTCTGTTATTTCACTTCCTCCGCTGTGATGCAATAGCAATTTACTGTATATTATGCATCTATTTTGAGACAAAGATCAATTAAAATTTCAGTTTATAAGTTTTTTAATTAATAATTTGTTTTAAGGGTGAAATGAATTATTTTAAATTATTAATTTTTTTTTTATTAAACTGTTCATTCACTTATTTTGTTTATTTCTTAATTATAAATTCGCATTAATACATGTACATAACTGTTTAAAATTTTGGTGAACTTTTGAAGTATTTTCTTGCAAATATTATTTAATTTGTAACACGATATTTTTATAAAAACATAACATTTAGATTCTAAGTTCATAAACAATATAGAGATGAAACACCTTGTATTTTATACTATACTTTATAAAATGTATTTGTAATAATATTTAGCGCCATCTGTGAGTGGATAGCAGAACTAATTAATTGTTTATTACTTTAATATCAGTTTGGCCTCAATTTTGATATATTCTAGTAATTTGATTTCTGCTTAACCATGGAAATTCCAAGATTTAACAATTCGCAATTTAATACAGGAAAATCGATTAAAAATACCGCGTCACCACGCATGCCCTACTTTTCCATTTGTGAAAATATTGTATCTTTTGTGAACTTTTCAGCCTACAGACGCAGTAGAAAAAATAAGTAGGCCTGAGATACATGCCAAACCGCGTGTCATTGAACTCCCACAAAAAGCTGCCAGGTTTTGGTATTGCCACACAAAAATAGCCTTACATCCGCATTGATAACGTCTAAATTTGTATCTTACCAATTTTCAAAAGAAGACCATTTTGAAAACTATTCCCTTACACTTAAGCTCTTTCATTTTACACTACACACATAGAAAATCTTCACACTGAAAAATCAAAGACGCATAGGTAGTGGTTATTATGTACAAAGAAAGTACGTACGAGCTTTCTCTGTGTTGCATTACACAACCTCAAACCTCTCTTTCTATCGCGGACTTCTCTTTCCCACTTACTATTATGTAATAACGGTTGTTGTGATTTAGCTGCAACATTTTCCCTACCGTTATCCCTTGAAGATTTTTCTTCTATTCAAAAAAAGAACGTAATTTCCACATCTCTTAAATATGATATTTTTTTGGGTAAATTTTTTTGTTGTTTAATAAAATGTTTATTATCCTTTATTTAAAAAGGGAGTGTTAAGAAATAGAAACATGTACCTGTCAAAACGCTGCACCTCACATGCGAGTGAGTACTGAGTACATGTTAACATATCGTATTGAAGTGTGGGAGTGTTTAGTGGTGTGCCGCCAGTTCATTTCCTAGTTGTTCCCCCGATGGCCCGCTTGCAACATCTATGTGAGCGGGGCCTTATTCGGCGCGTATTTTCGAAATTCAAATTTTTTAATTTGTGCAGTGTTTGTGGCCAGTGTTAGTGTTGTGTTTATTGGAATGCAAAGAGGTTTGATATAAACTAGGTTTTACACGGCTCGGTTCGAAGCGGTTGTTAAATGATGTAACGTTGTCAAGCGAAACTTTCGTGAGCTTCCATTTAATTGAATTATATCTAATTAACTGTTATGAAAGAACCCTAGTTCTGAATTTAAAAATTGAATTTTTAAACGTTTTTATTCAAACATAACTTAGTTAATTCGGTAAAATGTATCGATGATAAAATAAATATCAGCTTACATTAAACAAAATAAGTGTGATGTTCTTTTTTTATTATAATATTGTTATGACTATTTGACTATCGTTTAAATATGGTTAATGGTGTATAATATTATGATAATTAATTGTAATATTATTACATTTTTAATAAAATTAAATTACTTAAAATTTACACTTTAATTATACTCATAGATATTCGTTGTTGATTGTAGTTTTGCCCTCGTGCCTATTTAAGATCCACCGGAAACCAGAAGAAATGTTTTTCAAAGTTAATTTTTTATTTGCCAATTCATCAAACTTTTTAAGTTTTGATGTGGAAGTGAAACATACATAAAAACACACACTTTTCCATTTATAATTTAAATTAGAATGATAATCGAGATTCAATTAATGTTTAAATTATGTTTTATTAATTTCATTTCGATTTTAAGTTCTGGGCTTCTTAAAGTAAGATTTTTGGTTTAGATTTAATAAACAAATGAAGTACATATTTTTAGTACTACACACATACACTCAGAAATCTGCTTCCTGCATATTATATATACTATATATTACTAAGATACTTTTAAATCCAAAACAATTTTCATTGTTCTTGTCGAAGTTCAAATCTAAGCCATATTTGTTTAATATAGGACTTGTACTAGCGTAAATATATCTTATTAAAAGAAAAAGGTAAAACAGTACATAAAAAAATACATCGGTGAAGCCTCGGCCATGAACTAGTTCAAAATAAATTAATAAAAAAAACAATCTCAAATAAATCATAAGTATTAATAATTTGGTGAAAAACATCTTCGATTTTAAGCAGTAACATTAACAAGTGAAAACCTTATTAAATTTGGACCAGCTTTACATAAGAGGGTAGCTTACACACTAACTGACAAACAAGAACTGTCTTTCTAGTATAATAAGCATTTTTTTTTCAAACACTCATTTACATAGATAGAAAGTCACACCTCTTTTACATAGATGTCTCAGTTCACAGTAATACCAAGTATGGTTTCGTACCTATTTGTATTTTTCTGTAAATACCTACCTATATATGAATATGTAAAATAAATAAACGTCTTCACTCACTCTACCCTTACCAAAGAAGACAATAGGTCTGAAGATATAGCTCATATACGATTTTTATGACAAATGCAACATGTCATACAATATATTGTATAAAATTATGCGGGATGGTGTTGTTAACCCTGAATCAGTATGTTAAAAACAATGCATTAAAATTTAATTAACATTTTGCACTGAATCTTAATAAGAGGTGTAAACGACTAAAACACCAGAACTTTTTTATTTTTATACCTAATCAGACGCTTTCGTCATCATTAGATATAGTGTATCTGTTTAAAAAATAAGATTTTTTTTCTTTCTCAAAGGCTACAATAACAAAGTACCGATAGTATAGGTATATCTTCTGTCTGAAGGAAAAAATCTCCATTTTTTTGCAATACGGTTGAATGGATAGAAAAAAATGACAAACTTTTTTTTATTTTGTTAATTGTCAGGAGAATGTTTTGAAGAAAAAAAATTAACCTAGCTGCGGAAAATTTATGTAATTGTCTTCACCGTCCGTATCCACGACGACGGGGAAGGCAGAGGTACAACCACTAAATAAATAACGACACTAAGTCCAACAATGTGATAGGTGGCATAGCCTATTACCAACCGGGCACATATCCTTTCCCGAGCAACATTTTTTAATTGGAAAATTGGAAAAAGCTAATTTTCTTTTGGTTGCCCGACCCGGGATTCGAATCCGGGACTCTATCACCTAGTAGGTAGGCATCTACTTTAAGGAAGATATTTTGTAACTAATGTAGGCATCTTGTAGAAGTTTTTTTGGAACTTTCCCTAAAATGAGGTAAAATAGAGAATGAAAGTTTTTACAAATATCATCAATTTTAAAGTTCAGATCTTCAATTTCACACACTTTTAAATAATCTCAATATCAAAAATAAAGTTTACATTGAACATAAGCTTAATTTTCAAGATGTGTGTCTAGTTTGCCTATGAATTTATCGCCTTATAATCGTACTACATAAAAGTTCGTAAACTTCATTAGTTAAATATAAAGCTTGTCATAAATATAAATGAATGTTTTGTTTAAAATTTATTAATAATGCATCTATACATATAATAAATCTGTAGAAGGGTCAATTTTGTACATTGAAAATATTGAAAAAATAAATAGCAAGGGGTGTTACTGGATCGATACTAAACCCAAATGAGTGATTAAAAAGTTTTGTCTGTCTGTCTGTGTGTTCAGGCATCACGTGAAAACTAACGGTTCGATTTCGATGAAACTTAGTATAATTATACCTTATTATCCTGGGCATAAAATGGGATACTTTTTATCCTGGAAAATAACGTAGAAAAAAATCTTAATTTTTCAGTTTTATCACGCGAAGACCGACATCCGCGCGGACAGAGTCGCGGGCGGAAGCTAGTTTACTAATATTAATATAATATTTGCAGATAGAATATTTTGGTATAATCATCATACATCATTATCATCATAACACACGTATTCTGTAATTAACAATTTTCATTTCAAACTGCACGTGGATGAAGTCGGGGCTAAATATTAGTTTATAATATAACTAGATAAACCGAGCCTTGTTTTATATCATGAACCGTTTAAGGGCAAACCGGTTTCGTTTTGTCACCAAGGTTTACAACTTCAATTTTACTAACAATTATGTAAGTCTACGACCTCCATTTGAGATTCCCCGGTTTATAAGGTGCATTATTGCAACAGACATATAAAAAGTATCTTCACGCCGATATCCCCGTAGAGGTAGGCAAAGGCACAACCAGGGCACACACGACTAGCCGAAGATACTAAATCCCACAATGTGATAGGTGGCAAGCATATCGCCAACCGGGCGCATGTCCTATCCCGAGCAACATTTTGTATTATTAGAAAATTGGAAAAACCCAATTTTATTTTGTTGCCCGACCCGGGATTCAAACCCGGGACCTCATGCAGTCAAGTCCAACAACCGAACCGCTAGACCATAGAGGCAACAGACATACACATAAATGGTTCATGGAGATTAATAAAAATGATGTATTACGCGATCGCCTTTGTGGTCTAGCGGTTCAGTTGTTGGACATGACTGCACGAGGTCCCGGTCCCGGTTCGAATCCCGAGCAACGGATTGGAAATGTGCCCGGTTGGCGATAGGCTTGCCACCTATCACATTGTGGGACTTAGTATCTTCGGCTAGTCGTGGGTGCCCTAGCTGTGCCTCTGCCTACCTTTTTGGAGATATGGGCGTAAAGACACTTTATTTTTTTTGTATTATGCAAATGTGGATCTAGGTTGACATTCCACGATCAAATCGCTTGGGTATTATACGAGGGTGCTGTCAAGAGTCTCCGAAAGCAGCGTGTTTGTACAAAATGAGTAATGGATGTGGAAAAAAGTAGGCAGATCTGAAAAAATCAAACACAATTTCGCATTTATAATATTAATACAGAGAGTCATGACATGATGTAACAAAGGATACTCCTCAAGGTATTTCTTGTACGAGTACAAGAATACGCTTTAAAATGACCCTTCTCTGAATACAAAAGAACCTATCCCATATTGCCTAACTCATGTCATACTTGTCCGATTTTGAACAAATAATATTTTGTGTTTTAAAAATATAGTTTAGTACTGAATACCAGTATTTTTAGATTTTTTTTGGATAGGTTAGGAAACAACCACATTATTTTCCTGATGTTACAAGTGCGTCGCTATTCATTGGCTAGGATATTAGGCCTATTGTTAGAATCTACCGGCTACTCTACCCTACAGGAACATAACAGTGTCGGTATGGTGGCAGAAATAGATAAGGCGGTGGATCCCAGACCGGAGTACGATCAGAGCTTTTGCTCCTTAAATACTTCTGGTGCGTCAATTTATGACTGGAATCCTAGGCGCAAATCCACCGATTTTCCCAAAGCCTGGAATGCGACGATGGCGAGCACTGGCGCTATACTATATAAGGGGGTGGTTCGTATACGAGCAAGTCATCGCAAAATTCTATTAATTGTTCTTAGTCACTGTGTAAGTGACTTACGAATTGCTCTCCATTAAATTACCGAATTACCTCTTACAAATCGCCTCTGTGGTCTAGCGGTTCAGTTGTTGGACTTGACTGCATGAGGTTCTGAGTTCGAATCCCGGGTCGGGAAACAAAAAGAAAATAGGATTTTTCCAATTTTCTTATAAAAAAAAACGTTGCTCCGGATTGGAAATGTGCCCGGTTGGCGATAGGCTTGCCACCTTACCACATTGTGGGACTTAGTATCTTCGGCTAGTCGTGGGTGCCCTGGTTGTGCCTCTGCCTACCTCTTCGGGGATATGGCCGTAAAGATACTTAAGCTTCTTATAAATTGCTTGGTAGGAAGGAAGTAGACCTATTTTCTTAAAAGGATCGAGAGACTAATATTCAGATTACTTAGCAAATATAGTAAATGTTATAATCAAACAACCTAAATATACAAAGTAATAAATAAACTCTTTACGTACATTCTTCGTTTCCTATATTTTCACACAAAACCACAAAAACTATTTGCAGAAAAAACAGAGGGTGCACTATCTTGGTTTCATGAAATAGATAAAGATAGTTTTAAAAATAAGGAAAAATGTAAGTTATCAATTCGAGATAAAGTTTATTTTTCTTTTACGACAGTGATGTGATAATAGTTCAACTGAAGTGTTTTGGAAAACATGACACGTTTTTGCGGTAACAAATAATTCTTATTAAAAAAAAATAGTTCACAGAATTATGCCGGGCATATTTTATATCTTCGAAGTAATTTTTAAGATTTTGAATTTCGAATTTCTTTTTCTGAAAAACAATTATGATAATAATTATAATTTTTTTATCTTACATTTTCAAGTGTTATTATTTTGAATTTCTATTTATTCTTTGGACAAAGTAATTCGTATATTTAAATTCAAATTTTAAATTTCGAATTTTGTATTTTTAATTTTGTCATGAATAAAGGTGTTGTAATGTTAGTACAGTTCATTAGTAAGTAAAATTTATTTATAGTAACTGTTGTGTGACCATAGTGTCATTGTTCGCCACTGTCGTTTTCCACGTGGAGGGTAAACCACGTGTAAAATTCTTTTTTTCAAATTATTATAAAAAGTATTTTAAGTTTAATTACAAAAAGTTAAAACATTTCAATTTAAATGAATCTGTCATAACAATCCCAAGTACAATAGTAGTAATAATGTCTGGTAAGCGACATTATTCAACAAAATCTTTGCATTCAAACTTAGATTTAAATCAACAATGGACTGTTTCTCCTCGGGTTAGCTGAAAACCGGACAATATCAGATTTCAAGGAGGGTTTCTATCTCTTTCATCACCCTTAAAAACCCATTACTAGAATGAGATGGATATATATATTGTTAATAGCATAAAAGGCGGCCTATTTTCACGTGCCACGTGGTTGGATTGAAAAGCTGTCTGTAATTTCCCCCGGATTTTAGGATATGAAAGACTGCTTTATGCGATGTACTCTTTATTTATTCTAAAGTGAAATGTATTCAAATTTGGAACTATTTCAAATGTGAAGTTATTCTAGCGTTTGACTATTGTATGTTGTAGTTGCAGTAAAATATGGGCATTGTTCGGATATTGGTTTTTGTTGTTTATTTACTTTTATTGTGATTTTCTGTAGTCTACTAATTTAATAAATGCAAAAGTGTATATTTTGGTGTACCTTTTTTATATTAGCAGCTGAACCGGTTTTGATGAAATTTTTATAGTCATAGATAAAACATTTATGAGCGACGAAGGCTCATTTTGAATCTGACATATAAGATTACAATAACATTTAACATGAGTGCTTAATTCCCAAGTTTAAAATAAAATATTTGTTTTTCTTATTTTAATTTCGATTATTCTGTTAATCACGTAAGATATTATTCAAAATAAAAACAAGAACAGACATATTTTACATGTATGACGATAATCCATAATATATTATAAATAACATGGGTGCTATGTTGGCAACATTGTTAAAATTAAAGTTTGTGTGTTTTCGTAGGGTTGTCAGCACAAAATTATTGTTTAGGTAAAATAGTCATTAAAGCATGAAAGGAAAGCACTGCCTTTCAAAAAAATGTTGATCCAGTGACAATTAGTAATCTTATACAAGAAAAAAAATCACAGTCGAATTGAAAGACTCCTGATTTGGACCTTGGTTGCAAATTTATTTCATTCTTCAACACCATCTGTCGTCAGTAAACGCAGAGAGTTGACCTCAAACTTGAATCGTGTATGTAGGTCACTCAGGTTGCTCGTTTTGGGCTAGCTCTCGATCGACCCTAATCTGACCTCGGTGACCTTGGAGCTCAAGTTCACTGCATTTTGAGGTCGCCTGAATTTCGCGAACGATGACCTATTTATTAAATATTTAAAAACATCTGTTGAACTTCGTGAGAAACCTTAACATCATAAATATAGGGTCACACAAGATTCCGCCCTTCGCTACTGTGGTACCGATCTGGTACAAAACTTATCTATACTTGCTACCATAAAAATCATTGTCGTATTCCGGATAAGAAAGTAAGGTTGCTTACTTACGCTAACCGTCTCAATTCTTATTAATATTATAAATGTAAAAGTTTGTACGTTTGTTTGTTTGTTACTCCTCGCAAAAAACTGTTGAACCGATTTTCATGAAATTTGATACACACATAGAATGTAACTTGAATTAACACTTAAGATAGTATTTTCCCAAAAAAAAGTTCCTGTTGGACCATTAAACATTCGGACAACGCCGAGGGCAGGTTAAACATGTGTTAAAGTACTCTAAGGCTTAAGACAAAATTGTAGTATGTTGTGATACATACATATGCAATAACGACTGCACAGCTTAAACTTACAGTACTTTAGTATATTTTTTACCCCTTTTATTAATAAACATAGACTAAATTACTTCAAGGTTTAACCTGATATGATAACCTTTGTTACACTGGTCTTTGGAATAATTTAGTCTATGTTTATAAATAAGTCAGTATTAGCAACACAGTTTAAAATTTTTAAGTTTAACTTCCCTGGGTTAATCTCAAGCTTTTTTGAAATGTCTAAAATCTCTACCAAGTAGCTAACAAATGGCGTGCATCGTTTCGTGTGACACTGACACCGTTGCCAAAATAAGGTGGTAGTTTTGATTTTCCCCTGGCCTGGTGCTTAGACATTCATGTTGCGACGCAGGGTAGGGTAGCTCCAACACAAAAGATTAATTAATATTCTAGCCTAATGTTGGCAACTATTGCTCACTTTGGTCATTGGTGTATATTAACAATGCTATTTTTAAATGCCATCTTTGAATTGTAATAATTAAACTAAAACTTCCGGGACTATTAAAGAAAGGTTGGTAACCCACATTCATTTAACATCTCTGGCGTTTGTCAGCTTTGTATTTCTTTTCATCCCATGATTCCCTAAATTGATTCGAAATTCTCTAATCTGTCTCCTTGTTTGTGAAGTCAATATTAATAAGTAAGTATCTTCATGCACATATCCCCCAAGGGGTAGGCAGAGGTACAACCAAGGCACCCACGATTAGCCGAAGATACTAAGTCCCACAATGTGATAGGTGGCAAGCCTATCGCCAACCGGGCACATTTCCAATCCCGAGCTACATTTTTTTCATTAGAAAATTGGAAAAACCAATTTTTCTTTTTGTTGCCCGACCCGGGATTCGAACCCGGGATCTCATGTAGTCAAGTCCAACAACTGTCAATATTAATGGAGATACAATAATAATTTTACCACGCCCTAACGAAAATAACAGATGTTGCAGTATTTAAAAAATATTATACCCCGCCTAAAGCATTTTATCACATTTTTGCCGAAAAAATATGGAAACCCGTTAAATAAATTATCCAAACGCAATTAAAACCGAACAAACCCGTTACAATCAATAGTCAAGTCCGGGCGTTTCTAGATATCACCGATTGCGTAATGTTACTGCCACACGTTACACATTGCATATTGGGTGTGAGCCTCAACATGTAAAACACATACATTATATAAATACTAATTTTATTTTAAAAAAATAATCCCCAATTTTCTTTTTTTTATGATATTGGAAGGCAAACAAGAAGACGGATTTCCTGATGCTAAGAAATTCACGCCGCCTAGAGACACCAAAGGTGGTAATGGTGCGTTGCCAACCTGACGCCGGGATGTTAGGCCTCGAGCAAAAGTAAGTTTACAGGCTACCTTACCCTCCGAACCGGAACACGTCATGTTGTCGAACTCCCTAATTTTTGTACTTGTACTTGTATTATTCTCTAATGTTCTTTGGAACATTTTATAAGACACGTGAAGACGCGGTCGATATTCAAGAGTTCCTTGAGTGTCTACGCCGCAGACCTTGAGGATCGGAGGGTTGTATGAAAGGCAATATAAATGTATGATCTTTTCAGCTTTTTCGTACTAACACCGTTATGTATAACTAAGCACAATATACAACATGTTCTAAGCCTGTGCCTTGAAGTTTTATTGATGTCGATTTTTAAATTAAAAATGAGGTTTTTTTGGCGACTGCTGTATTCTTTTGGTATTTAAGGACAACCGCCTTACCTATTCCTGCCGCTAAAACGTCATGATATGTTCCGGTTTGGAGGGTAAGGTAGCCGGTAAATTTACTTTTGCTCGAGGCCTAACATTCCGGCATCAGGTTGGCAACGCACCATTACCACCTTTGGTATGCGGCGTGAATTTCTTACCATCAGGAAATCCGTCTGCTTGTTTGCCTTCCATTATCATAAAAAAAAACTTCAATGTTATACATATATAAACAGACAGCGACTTTCTTATACTATGTAATGAAGATGATTTTCTCAGGAGGTTCTGTTGCCATCAACTCTGGATCTGATGGAATTCCAGGAAAATCGTGGAAATTACTTTTTTTTAGTTTAACGACATAATAAAGAAATGGAAGTCGATGTTTTTGCAGTTTTACTGCACCTTAATTATTTTCAATTTCATTGTTAATGCGTTATGATCGATTTTTGATTTTAGTTTTAAGTTAAAACCATTCATTTTTTTATGTTAGCTACTACTTTTTAATGCCTAAACGTATCGCGAAACGGCCCACCCTGGTGGGTACCGCTTTACCGCTTTAACCATCACCGTAACGTCGTTCGCCACTGTTGTGTTCCGGTCCGAAAGTACCATGAAAGGTATGACAGACGATTGCAGACTCAAATGAATTACGACCTGGGTAACATGGTATTTGTGTTTAGTTGCTAAAACTCAATTTTAATTATTTGGCGAAAATTATTAACTTCAAAAGCTTTGTAAATAAAACTGTGACGCATAACTCCATCTAGCGGAGAGTAGCACTCACTTTAAATGTAAATTGCTCTAAAAGAATTTGTTATGATCAAAATTTGCTATCTAAAAATTATTAAAATAAATTATGTCGTCGTTAATGTTTTCATTATTCTTTGCAATAGCGCCACTTGTGGTAGTTATGCTATGTTACAATAGATGGCGCTTTCGTAAAATTATTTGACTGCGTCTTTTTACTCAATGTAACGAATGAAGTTAATGTTTTTTAATATATATTATAGTATTTCGTTATCGTATATAATAGTATTTCGTTAGAACAAAGATGTAACGACGCCATCACCCGCTAATCCAATAGTACAGTAATTTAAATGACTGGATTATAATAAAAAGTTTAGTCATACTTGGTGGTCGGACACGAAAGAGCGGTTGGTAACACCACATTATGACGTACCTGTACTACGCCAGACCCGCAACTTCGCCCGTGCGTTAATTTGAAGACGTATCTCATTTTTCATATTGGAATTTAAGCATTCGGATTTACCAAAAGGCAAAAATATGTAACGTATGTAGTTATCAAAGATGTTACTGGTTCGCTACCAACATGAGACTGTGATATGAAGCCTCTTATATGTATCCGTAGTATTAATTAGAATTCAACATTGGGACTACAGCGAGCGTTCCCTTTTAGTGATCGTTGTTATCATGTTCCGATTTAGAAAGTAGTTTATCACAGCTTGAGATAAGCAACGCATACTGCATCTACTAGTTTTGATGTAACAGGGAAATATGCTTCCTTAACTTTCGTATATTAAAGGTCATATCCCCGAAGTGATAGGTAGAAATAAGGACACCCACGACTAGCCAAAGATACTAAGTCCCACAATGCATGCGCCGTTCCTATCACTAAGAGGACATTTATCCAATCCCAGGCAGTATCAATATTAACCCACGTTTTTTTGTATTTTTTTGTGTAACAAAAAGTTTTGTTTGGCTAGAAAGTAAAAAAAGTGTTAAATAAAGTATATTGTGGATACGTACAAGTGTTAACTATAAAACAAAAACGTGTGTATACAATGGAATTCCACCAAGTGCTGACGATAGTAAGTATAGATTCAATATTAAGATGTTCGACTCCGATACTTTTACCGCCTTGTTAATAAACATGGACTAACGTTGGAGTAAAATTAAGTTGATATTACATTGTAATAAGATTACAATACCGGGTTGAACCTTGGAGTACTTTACTCTGTGTTTATTATAGACGGTTACTGTATGTTTATCGATTTCTCCGTAATTTCTGAACTGATTTTAAACATTTTTTTTATTTGAAAGAGTCTACTTCTGAGTCCCATCCCATCTCATTCCCATTGCCACCTCATGAACCTATTTTAGTCTACGTAGACAATTTGGTTAGGGAAATCCAAGTCGGTTTTTTTTGCAGTTCTGTTGCAATTCAATTATCCATAGAATTCATTATACTCACACAATAAATGCAAAATGTCTTAAGTTTTGAGTTTAACATTTATATCACAACTAGCCGGACCGGCGAACTTCGTTTTGCTGTCGAAGTCACTGTCAAAGTTGACTAACAGTTTGTAAGATTAATAAACGTTTTTTCCATGTTACCTGCACCTTTCCCGATTTCTCCTTCCACACGAAACTTCTCCTAACAATAACTGACACACCAAAAAAAGATTACCAAAATTGGTCCATCCGTTTAGGTGTCATTGATGACCAATAGAAATAGGAATATATTTTTAGATACTCGTGAATAGGATTATATTTTTATATGTTATATACCAATAGAAATAGGAATATATTTTTATATTTTATATGGATTTGTCAAAATCAAAATTTACTCACCAAGATCAATACTTATCATAGCCTCAGATTGGCAACGCATAATTAATATGGGTGTACATAAATGCATATCGTCGCTTATATTACAACACCGCGAATATGCATTTTTAACGTTACGCTTTTTTTAATTTACCGGATAAAGAAATAAATTCTACGTCTTTTCGACCAATAACATCCTAATAAAGCAGCCAATAAGAGGCCGTAATTTCAAAATTTTATCACTGTCAATGTTGTCATTTGTCGATTTTTGACATAAACACCGCGAATTTGCAAAAACGTATAGTAGCGAAAATGCATATTCGCGCTGTTGTAATATAAGCGACGATATTTAAGAAAGAGGAAATCTTGTTTATCGTTCTATAAAACCTTACTTTCACGGAACCCTCCGCGTGTAAACCGTCTCGCACTTGGCCGATTTTTGTTTTCTTTCGCAATAAGCAACATGTGAATCATGTAACTAATTATCGTCACATACAATACAAAGTGCTGATCTATGATTAGTTGTACTGCGCATGCGCAATAAGATTTATTGTGATTATAATTATTGCAAACGAAAATAAGTATTACTACACTTAGTTTCATCGACGGCTTTGTCTCTGCAATATCTTTTAATCTTTATAAGATACTAGCTGTTGCCCGCGGCGTTGCCCGTGTGGTCCCACAGGAAAATTGTTTCTTGATAAAAACTATCCTATGTGTTTGTCTTATGAGTTTATGTTGCACCTTTATTGTTAATCATATGTTTATTTTTAATGCAAATAAAAAAAAGTTACCCTCTATGTTTTTGCCAAATTTCAAAAATATCGATTAAGCAGTTTTTGTATGAAGAAGGAACAAACAAACACACAAACGTCTTTTTAAGGGCTTTTTAAGGGCAAGAGTCATAGCCATAAAGAATTACCAAAATTTGTCCATCCGTTCAGGATGACACAATCATCATAGAAATAGGAATATATTTATATATTTAAATGGATTTCTGAAAGTCAAAGTGTACTCACCAAGAGCAATACTTATCATAGTCACAGATTGGCAACGCATAATTAATATGGGTGTACATAAATGCTAGTTTAAATATTAATAGTTTTGTCCAACAGTGGGCTAAGATAAGTGTAATAATGACAAGAGGTTTGTTTGAATTTCATTGAACAATCACACCTATAGTGTAAAAAATATGTCATCGGCGCGTCATTGTATTACAAGATAAGGCAGGGTCGTTCAACTTGTTTGGCAATGCTTTGAACTTTAGTACCTTCCATTTGGTAATAGATGGCGTTACTTATTCCGTAAGTAAATACAGTCGGTGTGATAAATTTGCTTCAAATATAATTACATTTTTCCGGGCTTGTTATATTTCGAGTTCTCGTTACCTACTCGCCAAGAAAGACCAATCGTAAAAGGCGAATGTATATTAATTGTCACTATCACCGTGAACTAAGCAGAAGTAATGACCTACTCCAATTGGCCCCTGATGATATGCCATAGAGTATATATTTATTGAGATGAATTAGTAGCTATTCACAATTATCTTTTTCTAGTGCTCCCTAAACTAAAGGTTTTTTTGTAGCGTTAGGCTTACTGTTTTACGTTCTGATGTAGGTAGGTTCTGTAGGTAGGTTCTGGTGAGGGTAAGGTCTAGGTCTAGTCTAGAGTAAAGTAAGCTAATGAGTAGGTAACTCCAAAAGCATTATTTCACGTCACTAGTTATTACAACGCATTGGTAACATCTTTGTCTACAGACAGCTGTTGTCTCTACTATAGATAGCTGTCAGAATGTTTATCCTGCTGCGAGTACGTTTATTATCACATAATTTACAGCATCAACAAAAAAAAAATGCTCACTCTCCAAGAAATATGGACCTAATAATAAAGTATGGGTACCTAGAAAAATCGTCTTGAAGGCACGGCATTCCAATATAATTCACTCATATTTCAATACCATCGAATAATAAAATACAATGTACAAGGGTTTTATATACAAATACATGAAGTTGAAACATTTGCGGGTTTTAAATAAATAGATTATTAATTATAATAAATCGTGTAATGGAAATTAAAATAAACATTAGTCATCGTTGTTGTTGGAAAGTATGCATTTTTTTAAGTATTTAATAATCCTATCGCCTTTTGTGATTGATGATACTTTATTTTTTTTAAATGTATGTGTTGGCACATGATAAGGCTGAATACAGATATTATTTGTAATATCATCATGAGTCTAAAAGGATTTCTGACTACAACATCACTATTGTATATGCTAATTACTAAATAGTATAAGGGAAGGTCTCTGCTGCAAATCTTTGCCAGACGAAGCCATGTTTTTACTAACATGTTTCCTTGTTTAACATTACTATAAACTATTGTTACGTCTCAAATAATTTGACTTACATATGTGTTTAAAAATAGATGAGTAATAACAATATAGTTCATTAACCTTGTGTTTGACCTTCAGTTCCTCCTCTCGATGATAGATGGCGCTAAACAGCTTCAATTAGGTTTATGCAAGAGCGTTGATCTTGCTAGGGTTATTGGTCGCGACTTGAAGTGTTTATGTAAAAAATACTATGAGAGTGTCATCTTTAATATTTCCGGTGATAAATGTCGTTTTTTTATATTAAACTGAATTTGCAGAAAGACGGACGCATTTCCTGGATAGGCACTAAAGATGGTATAAGTGTTGTACCAACGTAAGAAGAAGCACTTATGTACCTACTTTTTAAGTATTTTCATGCCCATATCCCCGAAGAAGTAGGCAGAGGCACAACCAGGGTACCAACGACTAGCCGAAGATAATAAGTCCCACAATGTGATAGGTGGCAAGCCTAGCGACAACCGGGCACATATCCAATTCCGAGCCACGTTTTTTTTTTATTAGAAAATTAGAAAAACCCAATTTTGTTTTTGTTGCCCGACCCGGGATTCGAACCTGGGACCTCATGCAATCAAAACAATTTTTCAAAAGTTCTAGGCTTAGATTGCACGCTTAGTGGTAGGCTTGCAACGTAATACATCGTCGGAGTAAGTAGTACCTTCGGATAATCGGGGGTGCAATGGTTGTACCTCTAAATACGTTATTAGGGATACGGTCGTGAAGATACTAATACAGTTTACTAGCGTACTTATAAAGAGACGGATTACCTGATGGTAGAAATACTCGTCACCTATAGACACTAAAGATGGAAATGGTGCATTACCAACATATTGCTGAGGAGTTACGTTTCTTGCATAAGTTAACTATCTCACCTTCTGGACCGAATCACGACAGTAGCGAGCCCTGAAACCCAATAACGTAGAAATAATACCAAATTTTCAAATATTTTTATTTGTTTCTTAAGAAGATTTTCAGTGTTTTACTTGAAAATTATTTTTACATCTTTACGTAGTCAGAATAAGGAGTAGAATTTTACAATGGCTTATTTAAAAATATTCCTGAACAAATTACAACGAATATAGCCTTAAAGTAAACGAATTATTCGCCGTTGGTGTACCTACCGTCGCCACAATTTCTTTTCTCGATATTGTCTTGTTCCAGTTCAGAGGGTAGGCTAACCATTAAACCTATATACAAAAAAAATAAAAAAGTTAGACTTATATAATCGGATTAAAATCTTAACCTAAGGTTGGCTACGTACTATTAACATTTTTGGTATCTATAAGCGATATGTACTTCTTACCATCACAAACGCCTTTGCTTCCAATATAAAGGAAATTCCAGAAGCAAAAGAAACATGCGAAAAACCATTTTATCATTCCACTGATAGCAACGTACCGCTAACATTTTCGGTATCTATAGACTGCCAATGTGATAAAGTCCAGTCCTTATGTGCTGGTTTACGCCACAAAAAGAAAAAACGTGACGGGTTTTTGCACTAAGTAGATTATTCCATTGAATGTGGCCTTGGTCCATGAAAAGAAGGATAACGTACCTGGGAAGGTACCTAATAAATCATTAAACTACTACAAGCTACCTACTTAGTTGTATACTACCTAGTCTACCTAGGTAGTAGATTTGCTCGCTCGGATTGGTTCTACCGTCTACTCTATTCCATCTACCGTAGCTTCATTGCTCGCCATTGCTTTGTTCCGTTATGGAAGTTAGGGTAACTAGTAAGTTTACGTTACCTAATATCCCGGCCACAAGACACACCAGTAACATCTATGGTGTTTTTCTTATGATGGCTTTTTTCACTATCAAGAGGCTTATGTTGTTTTTTTATTGGTTTGTTTAATATGAAAAACAAATATTTCTGACGCAACTACATGCAATATTCCTTAGTCAGTAATTTTTCCTCAAACTTCAGTTTGCTAATTCGCGGTAAATTCTTGCAAAATCTGCAAATTGTATAATGTGTGTCGGTCAACGAACTCGTGTGACTAATCGATACATTCAATTTTGTTTAGCATTTAATTAATTATGATAGTTTTATTTAATATAACATTATTCATTTTGTATCATCGCGTTGGTCCAAGACCCCTGTGTAAAAGTAAGTAAGTAAGTATCTTCACGGCCATATCCCCGAAGAGGCAGGCAGAGGCACAACCAAGGCACCCACGATTAGCCGAAGACACTAAGCCCCACAATGTAATAGGGGGCAAGCCTATCGCCAACCGGGCACATATCCAATCCCAAGCAACGTTTTTTTTAAAAAATTGGAAAAACCAAATTTTCTTTGTGTTGCCCGAACCGGGATTCGCACCCGGGACCTCATGCAGTCAAGTCCAGTACCTGAACCGCTAAACCACAGAGGCGATTACGATACACAACCCTTGTGTAGAATAGACCATATGTGTGCCTTGAAAGAGGCAGTCAAATAGGTTATTGCCAACAAAACTGGTGGTAGAGTACTGTGCAGCAGTTTGCCGGGTGGAGATCCACCACTTTAACTATTCCTGTCGCCATGACGATATGTTTGGCAAGATAGCGTTCTCTGGGGCGAAAACAGGAAACAAGTACGCGGCTCTTTAGATTGTTGTATCGTCTCTGTGATCTAGCTGTTTTATGTTGGAATTGACTTTGTGAGATCCCGGGTACGATTCTTGGCCCGGCAATAAAATGTGATTTTCCAATTTTAAAGTAAGTAAAGCAAGGTTGCCTGGAATTGGATATGTGCCTGGGTGGCGATAGGCTTGCCATCCATCACATTTTGTTAGAGTCTTCGACTGGTAGTGGGTGCCCTCAGTACCTTTACGGGGATATGAGCGTGAAGATATTTTTATTTCTCTTGTTGGTAAAAGACAACTGTAACCTGGAGTCACAATATATGTTGCACATACGTCGCAGTCATGTAGTCGAGAGTCAAATCTGCTAGGACGTAACACTACAGTGCCAAACACTGTCATAATAGCAATAGGAGTATGTGTTGAACCCCTACACTGGCAAGTTCAATTTGTGAGTTGCGGATTATAAACATCTGAAATTTTCCCTAATATAATCCCACAGGATTGTGTTATATTTGTTAGAAAAATTAATTTTAGAAGTCTCGCGCCAGTTTATATTAACATGTAAATATGCCTAAAAAATACTGGATGAATTCTTTTTATGAGTGATTTAGTTGGCTTCTCTTTAAGTTCAACAATAACGAGCACTGACGTAGTAACTACTGGCAACTTTAAGATTGTGATTCTGAAGAACATTGTAGAATATCACAATATGGTGGCGGTGGAATTATGTTTTTGGTAGTAAGGTTTTAAAACTTGAATTTTTGGAAAGTAAAATTGTAAATGGAAGTTAAATATTTTTTTTAGTAAAATCAACTTGGTATCCATTTCCGCCTACCAAAAAGGGATATTGACGTTAAGGTTTTTAAATGCTACTGATCCAAAACATTTTTACTGCTAGGTTTTTAAGATGTCGCTTACGAGACTTATGATCACAATTTCAGGTTGGCAACGCATTGTTATTACGCATTTTTAGAAGTCTAATTATTGTTTATTTTACAACGGCTTCTATTAGATTGGCTATAAATACAAATAAAATCTCACTTAGTCATCTGAGAGTAAATAGTCTCTCTGATCTTATAGTTCTAACTATTTAAGAGAAATTTGGTTCCTACTGTTATCATTGATATTAAACATTAATCTAAATCTAAATAATATTAATCATGAGCAAGTAGTAATTAAAATATTTAGTAATACACAATGAATAATATTTAACCTTATCTAAAACACCTCGTCACATGTTAATATGTCTGTCCTTTACTAACACGAAGTAATTATATTTCTATCCCGTTTTAACAATATGTTGGCGGCCGCCGACCGGGCCGTTGACCCCCAAAAATTTTCGAGGTTCAACGAACGACCGCGGCAAGTTGAATGTACGGTGTTACGTAGTGTAAGAAGTTCGCTATTTTTTTACGTTATCTGTTATTTTCGCGCATTTTTAAATAAGGAACGTTTTGAAAATGAAAATGTTTCTTATTTCGAATCATTCATATAAGCAACATTGTGTTCTTTATTCAAATTTGATTTTAGTTCTTTTATACATATTTAATTTATTAATTGATTAAGTTTCCAATTAGATAGGTGTCAATTAAGTTGAATTGATACAAATTTTGTTTATTTCTATTTGGGCTTGGATTTAAATTATTTTATTTACTGTTTTTTATAGAGTTTAGAAAAAATATATTCTTTAAAGGGAAATATTTTTGTAAATATAAAAAACATAAAATACGTGTACAGAGGTTATTGTTCTTTTACAAAAATGTTGTGCAATATTTCAAAATTTGAAACAATAAAGTATTTTTTTCAAAAATGTTCATAATTTTCTTTGAATATAACATTAATGCTTACCATTTTCTAGTTCCATTTGTAGTTTAGCTAGCAGTAAGTGCCTTCTACTGTCGTGTTCCGGTATAAAGGATTAGATTGGCGCTTAACTTAGTTGCGGTAGAAGTTTGATAACCTTATCTTAAGTTTGCAGCGCATCAATAACATCTTTGGTTCCAATTACTATTTTTTAACTTATTTCGTTATAATTTTTGTGTATAGTTATAGTAGGCAAACAGATGTATTTCATGATGGTTGATGGCGTTGAATTCTAAGGCTTTGTTGTTGAGTATTTTCAGTAACTGACAGACTTACAGACAGACAGATAGACTTTAGTCGCAAAACGTGATAGAAACTTATTCAATCCTGGGCAATATTGTTTTAATTAGAAATAAAACAAAAACTTGAGTTGCCTAACCCGGAAATCAATCCTGGGACCTCACGTCATCAACGCCAACAACAGACCACTAGACTACAGAGGCGACACGTCAGTTTGTTAACTGATTTCATTTTGATATACCCCAATTAATCTAAAATATCTAGTCAAGAATAAAAAAAATGTAAAAATATATGCACCAAATTAAAAAAAAATAACTAAATTATAAGTTGTTATTCGAACGTAAATTTTTATTCTATTTTTAATATGTGATATATACAAGGACAAGGGGACGGACTAGATCGACTCTTACCGCACAGCCAAAACCACGAAACGGATTTAGCTAGAATTTGGATTATAATGACATAAGCATCCGCTATAGTGATTTTCAGAAAGGGATAAAATAGAAGATGTTAGCTTATATAAGTTTTATGCAGGCGCAGCGCGCTAGTTTAAAATAAAATAAAAAAGATGTCTTTTTAAATGCGACATTATGAATATTTGAAGTACAATCGAAATAAGCCAATATGAACACCGTCGTGTCAATAGAAATGTCATCATTTGACATATCATGGGGCAAACAGGAAGAGAAAATTGTTCGTTGATTTGCGGGGTCAGCGAATTTTTCTTCGGTCGTTACCCCGCAGTTTAATGCACGAAAGTAACATTATTTTGGTGTTGTTAGCCACTAAAACGATCGATCTTCTGTAATTGGGATCGATTTCTGTCAACGGGATTTATTAAGGTCCGGTTTACCAGGCCTTCATAGCGGGCTATTTATTAAGGACTGAAATCTTAACATGGAGTTCAATAGATTTAGGACGTTTCAAGAGATTTGGGTCGGTCACATACAGGAGTGTTCTAGAATCTTCGATTAAATTAAAAATTTGAATTTCGAACACATTTTGACATCTGAGTTTATTTCTTTAGTACTATTTTCTAAGTTTAAAAACAAACGCGTATTTTAAATTTAGAATTCCATTAATTTGTATTTAAAAATTGGCATTGAAACATCGCTTTTTATTTTTATCTCGCAACTTCAAACGATGAATTGGCACAGACTGAAATAACTTATTTTAATATTGAATTTTCTTTTATATTATAAACCGTAATATATTTTCTTTTATTGCTGTATTGGTAAATTTTCTTTTTATACGTTACGGTGACTAATTTTAACTTCTGGGGCTTCTGTTTGTTTTCAGAGAACAACAACCTTTACAGGGCATAGGCTTCACGTAGGTATAAATTTCCTTTAATCACTACGTCATATTAGGGTTGACGATCGCAGGTTTTTGCCAAGGAAAAGCTGATGACCTTTCTAATACCTTACGTATATGACGTGGTAAGATGATGATTTTTTAAGTATGATTACCAGAATTTTAAATAAGTTTATTCGTAGAATGATTGTATGAATACTTATTGTTAACAGAAATCGATAATTTTTACGAATTAACAAAGCTAATAAACACTAAAAATGTGAAAGAAATGTTGTTTTACCTGAAGTCTCAAAAGTTGTATGATTATAAAGTTAAATATGTTATATTTGTATCAAAAGTAGTATGTTCGGATGCAATAACGTACTTCGTAAGAGACTGATAAAAATATGTTCTAAAAATCATTTTGCCTTTGGAGACAACTTTTGAAGTTTAATCAAAATATAAAACTTCCAAAGCATGTCATAAAAATGAAAATGCGTAAAAACAAAAGGTTCACAATTTATCAATCTTGACAAAGTACTAAAGGCTTGATGAGAGTTGTGTTTTACTTTTTGTATGTTGCGTAACTGCCACAAATTTTTTTTTAGCACAATACATTGCTTAAGCATAGACCTATTACAGTTGTTAGTTACACTTTTGATGATACGGTGTTAAAATTTCTTTATTAAATTTGAAAAATGAGGTTCTAAATAAAATTTATTATGAAAGAATAAGTGACACTATTATTTTTAAGTGATAGTTCAGCGGGCAAGCACAAGGGTCTCCTGATGGTAAGAGACAACCATGGCAAATGTTACAGGTTACAGGTTACGCCGTCCTGTGGCTGGGATGTTATGTCTATTGAGCAAGTCTACCGGCTATCCTACCCTCCGGCATTATTGAAAGAAGAAGAGGTAAGGCGGCGGATCACTACCCAGGCAAGTTGCTGCACAGCATCCTACAACCAATAGTATTAAACATTTAAGTAAAATTTTTGCGAATAATTTCAAATGAACCCATGCTAATTTATGTACTGAATTGCAGCTTATTTTCCAAGTCCTATCAGGAAAATAAGAACGGTTTCGTCAATGATGCGGACTATGAAGTTCCAGATTTTGCTCTTTGTAAAAAAATATTTATATAAGATTCCAAATATTTTCGTACAGTCACAGTTTTTTTAAATATTTTCTATAAACTATGTCAATCACCATGTTCTAATTTTGTTCCCTAATTGTGATATGATTAAAACAAAACCGATACAGCCAGACCTACGACAACAGTCATCTGAACGGTCAAAAGCTGGGGTTCAAACAACACTGGTCCTGAGTATTTTGGCACATTCAACCCAGTGTCGTTCGTCGACCCACACCAGTTACTACTTGTATCCGTGATGACTTAAGCACTTGTTTAAATAATTATTATAAACAGTGCTGTCGTCACTTATGATTAATATTCACTCACTATATGCGAATTTTGAATTTAGGACAATCCCAAATAATATTTTAAAAAAAAAAATTGAATTTGGAAAACATGAAATGATATCATTGATTCACGATTTGCAAAATTTTGAATTTGGAATATCCGTGACAGATTTCAATTTCAATTTAAAAATCAGTAGAATTTCAAATATTTTTTTAAATTTTAAAAAAATACGTTGTTTTTCTTATTTAAATATTTTGTTGTTCTTATTTAAATATTACGAAATATTTTTTCTCATTGTTTTTTCTCTGTGATTCCCATTCTATTAAAAGAAACGGTCACCAGTCTAACTAATCAAACCAAAAATGTTTTTCGTCCTGTTTTTTTTTAATAGGATCTAAAGGCTGACGCAGCCTGAAAGAAATTCAAATATGTTGATAGAGATCAAAGATTCTATTATTCGATTCTTCTACAAATCGGAACACGACAGGGACAAACCTTACTATTTCTGTGAACTTGATGTCATTCAAGGTGTCAGAAATAGTAAGAAGGCAATAAGCAATTCAGAATCAAAAAATTATGAAATTTTGTAGTAGAGTTGAAAATCAACCCATAAGATAATATTGGATAAAAAAACGTAAATATGAAAATCGTAACTATTCGTGCGTCAGTAAAGCTGGGTATCCAATGTCTTATAAAATAAAATAAAATAAAAAACATTTAGTAAAAATCTTTTCAACCCTACTACAATATTACAAATACGATTGTAAGTTTATTTATTACACTTTCACGTAAAAACTACTTAACCATCATGAAACTTAGTACACATATTTTTAGAAGTATTAAAAGTAATTAAAGATACTTATTTAATGATTTAAACATGACCAAAGTCTCGGGTAAACACTAGTAAGTAAATATTTTGTGAAAAGAAAATATTGACAGCTTAGATCAATATTTTCGTCCAAAGAATGGCTGAGATAAATCTCTGCAAAATTCTACCGTGTCTAGAATAGGTCAGTACTATTCGGCCAGCTATTGACCGCTGGGATCATCGACCCGACGAAAAGTTCGTTTGGCAACATGACGAAACCGAATTTGCGGCACGGTGCGCGATTTATCTTCAAATTCATTAAAGATTACGTAGCCACTAACATTATGTGCAATTAAAATCAAACAAAATTCATTCTAAATTCAAATTTCACGAATGTTCTAGAATATTCTGACATTAGTTTTTGTTTGAAATTCGAATAAGTATGTTCAGATAACGTTATTTATATTTAGAAGAGAAGTTTTAAAAGAATATTGCATATATATTTTAGATTGCCATTGCAACTTCGACATCTATACCGTCTTATTGTTAAACAGGGAGTAAACTACACCAAGGTTCAACCTGGTGTTATAGTCTTTATTACAAAGTGTTAACTATAATATCAACTTAATATTACTCCTACCTTAGTCCTCGTTTATTAATAAGACGCCTAGTTCCTAAGAACAGACATCTGCTTGTTGGTCTTCGAGTCCATTAAAAAGGTTTTAACTTAATTTCATGGCTTACATACAAGAATATCCAGAATTAAATAGGTTTTAAACATATATGCTCGGGCTTAAACCTGATCCTGCCAGGACTAAACCCGAGCCTCAACAAATTTACACTGGCACGTTGTAAGCTAATAAAACTGAGATTAAAAGTTAAGTAAGAGTTAACTTTACTAAGACTTTAACTAAGAGTAATCTCGATCATGACATCTTTTAAACAAAACGGACCATCCGTTCATAAGTTATAATGCGACAGACAGATATACACAGGGAGACATACAAACTAGTCAAATTTATAACATCCCTCTTATCCGACGGGACTAAGGAAAAGACGGTTCAAATAAATAAAAATGACATGACTATTATTACATTACACATTAATAAATAATTACTTTAACTGAAAGACGTCTACCGCGTCACCTATTAAACCATGACAGTGTTTAGAGCTTGAGTGTAGAGTAGCAGCTAAACTAGTAAATTAGGTCTGAAATCACGGCTATAGGACAGAAACTCACCCATAACATCGATATATATTACCATCATGACAGTTATATTAAAGAGCTATATGCGCTGTTTAACCACACATAAAAATAACTTTGGTTTTAATTTGAGTATTTTTATAAAAAAAAGTATCTTCACGCCCATATCCCCGAAAAGCTAGGCAGAGGCACAACCAGGGTACCCACGATTAGCTGAAGACACAAGTCCCACAATGTGAAAGGTGGCAAGTCTACCGTCAACCGGGCTCGTCTTTTTTATTAGAAAATTAGAAAAACCCAATTTTCTTTTTGTTGCCCGACCGGGGATTCGAACCCGGGATCTTATGCAATCAAGTCCAACAACTGAACCGCTAGACCACAGAGGTGATTTTTTTTAAACACAAAAAATTTTAATGATTTCATTAAAAGCTGAATAAACTCTAAACTCGTGTCGTTGATCCCAGCTTGCTATGAAGTATTTCATGTAATGACGTTTTACAATGTATTTAATGATAATTATTACACGGATAACGACAATAATGACAAGGCCATCACGATTTTCATTTAATGATTAGTCTAGAAACGCCATGACACTATTTTGAAGGTACATCGACCTGATACAGTGAGACACATAGATTTGGGTTACAATTTAATGATGTTAATGGATTTCACCAAGTTATTTTTGTGTCACACTGTACTGGATCATGGCTGGGTTTGAAACGAAAAATCATTTGCGTGTCAAGTTTAGTTTTTTAGAGCATAAATAGGCCACAGCCACCTAACCTATTCTTACTTTCATGATACCGATGCTCGTCATTGTCGTGTTCCATTTGTGGCTTGGATACCCGGTCAATTTGTACACGTGGCCTAAAAGCTAGCTGTTAGAGAGCGTCGTACCAGTTTTATCTGTGGCGTTTACAAGCGACTTTTTTAATGACTAATATATTGCCAAATTTTTTATGATATTGAAAGGCAAACAAGCAGACGGTTTTCCCGATGGTAAAACATTCACGCCGCCTAGAGATACCAAAGGTGATAATGGTGCGTTGCCAACCTGAGGCCGGGATGTTAGGCCTTGAGCAAAATTAAGTTTACCGGCTACCTTACCCTCCAAACCGGAACACGTCATAACATTATGGCGGCAGGAATAGGTAAGGCGGTGGTACCAATCCGGGTGAGTTGCTGCGAAACTCTACCACCTAGTAAGATGTCACAGTGTTAGTGACGGTAAGCCTATGCTCGCCTCTTACGAGCTGCCTGGCAAGAAGGCAGATGGTCTATTCTACAAAGGAGCCCGGACCAACACGGGGAAAATTTCGCGGTTTTTACAACTTCACCGGGCTATAGCTACGATCGATGTTTTTTTATTATTATTAAACAAACAAGCGACTAGACTCCCTGAAGGAAAGCATCACCCCTGCTAATGTTTTTAGCTGCCAAAGCGACGCCGGCTGTTTAGATGTTTTTTTGTTAAAAGTTCCCAAGCATATTGAGAAAACTAACTGAAAAATCTCCCATTTTTCCGAAGTTAACAGTTTAAATGAAAAAAAGAGAAGCGAACAGTTATAGACGTCCAAGCTTTAAAATTTTACTTGCAGTTTGAAATGCTTCAAACTTTTTAACGATGAGTTGAAAGGATTGTTTTAATTCTATCTTAATATATATAAATCTCGTGTCACAATGTTTGTCCTCAATGGACTCCTAAACCACTTAACCGATTATAATAAAATTCGCACACCATGTGCAGTTCGATCCAACTTGAGAGATAGGATAGCTTATATCTCAATTTATGGTAAAAAAATTACCATCCGAGCGAAGCCGGAACGGGCAGCTAGTAGTATAATAAATAAAGGGAGTATCAGAGATATTTGGTTCGTTTACTTGCAGCTTAATTGAAATGTGTTCATTTTATCAATTACAAGTACTTGACATTATAACTAATAAAAGTGCGAAAAACACATTTTTCACGGTGAGGTAAAGAGGTTTAAAAGATTATTTATATCTTCCAGAAAAAATCCCAAATTCAGAAATAAAGAATAAACCTGAAACCCAAAACGTCAGTTAGTAACGATGAAAATTAGTATTTTGAATTTCTGGTCAATACCCATTAACTCATATCTATTTTAATTTGATATAGCATTTGTGTACTAGTGGTATAGTATTACCACTGACTCTATGAGGTTCCAGGTTCTCGGGAACGCCTCGTTGGTCGAGTGGCTAACGTACACGCCTAACTACGCCGACCAACCGCGAGGCTCGGGTTCGATTCCCGACGGGGGCAGGCATTTGTGTGATGAATATTTAGAAGAGTGCATTTCCGGATCGGGTGTTTATTAAATTTATTCTTGAATCTATTTAAGTATTTCTATGTAGATATTAGTATCGTTGACTAACACCCATAACACAAGCATATAATTTGCTTACTTTGGGGTTAGATTCAATTTGTGTAACTTGTACAGGAACATTTATTATTTATTTATTTGTGCACTTTCACTGAACAAAATTGTACAAAATGCCACCAAAATTGACTAATTTCACTCAATATCAACAAGAAATTCAATAATTTTATGAAAAAACTTCGAACATGGCGATTTTCTCTCCTCAGGAGACATTTTCTCTCGATGGCGCCAAAACTCTTCACAAACCTTGTTTATCAGATTTTTACTTTAAATAAAGAGAATGTGCAGAGCTTTATTTTTATCAATCTTTTAAGTTAAATTTTGTTGTATGATAGATTTTGAGCGTCGCCATTAAATCTCAGTTATTTAAAATTTAGTTATTTAGGTAGTTTTTACTAAACAAAGTGTTCGAATTTCGAATACACATTAAATTTCTCAATTTTTATTCTGTACTGTAAGGTAACAGTATTTTCTATAAAATTAAATCATTTACTTCTAGGTATATTGTGTATATACCCAGAAGTCTTCAAATTTCAAATATGTAATGGATTAACTTAGTGGAACCGATTCATATTTTTTAATGAAAATGTACGTTACAATTGCCAAGTACAATAAACGACCTTTTTAATTGCGTTTTAGTTATTTTTTTCTTATGAATAACTTATTTTATTACGAAAAATTGCATCAAAATTCCCAAGTTTATAAACGACTTTAATTAATTATGTTTTAGTTACTTTTTTAATAAAAAATGTTTTTGAAAGTGAGTATCACTGTTATTCCTATTCGATTTTCGAATTCTTATTCTATTTTTGAATTCCTTTTCGATTTTCGAATTCCTATTCGATTTTGATTAATCTTTGTTATGAAAAATAAATAACGTTACAGTTGCGGAGGTCATTAGACGACCTTAAGGCCATTTCCCTTAGGGCGTGACTCGGAAACGCTGAATGGCCTGTAATGAGGACTCATCTTTTATTATGTTAATTGCGATTGTTGTTGAAAGTAAACTTTTTGTGGCAATAAAACTTTTTCAACTGTACTTTAGTAGCGTTTTAGCCGTAACCGTACTTGTTTTATTTGGATACACAAACTAAAAGTACACGAGTTTGTATTTATATGCGTGTGTCGATAGTTTGAAAATGTTTGATGGATTATATTTTCAACGTGACCTGGATAGAGTTAGGTAGCATATTGATCTTGCGATTATAATGTCAGTGCACTTTATTATAGTCTTAAAAACTGAAAGGTATAATGACTTACTTATCAGAGAATCTTCTAATCTTTCTAATCTTCCCCGTGTTGGTCCGGGCTCCTTTGCAGAATAGACCATCTGCCTTTCTTGCCAGGAAGCTCGTAAAAGGCGAGCATAGGCTTATCATCACTAACACCGTGACATCTGACTAGGTGGTAGAGTTTTGCAGTGACTCGCCCGGATTGGTACCACCGCCTTACCTATTCCTGCCGCCATAACGTCATGACGTGTTCCGGTTCGGAGGGTACGGTAGCCGGTAAACTTACTTGTGCTCGAGGCCTAACATCCCGGCCTCAGGTTGGCAACGCACCATTCCATCTTTGGTGTCTCTAGGCAACGTGAATTTCTTACCATCAGGAAATCCGTCTGCTGTTTACCTTCCTATAACATAAAATAAAAAAAAGGATCAATTCAGTCCCAGACAAGGAACAGTTAACAAAATTTGAGTGTGTATGATCCTAAAGTTAAACATTTTTAATGACCCTCAACAACATTTGAATGTAATGTAGCTAAGTATCATCTCTATCACGTCAGTTTTCAAACAAAGACATTTGCATCGAAATCGGTCCAGCCGTTCAAAAGTCATGATGCCGCAGACGATACAGAATTTTCTTCGGTTAAAAACAAGTCTTGTAACTGGTAACTAAGTAGATAATTTCAATACATTACTTAAAATATGACCATCTGGGCCTTACCATAATATCGACGAATGACTTGCTGACTTTGGGGCAAAGATTATGGAATGAAAAACGATGCCAACGGGTTGTAATTTCCAAGTGCCTGGCCGTCACTCACAAAACTTTTTCTCTAATAATTCTCTCTATGATCAATGATATCATTGTATCTAAGTACATATTTTACGATTATACAGTTTGTATACTAAATATGTAAATGAATATTACGCCTTCACTCAGGGTTTATATACCTACTGTCCTATAAGTTTCCGACTCCAAAATGCGTAGATGTATCTTAGAAGTAATGTAGGTATATATGCTTCCTCTAAAACATATTTTTTCAATTTATCAATAACTTACTATGTAGTTACAGTTTTATAAAGTTTTAGCAGAATGTAATCATAAATAAAAATATACGTAAATATTTATTACTTTTATTTATTCCTCAAGTTTAATAAAAAGACAACACATATTCGTTAGCAATATCATAACTAATGGTTTAAATTTTCTATTAAAATTTACGACCGCTCATCGCTTCAAAATTCATATATTACTTAACAACACAAACTCCCATAAGTCATGGGATAAATCTTTCAGACTTGGTACTAATTACATACGAAGCGAAGATCCGTTTTAAATTATAATTTATCACTTCGATTTCGATTTCTAAGAACATTAATATGAAAAGTCTGTATTTTTCCCAACCTACACCTTATAAAATAAAAAAAAACAATTAGTCACCTGCGTTTACGGCTACGCCCCTCATCATAGATGTGTGCGTGAGTTGTTGATAGTGTGCGGTCCGCCCGTTCAGCGAACCCGCGTTGCGCAGTGGAGCAGACGTTGACCCACCACGTGGGTTGCAAGGAACCAACGTCGTGGTCTTATCGTGCCGTGCCTTCCCGGTGCCATTTCTGTTTCATAACTCCCGCGCTTTTGCGCTTATTTTTTATCGTACTTGCCAGTAATTTTTGTTCTTTTTTCAATTTTTTTTGTAATGTTGTTTTTGCGCTTATTTTTTTTATCGTAGTTCACATGCCAGTAATTATTGTTCTTTTTTCATTTTTTTTGTAATGTAGTTTTTGCGCTTATTTTTATCTTACTTTTCTTGACAGTATTTTTTTTTAAATTCTTATATAATTTTTGTTATTAAGTCTATGCGCTTAAAGTTTGGACTGATTTGATTTCGAATTTATAGTAAATATTTGAAAAATGACAGAAATTAAGCGCATAAAAAGAAAATAAATTGTTTTTTCAAATAGCGGACGCTTAAGCAGATACCTACCTAGTAAATTTATGTAAGTACCTAAGGTCTTTTAGACTACTAGTCTATGACGTTACCTTAAACCTAAAGGACTCTTTATTTAACTGACGTTGATAAATGTAAATATTTACAACATTTTAAACAGTATATACCTACCTACTGAAATATTTCTTTATTGTTTATTTTGCGTAGCGCAAATAAACGAGAATCGACTTATACATTCCAATTATTCCCCGTTTTGCAAATCTTTTTCTAAACTATTACAATGTAGAAATTTTGTGTTTTTACATCTCTATACCATTTACACCGGGTGAAATTAAACAAATCCTACAAACGGAAGGTGGAGGTTCAAGACACGTTACTTTATCTTTTTCGCTAGTCAATTTACGATTTTAAATTTCCGTTTATTTCAACCAGTACATATTAGTTAGCAATTGCCAACGGCTTTGCCCGATTTTTAAGTTATTCAGCTCTTTTCCCGCACTTATTACGACATCGGGATTTAAAGTAGCGTAAGGCATTCTCCAAGACACACTCTATTTTAATGCTAAAATTAATGGAAATCGGCTAGGCCGTTTTGACATAAAATCTGAAAGTGCATATTATAACATTCACCCGTTCGCATTAATTATAATAGTAGGAAAAATAAAAATTTAAAAGTTATCTAACTTTACTAATTAGTTACTTAATTTAAGTGAAAGATTGCAAAACTTATTTTAGCAAAAAAATTAATTAGTTGTACCTGTAAGTGGTGCTTAATTATATTTTTATACTTATGAATTTCAGCGAGATAATTCTAGCTCGTGGTTAAATATCTTTTACTAAAAAACCACGAGGTCGTTGCCCTCGTTTGTTGCGATTAGGAATATTTTTGCAGAAATAAATAAAATTTATTGCATATTAATTTTGGACAAGACACACGAACATTAAGTTTTGTGAGAATCTACGAGTTGAATGACGAAATTCTTAAATAATTGAATATAAATTGCAATTTATTTAAATAAATAATCGCCTGTGTGGTTCAAATCCTGGGTCGGGCAACATAAAGACAATTTGGTTTTTCCAATTTTCTAATTCAAAAAAACGTTGCTCGGGATAGGATGTGTGCCCGGTTGGCGATAGGCTTGCCACCTATCACATTGTGGGACTTGGTGCCCTGGTTGTGCCTCTGCCTACCTCTTCGGGGATATGGGCGTGAAGATATATTTTTTTAAATAAACGAAATACTCATATTTTTGTTCATATCGTTAATTCAATACCACAACTTTCAAAATAAAAGTCAAGAGTAACATAAGTATGATAACACAAGACTTTTTCTATTTTTTTTAGATTTATTCCAACATATATAGAACTTGAAACCAACAAAGGTTTTGCTCTAAAGTAATTATTTATTTTATCGTCCAGGAGAGACATCAAAATAAAAATTCAAGGTCTAAAACTATTTTTATGCTGATATTGAAAAAAAATAAGTATAAGATGTCAAAATGGAACATACATACAATCATTACTACACATTTGCACATTTACAATGATACTAGCGGGCCGCCCCGGCTTCGCACGGTTATGAAATGTACATATAAACCTTCCACTTCAATCACTTTATCTATTACAAAAATCGCATCAAAATCTGTTTGGTAGTTTTAAAGATTTAACCATACAAAAGGACATAGGGATAGAGGAGCGACTTGTTTTATATTACTAGCTTCCGCCCGCGACTCCTTCCGCGCGGATGGCGGTCTTCGCGTGATAAAACTGAAAAATTACGATTAATTTTTTTTCTACTTATTTTTCCTGGATAAAAAGTATTCCATTTTATGCCAAGGATAATAAGGTATAACTATACTAGGTTTCATCGAAATCGAACCGTTAGTTTTCACGTGATGCCTGAACATACAGACAGACAGACAAAAGTTTTTTAATCACATATTTGGGTTTGGTATCGATCCAGTAACACCCCCTGCTATTTATTTTTTCAATATTTTCAATGTACGGAATTGACCCTTCTATAGATTTATTATATAGATGTAGTGATTAGAGATAAACCGAAATATTTATTTGCGGAATATTCGTATTGAAGTAGTAACAAAATTAGAAGCATATGTTATATTATATATAATATAACATATTTTACCACATTGTCGGTTGCAAATATTTTAATATTTATAAAAAAATATTTAATTATGTACATAATATTTTTATGTCCATACAAAAAAATAGTTTCATATTTATTACAATTTGAATTATGAATTACCGACATTGATTACCGATCACCGAGAGATAGATTGCCATTGTCGGGCATCGAAAAATAAAGTTGTCTATGGTAATCGTCGATAAGAGATCGAGATCCCCGAACCGTCTAGCAGTAAAACTAACTAATAAAACTGTAAAAACCGACTCCAACTAGTAATTGGTTGGTTGGTACTTCCAACGTTTCGATTTGATAATTCTTTTTTCGAAAGATAGCAAATTGTTCCGAAACGATCCCACATAAGTTTTATCAATACTCTACTTGTAATGTTCGAGTCACACTTCAGGCATCAAATTTTCAGTTATTTTGATGTACACGTTTTTTGGAGTTAACACTTAAAAGGACTTTGTTGATCCTTTTTATCTTTAGTTTCAAAGCCCTGACGATGCTGTAAAAAGTAAAACCGGTTGGCTACAAAGTGACAGAAAGTGTTAAATAAAGTATACGGTGGATAGGTACAAGTGCTAACTCAAAAAAAACGTGTATATACAATGGAATATCCCACCTAGTGCCGACGATAGCAAGTACAGATTTTATTTTGATGACCTCATCATTATTAAGTATAACACAAAAATCACTTTTTGGATCATGATAAACTTAATATGAGACCACCTTGGAATCATGGCCTGTCTTTTTGAGAAGAACCAACAACATAAGTTAGCTGTTAACGGAGTAAACTGTAACAAACATACAAAAAAATACATACAGTCAAATTGAGAACCTCCTTCTTTTTTAGAGTTGGTTAAAAAGTATTGCTACATTTATTTATTGACAAAATTATTGTAGTTTATTGAAAGTTTCAAGAAATTCAAAGCATATGTTTTCGCATTTTTATGGCAAAAGACAACAAACACGCACGCGGCTGATCCCCTGATGGTAAGTGAAAACGGCACCATAGATGCGCCACTATCCTGTCGCTGGGGCGTTAGGCCAGTTGTACAAGTATATCGGCTACCCTACCATCCGGACTAGGGTATGATATAGTCATTATGACAACAAGAATAGGTAAATCCCTACCCGAGCAAGTTGCTGCACAGTACTCTACGACCAGTGAAACCACATGGTAAGCAAGCGCCGCCATTTTTATTTATGAAACATGAGAAAATTACGTTTTACAAAAAAAACGATAGTTTTACATAAATAAGTGATGTCAATGCTAATTTTTATTTTAAATTGTCTCAAGATAACTTTCAAAGCGGTAACAAGTACCGTTACGTTACGTTAAGTTTTCAAACTCGTACCTATATCGGAAGCAAGTGCGAAGAAACTTCCAAAAGTCTGTATTTTCAGGGACCCCGCTCCATAAGATTCCTGGATAAAAAGGACAAAAAATAAGCGTTTAAAACAACAGTTGCAAAGCTGCATGTAATAACATTAAACGTCAAATCTGTGACGTAAAGCATAACTGTCGGCGGTAATAAATCGGCGATCAATATCGTTATCTCTGTTGAGGCGACTCGGCCCGGACATCGAACCCCCAAACTCAGTTCAACGCCACTTCTAGATGAGCCTGCGTCCACTAACAGCTATAGTTTTCAATAGGAGCCAGGAGTCTAGTTGAAATTGTCTAAGGGCAACAGTGAAATTGTTTCCCAAATAGCCTGTCGCTAATTCAGCAATCCATTTTAGTTTAGAAACATTTTTATTAATTTCCAACTAACGGGTATCAAAATCCTAAAGTACAAAAATAGTTATGACTAACGTACATACAGCTATATTTTCTACGTTTCGAGTTGTATTTGTCTTTTCCTTATGTTATTTAAAACTGTTATTTGCGGATTACCGACACGATAGAAACGTCTCCAAAACTACTATTTTTTTAATACTTAGTACTGCCTAGTAATTTTATGTAAATATAACTGAGAGGGGCTTCAACTAATACACATCTTCGATTTTATTAAATGTGGTTTACTAGATAACTAGTGGCCCGCCCCGGCTTTGCACGGTTATGAAATATACACATAAACCTTCCTTAACAATCCCTTTATCTATTAAAAAAATCGCATCAAAATCCGTTGCGTAGTTTTAAAGATTTAAGCATACAAATGGACATAAGGACAGAGGAAGCGACTTTGTTTTATACTATGTAGTGATGTTGATGAGTATTGTCTCAAACGTATTTTTGTACTAAAAAATCTGGTTCCAAAATGTTAGCTTGCTGTAGTAAACAAGCTTTATTTTCATGCAATTCACAAACACTGATAGCAGTCAGTCGCGATTTTTCCTTATCTGATATTCAGTGATTAGTTATTACTGATAGTTGCTTGAGACTTTGCTTGTACTTAATCTCTATTTCATTGAAATTTCGGAATGAGAGTATTCCAGTCTGACAACATTTTAACATTCTTTCTTTAAAGTTTTGGCCTTCACGTTAGTATTTTGCCATTCGTCAAGTAGAAATTTGCATCAAATTTTATATCAATTTTGATCAATTATAATTAGTCATCAGTCATAAGTCGTCAGTAAGTCATGTCAGGCTCTTGGGTAAAGCGGCGGCTTCATTACACAAGCTCATGTAAGGAGATTTGGCGGCAACGAGGAAATACATGATACGCTAATTTCTTCATGATTATTTTATTTGTGCACTTTTACTGAACAAAATGCCACCAAAATTGTCTAATTTCACTCAATATCAACTCGAAATTTAATAATTATGAAAAAACTTCGACCATCTTATTTCTCGATTGCGCCAAAGCTCCTATTTTAACATTCTAAAACGAATTATTATTCTTTTTTTTTAAGTATAAAAATATGGACATGCAAAAGAATTTTCCATGTTTAGAAATAGGCTTGATCTAATCATTACAGACTATTTTTTTAGAATTAAGAACAAACACATTTTTGCCATAAGTATAAAAATAGTTATTGAAGTATCTTAATTTGAATTGGGGAAGGGGAAAGTATACTATAAACTTATTACGTAAAAGTTTCCGCTAAGTATGAACCATTAAGATTTTTGAATCAGGACAATTTCTCACAATAAAAAAAACATTTCTTTTTCTATTTTATCAAAATCGAACAGTATCTCTGCCAGTATTTTTTTAATTAAAAGTTTGTTTATTCCATTTTCATTGCTTAATAATTAAATTTTGTTGCTGTAGATGAAATAATTATTTATTTTTAAAATAAATATGTGACTTTCCAGTAGGTAATAATTTCATAAAACTAAAACGCAAGAATTTAATTTCCCGGTTTAATTAAATTCATAAACTTTCCTAACTTAAGCAACAAAAAAATCTTAAGTCAATCGTAAAATAATTGTAAAGTCAATTAACTTTTTTTATTTAAAAAATCGATACCTAGCCAATATTGTTACAGATTATCAACATATAGCTGCTGTAAGAGGGTCATACGAAGTTCAAACATAGGTTCATAGTTCGATGGACGCGACCCGACCGATTCGAATTTGAATTTCGAATGTTCTCAATTTAAGCTTCCGAATTTATTCCATTTTCAATACGTGCAAATGTCCGGTCCGCCATTTTTTTGTTATCGAAATTCAATATTTCGTGAGTTTGACTTAAACACCTTTGATATAAAAAACTACTTTAAAATATTTCTGTTTCTTACAATCTAAATATTGTAATGATTTGGTTAACTTTAAATATAATTACAGTTGAACTCGCAACTCTAAGGATACGCAAAATCATTCGTTTCTTTTAGGTCAAAATAAAGCCCTATGACCGCCGACATATAAAAAATCATTACATTTGAAATCATGTAAAGGACTTTTACCCTTCAGGCCATATCAATAAAGTTATAACATTTACTAGTCATCTATTCTGCATATCTTAGGCAGAATTCGGTGTAAATTTCGGACAGGCAACTCAAAGTATGGTTCTTTCGTGATCCGGTCTAGAAGGTGGAGCAGCCTTGCACGATAGATCTTCCATCCAAGCCTCAGGATAGTGAAACATTGTGTTTATAGATCACAATTGTTTGCTGGCCTCTGACATAAAAAATACGTTATGGCGGCAGGAATAGGTAAGGAGTTGGTACCAACTCATGCGAACTGCTGCACAGCACTCACCCACCTGATATAATTATTGAATAAAATAAAAAAATAAATGAGTATCTTCACGCCAATATCCCTGAAGTGGTAGGCAGAGGCACAACCAGAGCACTCATGACTAGTCGAAGACACTAAGTCCCACAATGTGATAGGTGGCAAGCCTATCGCCAACCGGGCACATTTCCGATCCCGAGCAACTTTTGTTTGTTAGAAAATTGGAAAAATCCAGTTTTCTTTTTGTTGACCGACCCGGGACCTAAAGCAGTCAAGTCCAACAACTAAACCGCTAGACCACAGAGGCGATGATAATAATAATTGAATGTATTTGTAAACCCCGACGGAAAATGAGGGGTGTTATAACTTAAGTTTGACGGCTCTGTGTGAGTGTATCGATTTCGATGCGGATTTTTTATGTGAAAGCTGACGTGTTCGAGGTGGTTCTTAGCTACGTTACTTAAAGGTTTTGTTGGGGTTATAATTTTTAATATTATTAATAATTATATATTCTTTACATATAAAAATTAAATGCCATTCGTCACTCTCGCTAAAACTCGAGAACGGCTAATTTGGCTAATTTTAGTTTCGAATTATTTGTAGAAGTCTAGGGAAGGTTTAAAACACAAGACAAAGAGAAAAACTGCGAGGAAACAAGGAAAAACAGCTTAATTTATTCCATGCAAACTGAAAGTGTGGAATGTAGTTTGCTGGGCAAGTTGGTAAGATTATAAATGTAATTGTTACCGTCACTAGCATCGTGATATCTGACTAGGCAGAGTTTCGCAACAACTCGTCCGGATTGGTACCACCGCTTTACCTATTCCTTCAACTAAAGTCAATGCTTGCAGTTGACGTGTGCCGGTTGGGAAGGTAAGGTAGCCAATAAACTTACTTTTGCATGAGGCCTAACATCCCGGCCTCAGGTTGACAGTGCCAACTATGACTACTACATTTAGTGTCTCTGGGTGACTTGAACTTCTTACCATAAGGAAATCTGTCTGCTTGTTTACCTTCTAATAAAAGATGAAAGTCCAAAAAAATCGAAAAACCCATTTTATATAATATTTATAAATTTCGACTCTGTGGTCTAGCGGTTCTTGACTGCATGAAGCCCCGGGTTCGAATCCCGGGTCGGGCAACAAAAAAGAAAATTGGGTTTTTTTAATTTTATAATTAAAAAAATCGATGCTCGGGATTGGATATGTGCCCGGTTGGCAATAGGCTTGCCACCTATCTCATTGTGGGACTAAGTGTCTTCAGCTAGTCGTGGGTGGCCTGGTTGTGCCTCTGCCTACCTCTTCTTTATAATTTTGTTTATCTTGTAATGAAAGATGAAAATCCAGAAAAATCAAAAAACCCTTTTTTTGTAATATTTATAAATTGTCCACGTACTTCGCCGACAGTAATATTGAAATTGAAGTCCGTTTTCCGCAGTTTTTAGTTACAATTGTTTTGCCAAGTGTTTAGATCAGTGGTCGGCAACCCGCGGCCCGTGCATGTCTTGAAGATAAGTTATAAATATCAAAATAATTTCATGAACGTTCCGCGCTTGAACGTATAATATAAGGTGTATAGTGTAGATTCAGCCTTAAGAACGCGCTTCTCTCCGCCCATTTTCATTTTTTCTATGGGACATGACCAATTATACGTACCTACGTATGTACGTATTTGGCTTCTTGGTAAATATTGCAAGTGTGGCCCACCTTTAGTTTATTTTGCCGCCTTGTGGCCCTTGCCTGCCAAAAGGTTGCCGACCACTGGTTTAGATAGTTTTCCTTTGGTAAGTGGTACAGTAAATTGGGTTAAAAGCGAAACTTCATAATGAAACACGTGGTTTAAATCAATAGTTAAAGAGAGATAGAACATGACGTCAGCAAGGTCGGTGCCACATAGTTTACGGCGCTGAAAATATTCGGAAATTTTACTCATACGAACTTTCTAGAAAATGGAAAAGTTATGCAATGGAATACTTTATACACGGTGTTTTGTAAATCTGGTATTATGTATACTGTTTGGTACTTTTAAGGTGACAGAAATTTCTTGAGTATGCAAAAGTTATGCGAGATATGTAAAAGTATATAAATGTAAATGAAACATTAAAACTGTTTCAATATTTTTGAAATTATGTCATATTCAAAACTTTTGTTTCATAATATTGGAAGGTAAACAAGCAGACGGATTTCCTGATGGTAAGAAATTCACGGCGCCACAAATTAAAATCAAAATATTGCAACCAAAAAAGTAACCGATTAATGTAGGTATGTCAAAATTAAAAAAAAGACCTCGGTGCTGATTATGTATTTCAGTTGCCAACTCAAAATAGAAAATTGTACATCAAATAGCTGTCAAAATGACGTGTTTTATATTTGCTATCTCCAGCGACCAACAGAAATACAATAGAGATAGCAAGCACAAATGACGTCATTTGACAGTTATTTGATGTACACTTTTCCATTTCGAATTGACAACTGAGTAAAACTAAGAAAATTGCAGGGAAAACGGGAAGAACAGCATTTTAATTTTTTCACATATAATCTGAACAGTTGGAACTAAGTTCGCCAGGACAGCTAGTTAATCCCGAAATCTCCAGAAGTCAAGTCCGACGCCAGACCGCTAGACCACAGGCTATGTACACATCAAAATTGTTTGTAATTAATTATTAAACTGGCATGAATACAAAACACAATTAGATTATTAAAATGTACGTAAATAAGTAATATTTAATTAACATTTAAAATATTTCCATAACTAAGGTGGTAGAATGTATTGGAAATTTAAATGCCTCAATAATTTTGTAACATCTTATTAGCACCCATAACTCAGCAAATAAATATTTTTCATTTCATTTTACTTATTATATAACACTAACTGTGTAGCGGTAGTTTTGGAGTTTGTTCGAAATAGACATCGTGACATGTATGTGATTTGATAAATATAGCGTAATATGATTTTGACTACTTTAGAAAAAAGAAAGAAAGAAAATTATTTATTTGCGGAATATGTGTGTAAATGAGATGTTACAAAAATATTTAAGTATATCAACATATTCTACCATATTTTGGTGTGCAAATATTTTAACATTTATAAAAAATATTATTTAATAAGGTACATATGCTTTAATTTCTAAGCCAATTATTTATATTTATAACTAGATTAATTATTTGAAAAATGTAATTAATTTATTTGCCGAAAATGTGTGTTAAAAGCTGTTACAAAAGATATTTGTTAATACCAACATATTCTACCACATTATGGTGTGCAAATATCTTTAAAATTATACTAATTTATTATTAAGATTTGTAACATATTATGTTTCAAATATTTGACCAAAATTTTAAAATATAATAATTAGGTTTAACCCTAACTACCATAAGCTACCATTTAATAACAGTTACTGCACATTATATTACAAATGCAAAAAATTGTAATTCAATGTGCAGTGTAAACATGCGCTATTAGTACAGGGTATACCTACTTTATTTGTAGGATTGAAATACGAATACAGGTATACCCTGTAATAATAGTGTATGGTTTAAAATAAATGAAGTGAAATAAACACTACAATCTGTATACATCGTCAAATAAATAAATAAATAATAAATAAAACAATAACAATAATAACAAATTTCACTAGACATGTTACACAAATTGAATCTAACCCCAAAGTAAGCAAATTATATGGTTGTGTTATGGATGTTAGTCAACGATATTAATACATAGAAACACTTAATTAGATACCAGAATAAATTTAATAAACACCCAGACCCAAAAATGCAGACATCTAAATGTTTATCACACAAATGCCTGCCCCCTTCGGGAGTCGAACCTGAGCTTCGCGGTTGATCGGTGTAGTTAGGCGTGTACGCTAGCAACTCGGCCAGCGAGGCGGTCACAAATGTAACATTTCCTCCCGGAGACAAGTATTTTTTGATATTATAATAGTTAAGCGCAGTAAAACTGCAAAAACCGACTGCAACTATTTCATAGGGTACCACGTTTTTCGAAAGATAGATAGGTGTGTGAACAAATATATGCCGGTTAGCGATAGGCTTGCTACCTATCACATTTGGAGACATAGTATCTTTGGCTAGTCGTAAGTGCCTGGTCGTGCCTCTGCCTAATTCTTTGGGAACGTAAAGGTACTTTCTTTCTTTCAACATCCTCCTAGTAGCTATTTTGACGAGATCGTCAGGCTTAGAGAAAAAATAATGCATTATTAAGTATAACTTAAAAATCACTAGACAGGTCATGGTAAAATCAATATGGACCACGTCGGAATTGTGACCTATATAACCATCAAATTGGTTGGCTATTCTCAGAGTAATCGCGTTACAGACATACAAAAAACATACCGTCTAATTGATAACCTTCTCCTTATTCGTAGTCGGTTAATAAAATAATTTTAGCGAGTCGTGAAAATTGTAATATCGAGTCTTTTCAATCTCAATTCAGATATTTCGTAAAAAATATTACATAACTTTGGAACTAATAAAATGAACTTTCCTCTTTTTAAAGATTTTGTGACCTTGTTGACCATCTGCGGTAAAACGAGCGGCAGCTGTTTAATTTTGGAAACAAAAACTATGAAAAGGTTGTTAAGGATCTGTGTAATACGTATTTATTTTATTTTAATGGGTGCCACCTGCCGCCATTGCGTTAGTGCTCGTTATTGTAGTGTTCAGTGTTGAAGAGTATGGTAGCCAGAAGACTTGTATACGTAGCTTAAGATCCCGTTAATGAAAGGAGGCAACAGTCTATGTGATAGATAGCTAAAAGCAAATTTGTTTTAAAGCCTGATGTTTCTTATATGTAATAATAATTAGGCATGGTTTATGTCAGTCTTGGAAATTTTGTTAATGAAATATTAATTATGAACGATTAAATAGACGAAAACTATTTTTAAATAAAGGAATAATAAATTTTAAAAATTTACATTACAACATTTTTTTTAAAAGCAAGTAAATTTGGAAATATACAAATTCAGATGTATAGTTTTTATCTACGAAATAATATTCATTGTTTATAAAACATGAATAAAGTTTAAAAAAAAACACTGTTCAATTTAAAGTGACTATCAAATGTTACATTTGGGTTACACAGTTCAAGATATTATCTTAGATAGAGCTGGTAATAATTATGCTAGTCCTAAATATTAACAACTTTATCCTTAGTTAGAAATCTTTATAGATGATTGTCCCCCTTGTTGGTCCGGGCTTCATTGCAGAAAAGACCATCTGCCGTCCTTCCAGGCAGCTCGTAAAAGGCGAGCATAGATTTACCGTCACTAACACCGTGACATATGACTAGGTGGTAGAGTTTCGCAGCGACTCACCCGGATTTGTACCACCGCCTTACCTAGTCCTGCTGCCATAACGTCGTGACGTGTTCCAGTTCGGAGGGTAAGGTAGCCGGTAAACCTGCTTTTGCTCGAGGCCTAACATCCCGGTCTCAGGTTGGCAACGCACCATTACCACCTTTGGTGTTTCTAGGCGGCGGGGATTTCTTACCATCAGGAAATCCGTCTGCTTGTTTGCCTTCCTATATCATAAAAAAATAATGATAGTTTTTATCACCACCTAAGTTCTGGCTTTCTTACTAAGCAGCTCGTAGGAGACGTTCAACGGCTCATTTATCACTAACACCATCTCCAATTATATGTGACAGAGTTTTACGACAGCTATCCCGAATTCGTATCTTATCTATTCCTCCCGCTATTAAGTTAGTGATCGCTTCTGTTGTGATCCGGGTGGAGGATAGGTGGAAACGTTAATGCAAGAAACTTAACTAGTTTCTGGTTTTTGAGATTTGGAAATTAAATGTTTTGTGTAACTTTACCAGATACTCTACTTTTCAAAACCGAATCACGACAGTGGCGAGCACATTGATGTTATAGCAGCAAGAATAGGTGAATTAGTAGTACCAAAGCTGAAACCAACTGTTAATGATTAACGGCCAATGCTAATAATGTATCTCAATCTAATGGATTTCAAGCAATCTAGATAGCTGCGTATCCGCCGGCCTATCCCATACCTAATTGCCATATTTATCCTGTCCACAGATATGTTATTGGCAAGCGATGACATAAAAATTGGATCAAAATATTAATCTTGGACAACGAGTTTTGGATTAGGATTGATTATTAATATTGGCCGTAAGATAATAGTGATAATAATCAGGGTGCACTATTGAAATACTACTACAATACTGTATATACTTATTGTAATACTACAATACTATTTGCTTGTTAGGAAAATAGTTTAATATATCACTGACTTCACTAAACATTTACTGTCTTATTACTCGTAATAAACACGGCGTAAATTACGCTTAGGTTTAGCCTGGTATTATAATCTTTATTGCACTGTGATATAGACTATAATATCAACTTAATGTTACATCTACGTTAGTCCACGTTTATTAATAAAACGGTTAAAGTTTAATCCTTGGGTCAATATGCTTAAGTGCTAAAAGTTATTATAAAGTGTTAAATTAATACATTTACAAATCGATCCATCCAAAATTGTAAGTATGTATAGTTAGTACTAAATAACTACTGATCAATCATCTTTGGGTCCTTTGGGGGTTTAGGTTTTTTAAATAAAAAAGAGACCGGTTTGAAATCAATTGCATCAAAATCGATCCAGCAGTTTAGTTATGGATAGTGACAGATAAACATACATCTAGACAGATAGACAAGCAGACCTTTGAATTCATTTAATAGGAATGAAGTACGGAATTAGGGTGTTACATTTGGGGCTTTGTAGACCCAAGTTGAATTAAAATTGCGATATGAAAGAATGTGTTTATTACGAAGAAAGAGCTATTCGGAAATACGCAGTGTTAAAAATGAAAATTACCGCCACAACCGGTTGACAGCCCGTTTTCCGGGGTTAATGAACTGTTAACATAAAAACGATTAAAACTTAATTCCTTAATAATAACCGCGCATAGAGAATATTATTATTATAAGATTATTATTATTATTAAATATTTGAATATCGAATTGCCAAAAAATGCAGCTGGCTAAAGCTTCCGCCGATTCCACATTCAAAGTAGAGTTCAATAGCATTTCACCGAAATCTACTTTGTTTGGGTCCTGGGGTCAACGACATTCCGTGACGCCGGCGCGTCTGTGTGCGCGCGCCGCTATATCCGTACACTATTCACGCACACATCGATACACAAGTTTATACAAGGCATGGTAATGTTAGGCTATTTTGTCTCTTAATTACCAGGTCCCTGTAAATATTTTCCTACATTTAATTACAGTTTTAGCAGGTTTAAGGGTGTTATTTTATAGGGGTGTGGTAATTTTGTGTTAATTGATAGAATTTGGGAAGTTTTGTCTTCTTTCGTCGGGGCGATTGAACTATCACTATGAGCTAAGTTGATTATTCGGTCGAATGAAAAAATATATAATTTTTCGTGAGCCCGAGCCGAAGATTCGACAATGCGTCAGTCACGATCGAGCCGCTTTGGCGTCAACATCTCAGGACCTGCTAGTCGCAGTCGCGTAACCGAGTTGTGATCAACCTATAGTACAAAACCGTACAAATTTTTCCAACTGTGAGGTGAACATATCCTTGTTTTTCAGTGATTGTGCGAAAGTGCTGTGAAGAAAATAAAGAATTTTTAACTCGCGGATTTTAGATAACTGAATTTTGAATTCATTTATCTAAAATCATTATTTTTGCAATAGTTTATATCAAATACTTTCTGCTCCGGTTTTCTTTTTACAGATTTTTATTTGTGAATAATTAGAAACGGGAACAAGTGAAATACAATAAAAAAACAGTGCCTTAATAGAATGTTTATTTAATAACAAGAAGGAAAAATAAATCAGAAACCACGGCGACAAAATGCCCAAAAACTTGTTACTTTTTAAAAAGTTAATACCTGAAATCAACTTCGCAAAAAGAAATCTTACATCGCCGCTCGGTCGAAATATATTTATCAGTTAAAAAGTGGTGCTTAAATCAACCAAGTTGAAACAAAAACTGACAGTGCCATAGTTTTTTCAAAGAAAATTTCATATGGTGATACCGGAAAAGAGTTGCCTTACCCGACAAAGTCGTTTGGAAATTTAAAAAAGGAACACCAAAAAAACAGTGATATTAGTGTAAACCGCAATGCGAATTCAAAATTCGAAGATCACTTAATTGAAAATTCAAAAAAGGAATATGATGAATAACCAATTCCAAGAACTTTTTGGGTCCCAATGGCCCCCGGATAACCATGGGGGTCATTCCTCGGCTTCGACCATGCTGCACCAGGGGTCGAGCTTGAACCCGACCATGGTCAAACGCGAGCCTCATCCCGAGGTTCAAGGTGTGATGCATAACCAGATGGGGATGGATATAACTTCCGGGTCTGTGGCTGACAGTACCTCCCCCCCTCCAGGGAGCAGCGACGGGATGTTCGGTTCATCGATCTCAGGGATGTTCATGGATAAGAAAGCTGCCAACTCTATTAGAGGTAAATCATTTTTTACATTTTTTAAAGTATTTTACAACATCATTTATTGAATGTTTTATTTTTTAATATTCTTCGCTAATATTTTTTTTTAATTTTTTTTAATAAAAAAGTTTTTAACAGAAATTTCTTTTATAAAATGATTAATTTGTTTTAATGTTGTGACAGAAGTTTCTAAAATATTTAGATAAATAAATAATTATGTAATATTAAAATTTTGTATTATGAAAGGATTATCATACATTTTAAGTATTATCACTCATTTTATGTTTACAATTAATGCAATTATTTGTAGCGATAGTTTATCATTATCAGCTTAAGGAATACTAATTACACAAATATTGCTACTGTTGGAATTTAATTACATTTATTGTCGATCGTAATATTTCAAATATCACATGGTAGAGTCATAGTAGAGCTAGCTTCTAGTTTTAATGTGCTAGGTAGGTTTAATTTAAAATAAGAATAGTATACAATAATAAATTTAAAAAACCTGAAACTGGTTGTAAATTTATATAGCAACTAAAAAAACATTTAATAAAAAAAATAACTAATATATTTTCATTTAAGTTTTTTTCATTTGTTTTATTTCATTTAAGTAGATCACAAAATTAATAATTTCCAATATCAATATTTTGTGGCGCTGCGCTGCAGACTAAATATAAAAATATTTTAAATTATTTTTTTACGAAGATATCTTCACACCAAATCTCTTGCGTGATATTAGCAGAAAATATCGAGGGGTCAATGTTCATTTAAAAAAAAAGTATTTTTGATACATTTTGCTAATGGAAATCTTGTATATGAATATCAAAATAACATCGATTAACAAACACTTTCGTGAGGAAATTACATAATAGCTTTTTCCTGAAAATATTTGATGAATGTGTAAATTCAATTATTAAATATTTAATACTTTTATGTCTATTAGTGATTGTTTATGACGTATCACTTATACATTAGTCTGGATTGGTACCACCTTATCTGGGGCCCTACCATGGACGCTTAAAGCAGTATTATTTCCATCTTGCTAAATGTCTGCCTTTATAAGCAACTTTATAGTATACGACATAAGATTGTCTTTCTCGACTGACAATTAGTATTGTTGAAATAGTACTGTTTTAAGAGCTTATGGTAACCCCCCTGTTCTTGTTACCATAACCAGTGCTCGCCACTGTAGTATTTGTAAGGTTTGAACCCTAGGCTGCTGAATAACATCCTCTAAGATGAGAATTAACGTCAACGTGTTAGAAACGTGTTAGAAATAAGTAAAGGATACCTACCCGGGCAAGTTGCTGCAGAGCACTCTACCACCATTTCAAAGGTTGGCGAGAACATCACCTTTAAAAGGTGCCTGTAGACGAGGAACATTTCCTTCAATTAGGATATGTTTATTTACGTTTCTACCGCATAAAAATCTTCCTATAATTGCAAAAAGGCATCGTTTATTAACCCTTACGTTGCTCTAGTCAAACATCAATATCCTAATGAACGAATGAATGAACTCTCTTAATCAAACTAACAAATTAATTCGATGACAGCGATATGAGTGACAGACAAACACAAGAAATATAGGAGGCCTTTTTTTGAAAAAAAAAATTTCTTTAGTCCCATATCCCCGAAGGGGTAGGCAGAGGCACAACCAGGGCACCCAGGATTAGCCGAAGATACTAAGTCCCACAATGTGATAGATGGCAAGCCTATCGTCAACCGGGCTTATATCCAATCCCGATCAACGTTTTTTTATTAGAAAATTGGGAAAACCGAATTTTCTTTTTGTTGCCCGACCTGGGATTCCAACCCGGGACCTCATGCAGTCATTTCACAAACTAACCCACAAGACCACAGAGGCGATTTTTATGAAATTTGTTAAAAAGACGATTTTGTTGGCAGAAAAAGTGATCTACCAAATAATATTTTCGTTTAAAGATACTGTTTGCGTCTATTCTGGTCACAGCCCAAAACACCTAATTTACATTAGTATATAGATAAAATCCATATATGAACATCCATTCAGGTCTTTTTACTAAAGCCTGTAAAAATTCGTTTCAAGTCACGGTCTATTTCGTTCATTGCCTTTTCATGTTTTTGAACAGCTCGTTGGGCAGTGAAGGGGTTGTTAACACCGTGTATTAGTTATAGGTCTAGGTATAGATAGGAAAACGAACATAACAACCCACATCATTCATAACATAAAAAAGAATTGTGTGATGTATTTTACTTATTTTTTTTTTATTTTTTTATGATGTAGGGATGCGACAACCCTGTCGCTATCTATCTATTGTATTAATTTAAATTACTAAAATATTTAACTAAGCTGAACTTGGTGGTGAAAACGTAATAGTCAATCAAAGACTTGTCCGAATTGGCCGCCTCGTTTTATATTGCCACGTCATCAGTGTTTGCTATTGTTGTGTTCAAATTTATAGAGAAGGTTGGCCAATAAATTAACTTTGATAATAAATAAATTCGAAAAAGTGTTTTAATAGTACCACTTAAATCCGGTACAAACCTAAAGGCAGGACTCAAGCAAGCAATTATTATTATTGCTACTGAAATTTTATAAAAATGGTTTTAACTTTTCTTCAAATTCTGCCCTTCACTGCTGAGCATGACTAACACACGTGGTCTACTTTCAGTAAATACGGCCATAAACCATGTGGACGGCACGCAGCGTGCTGCTACCAACTCCACCATATCAGACCATCTAGTAGGTACTCTTCCTTGAGAACGTCTCCCTTGTCATCCATTGTGACATCTGACTAGGAGGTGGTAGAACTTCACAGCGACTTGCCCAGATTGGTATCCCCGCCTTACCTATTCCTGCCATCAACGTCAGTGCTTGCTGTTGATGTGTTTCGGTTCTGAGGATAAGGTAGCCGGTGAACTTACTTTTGCTCGAGGCCTTACATTCCGGTCTCAGGTTGGCAACGCACCATTACCACCTTCGGTATCTCTAGGAATTTCTTACCATCACAAAATCCGTCTGCTTGTTTGCCTTCCAATGTCATAAAAATATATAAATCACACCTACTACTACTTCTTGATGACGAGACTAACATAACATACATATAAACATATCATTAAATAATTCTAAACTATAACTGGCCCCGAAAATGCTATATGTAACGAAATTAGACTAAATAAAATCTAGCGAAATTTTGCAATTTTTAATACTATCTACTTTTTGTTTTCATATCAAAAAATCACTTAAATATGTTTTCTGAATTTCCTATTTTTAATCTACAGCTTTTAGTTTATATATTGCCTGTGGTCTAGCGGTTCAGTTGTTGGACTTGAGTGCATGAGGTCCCGGGTTCGAATCCCGGGTCGGACAATAAAAAGAAAATAGGGTTTTTTTATTTTCTAATTAAAAAATCCTTGCTCGGGATTGAATCTGTGCCTGGTTGTCGATAGACTTGCTACCTATCACATTGTGGGACTTAGAGTCTTCGGCTAGTCGTGGGTACCCTGGTTGTGCCTCTGCTTACCTCTTTAGGGATATGGGCATGAAGATTATTCTAATTAAACAAAATTTTGAGATGAAAAGGAAACTCATTTTCAGTATCAAAACCAAAGGGTTAGTCTATTACCGTACAAACATAACAGGCATTAGTGTTCTCACAGTGCTTCTTTTTTTATAGTGTATAAATTAGTCCAATGAATGGTGAACCGTAGAGCCTAACTGTTCTCAGGCATTTTGCGGTTAAGACAACGGTTTCTGCAGTACAGCTGTGTTTTGCGTCGGATACCGTATTATATAATGCCTTATACAATGTTAGAAAAAGAATTCAATATTGTCTCTATGCCCTACTTCATTGTGTAACAAGAAAAATATACAGACAACTTTTATTCGTAAGTATCTTCACGCCCATATCCCCGAAGAGGTAGGCAGAGGCACTAACAGGCACCCACTACTAGCCGAAGACACTAAGTCCTACAATGTGGCCTATCGCCAACCGGGCACATATCCAATCGCGAGCAATATTTTTTATTAGAAAATTGGAAAAACCCAATTTTCTTTTCGTTGCCCGACCCGGGATACGTACCCGGGACCTCATGCAGCCAAGTCCAACAACTGAACCGCTAGACCACGTAGGCGATTTTTATTCGTATTATGTATAGTCCATGTACTAGTGTCAGATATACTACTTTATTCTATTTTTAAACAAAAATATTAAAAAAATACATAAACTAATACAATCGTAACTGTATGTAAATAGAGAATATAAAAAACTTATTGGGAGCGGTGGTTAGGGTGATTCCGCAATTTTTTTTGACTTTTCACCTTCGGTGATTATGTTTTTATGTATATAAACGAAAAATTATTGGATTAATTATAATGGGGTTTTCAATATCTGAAATTGGAAGTTTAAAAAATTATGAATGATCAAGTCTGTCAAGCGGAGTGATTATATTATACAAACAAAAAAATATGATAGTTAATAACTACGCGAGGTAGCAATGCATGTCATATGCGGAATAAAACTTAGGATCCCTTAAAATTTTATATGACAACAAAAATTTCATAAAAAACATCTTTCTTCTATTCCATTTAAATTACTGTGTTATATACTATTTAAATTTCAAATCATATTTACACATATGTCCATAGTGATATTAAACAGATACTAAAGATTAACTTCCAATTTTTAAATAAATAAATACCTCTGGACATATTACACAAATTGATCTAACTCCAAAGTAAGCAAATACACTTAGGAAGTAAGTATGCCTGTGTTATGGGTGTTAATCAACGATACTTATATAACTATGTATATATATTACCAGTATACCTTTTATACATACATACAAACATACAAACACGCCGGTTTCAGAGATTCTTGACACCACCCTCGGATAATATGCGGTTGATCTGATCGTGAAATGTCAGCCTTGGTCTCCCCGGGTACCTACATCCATCCACATTCGTATTGTATACCTGCTTTGTCAATCTTTCATCTGTCATTCTTTCCACATGACCAAACCAGCGGAGCATGCCCTTTCGCATTTTAACACCACTTTTAAATTTCATAAAACACCCAAGCCCTAAAATACAGATATCTACGTTGATCACACCAATGCCTGCCTCCGTCAGTAATCGAACCTGAGCTTCGCAATTGGTCGGAGCTTGCACGCTAACCCCTCAGCCAACGAGGTGGTTAAAATTTACAAGTGCAAAGATTTCTCTAAAACATATCCAAGAAATTATCGATACCAGGAATATATCGATACTTAAAAAACATATAAACATAAAGACGTGTGAGTTGTCAATGTAATAGTATGTGTCAATTAAGTAAACTCAGTATTTACATCGTTATCGATGTTTGTTTATTGTTACAACATTATCTACGGCGCACTCATGATACTGTCGGTTTGTGTTACGGGGAAAAAAGTTGAATATCGAATTGCTAACACAAATTGAATTAATGTGTTTACAAACTGAAATCCTTTGCGTATTATTTTTTTTTGATATTGGAAGGCAAACAAGCAGACGGGTTTCCTGTTGGTAACAAGTTCACGCCGCCTAGAGACACCAAAGGTGGAAATGGTGCATTGCCAACCTGAGGCCGGGATGTTAGGCCTCGAGCAAAAGTAAGTTTACCGGCTACCTTACCATCCAAACCGGAACACGTCATGACGTTCTGACGGCAGGAATAGGTAAGGCGGTGGCATCAATCCGGGTGAGTTGCTGCGAAACTCTAACATTATCAACATTTTAGATATTTATACAGGAAAAAAAGCATCTTCACGATCATATACGATTACGATTCTGGGAAGAGGTAACCAAGGCACCCACGATTAGCTGAAGACACTAACAATGTGATAGTTGGCAATAGGA
>NJDD01000403.1:413153-490190 GCA_002245505.1 Calephelis nemesis
CAACAGTTTAGATATTTATACAGGAAAAAAAAGCATCTTCACGATCATATACGATTACGATTCTGGGAAGAGGTAACCAAGGCACCCACGATTAGCTGAAGACACTAACAATGTGATAGTTGGCACTTGGCAAGCCTAAAACCAACGGGCGTGTATCCCATACCCAGCAGCGTTATTTTTATTAGATAATTGAAAATACCCTTTTTTTATTGCTCGACCCTGGTATCGAACCTTAAAAAGTTAAGTCCGTCGCTGAACCGCTAGACTACAGAGGCGATTCGGGAATAAATACCATTTTATTTTATTGTTTATATTTCGGTCAAATTGTATAGCAGTTTTATCGTGACCATACGATTGGACGAAAATATCCAACGTTAAAATAAAATAAATTCTTGAGTATCCCGAATAAATATTTAATGTTTGAATATTGAATATTTATTATTAGATACAAATATTGTATTCTAAGAGAATATTTATTTTAAACTGTATTCATTGGAGTTATAATAACAAAAAGAAATGAAATAAAGAAATAGGTCTGACATCAATTTTCTAATAAAAATAACATTGCCCGGGATTGGATATTTACCCGGTTTAAGATAGGTTTGCCACATACCACATTAGGGTTTAGTGTGTTAGGCTAGTCGTGGGTGGCTTAATTGTAACTCTACCTAGATTTTCGGGGAGACGGGCGTCAAGTTACTTTTTTTTATTTTTTATTACACCACTTATAAGAATGCCAGCTAGGATTTTGTTAGATTTATCTACGTTTCGTATTTACACAATAAGTACACACTTCCTTCCAAACCAAAAGGGAATAAAAAGAAAATATGGTTTTTCCAATTTTCTAATAATAATAACGTTGCCCGGGAGTGGATATGCTGGTTGGCGATAGGCTTGTCACATATCACATTGTGGATGGAACTTTGTGTTTCAGCTGGTCGTAGGTGCCTGGATTATGTCTCTGCCTACCTCTTCTACCTCATACCTCATACGGGCGTGAAGATACACAGCCAGATTGTAGAGCAAATATTATGAGGAAAAATAAGTCTCACTAATGGTTTCTGTATAAGTACGTAAAAATAATTAAGTACGCAGTGTTGCCCCAAAATTCTACAAATTACCCATTATCTTAATACAAATCGCTTGCTCCAAATAAACTTTTCTGATTTGTGTACTCGTCGCTTTAGTCACAATTAGTGTTAATTGTTTGTGAATTTGGGTTAAAACGATATGTGATTTAAATTGCACGTCAACTATTAGTCAGTGTTTCTCAAAGTTTTTTGTGACATATTTCCTATTGAAAAAAAATACTGGCATATTGTGAGCGAATTATTTCTCAACATACCAGTATTTTTACGAAAGCTATTTTGAGATTAAAAATACACCAAAACTGGAATGACTTTTTGAAAAATCATAACAGTATCACGGCGTCCTTTTTTTCATTCGCTTAAAAAAATTACAAAACTGTAAACACACACATATGCATCGAAGAGAAATAAAAATGGCTGTCATGTCATGATGAGAAGGACTACAGTCGAGAATGTACGTCAAAACGTTGAATTTCTGAAAACAGATACAGGATAAAACTAGAATTACAAAAAAACTAGTTATGCTGAATGTCTAAATAACTTATCTTTGTTAGTATTTTTAAAATACTGTTAATGTAGATTATCTTTTATTAATAATTGAATTTTACCTCGGTATTCGAATAATAGAATAACAACGCACAAAAAAATATAGGAACCTACAATGCAAATATTGTAATTGTAGCAATATTAACTTGTTCAAATTAATGATCTTTATTGAAACTCGAATATCAAATGCAACAATGACGTTTAAATTTGAATATGGAATGCACGTGTCAGATTCGGGTTGGGGTGAACGAACTTGACACAGTTCGCGACATGACACATTATTACACAATGAAATTAATAAACGTCTGTAGGTGTTCTGGGATCTGTTTCAATTTTACCGTGGTGGCACAGGAAAAATACTGCTTTCTTTTTAGATCCTAAAAAATGTATCACTATGGTTACACTTTGGAACTTTTGAATTTGGAACGCTTTTTTATTTTAATGCGTTTTTGTCATTTAGTCCGGCGTTTTGTCCTTCTAAGGTCTTTATTTTGTTGTGTTGTTTTCTGAATGCAAGCATTTCATATATTGCTAAATTGCTAAACAAAATTTAGGGGGCTCCTTAAGTTTCTTTTAATCTCATGATTTCCTAATTAGAATAGGCATTCGATCTCATTCTAGAAAAACGTTAGAATTTTTCAATAGGCGTGACATTACGGCAATCGGACAGCATAAGGTAATCCCGTCAAAAATAAAGCAGTTTCGAGTTAAACGATTAAAATATGTAGTAAAATTGTAAACCTTTTTTAGGTTTGTTAAAATGAGTTCAATATGAATTTAACAAATACCTAATATTCGTAGTAAGGTCTTCAATCTTTTATAAGGTCTAGTGTTACATTTGTTATTGTTTTACGTACTGAAAACAAAATAGGGAAACAAGTATTTATTTCCTGTGCGGTCAATGACCCGCGATGGGGTGACGTCACGCTGTCACTTTTATTTTAGGGCACGTTCCAAGATTTGACGAGTGACGTATGTGTTGAGTTACATAAAGTTTTTTATGATATTGGAAGGCAAAGTTACAAGGGTAACAAACAAATGCACATCGCCTAGAGACACACAAGGTGGTATTGGTGTGTTGCCAACCTAAAGCTGGGATGTTAGGCTTCGAGCAAAAAGTTTACCTATTACCTTACCCTCCGAATGGAACATGAAAACGGCAAGCGCTGACGTTATGGCGGCAGGAATAGGTAAGGTGGTATTGCCGATCCAGACGAGTCGCTACAAAACTCTATCTAGTCAAATGTCACGGCGTTAGTGACGGTGAGCCTATGCTCACCTCTTACGAGCTGCCTGGCAGGAAGGCAGAGAGTCTAATTTGCACAGGAGCCCGAACCAACTCGGGGAAATATCTTTTTATTTTGATATCACATTTATTTAAGTAAAAAAAAAGTATAATAAATAAGAGATAGGCAGAGGCACAACCAGGGCACCCAGGACTAGCCGAAGACACTAAATCCCACAAAGTGATAGGTGGCAAGCCTATCGCCAACCGGGCACATATCCAAACCCGAGCAACATTTTTTTTTAAATTAGAAAACTGGAAAAACCAAATTTTCTTTTTGTTGCCCGACCCGGGATTCGAACCCGGGGCCTCATGCAGTCAAGTCCAACACCTGAACCGCTAGACCACAGAGGCGATCAAACACATTTATTTCATTTTAAAAATTATTCAAGTAAATAAAAATTTATTGCAGGCAATTGTAGAGCACTGCAAGATAACAAACTAGTTCTATGGCCTGTTAAAGTGCTTATACTTTAAAGACTAATAAAAAAACTTGTTGGAACATTAAAATTAAAAGTATGTTAGTGGTTTGTGCACTTGGCCCCCCTCCTTGTGGGGTTCGGTTCTTACATCCTTCCATGATAATGCCAAACCACAATCCCGTCTGGAGTATTAGCTTACCTAAGCCGAAGCATAGAGTATCCCCCGGTTTCTGAAAAGTCTATCAATTTTAATCGCCAGTCAAGCGTTAGTATTATGTGATTATTATTATTTGATTTGACACCATTCGAATTATTATTAATTTTCTTGTATTTAAATTATTTGGTACCAGTTTTTTTTGACATCTTTATATTGTGCTATTTTTTGTAAAATACATTTTGATTTTTTCTGACCTGTCAGATAACTTGATACTGGCCGTCATATTTTTTGTTTTTTTTATAATTAATCTTGTTTGTAAATACTTTTTTTATAATTAATTTTGTTAACATAGGTTTTTTTTATATAATCTGGATAGGCATAACAGTCATGAATTCCATGCTTATAAATTCTACAAAAATTATAAGACAAGTAAATAATTGGATGCCATCTGTATGGTGAAGTAGGAATGTACTATCCAGCCTTTTGTACCATCTACCATACAGGGTAACCCTACTTCATGCAATAAAAGTGATTCGATTTGATTTATTTCAGAAACTAGAATTAAGCATATTAAATCGCAGTTAAAATCAAAATTTGATGCAAATAAAAGTATATTTTGCTATTTTACTTTATCTTAACAAGTCTATCTTTATATATTTAGTGATAGTCGCCCCGATGGCTCAGTAGTCGATTTCCGGTTTGGGCAACAAAAAGAAAATATATTTTTTTAATTTTCTAAACATTGATTTTATTAATGTTGCTTGGGATTGGTTAAATGATAGGTTTGTCATCTATTTTGATTTGCCACATTATTTAGCTGATTGTACCTCTCCATACCACTTTCGGCTATACGGCCTTGAAGATTGTTTTTGTTTTCAATTTGGGTGGAAAAATGTTACTTTGGAGATAATTATGTTAATATTGCCATGACAGTTTCTATATACAGTCAGAAAAAAATTCTGAATACTATTTGTCACAAAAATGTGTTAAGTATTCTAGATAGCACTTTGTTCTCTTTGTTCTAACTTCCGGCACACCTTTTCTTCTTTCGTTTTTCTTCTTTTCTGAGCAAGATGGTTATTATTACAGCGTCAAAATAGCCATGAACCAAACAAATTGTATTTGACATTCAAAGGGCCGACTTGTATTTCAACCTAGCAGACGATCAGTCTAAAAACTAATTTAATTTTTTAAGCTTTTTTCAGTGGATTTACCCTTGTAAAACAATTATTTAATGCTCCCGTGGGTATGGGAATAGTCTGGTTTCTTAAAAATATAGAAATCTATGTCAATGCTGAAATTTTTTAAATCGATTTAACCATTATATGATGAAAAATTCATATAATATGTATTTTAATATTATTGGAAATCAACTTACACTAGTATTTTTCCATAATCCCATTATAAAATCTTAAGCTAAAAGAAAATTAATTTATTTTAAAAATAAAATAATTTTATTCTACACAATATTGTGGTTACGTAAAACAATTTTTATACTCGTACATAGCGTTTGTATAAATATTTCACATTTTAAGCAAAATAAAACTTAGAAATTGACATCTTTTTTAAAATATGAGAACGAGTTCGATTTTCAAAAGATGCATTGCGAAACAAGGTCAATGGCCTGGTGATGTCACAGAAACGTCACTGGCCAGTGTTACGTACAATTTGGCCGATAACGTTATGAACGATATTGGGTCATTGCCGTTTGGATTAACGATGAATACTAATCGTGGTAGGGTCTCTCTGTAACGGATACATTTGTGAAGAATACGTTTACCTTTTATATGGGAAGTTTTTTTCTTTCAACAAAAGTGAAAAAGTTGATCGTTTTTATATTTCCAGCTCTTTTATTAGTTATGAGATGACCGACGTCTAGAGACACTATAGATGTTATTGACACTTGCTAACTATTGCCGGATTAGGCAGTTTTCAAGTCCAATGCCATGGAACACGACATTGACGAGCACTGACATTATGGCGGCAAGAATAAGCATTTAGGTGGTACTAACCGAGCGAAGCATCACCTACTCATTCATTTAGTTATTAAAGAAGTTCTTCCAACTGCCGAGGATGAATCCTGTGAAATGTCTTATGTTACAAATATGGTAATATAGCGATACAAGACTTGATCGTATCCGCAACGAGCTCATTTGTGGCAATAGCGTACGTGACACAGTCGACAAACCACAGGAAAGTGTGTTGCACAACTTTGATCATATCATTCGTATTAACGTACTAGAGTCACTTTTACAACCAACTTCTGAAAGGTTTTCGATTCTACTGTGTATATTTATATTTTACTGCCTCGTTGGTCGAGTGGCTAGCGGACTCGCCAAACTACAACGACTTACCGCGAGGCTCGGGTTCGATTCCCGACGGGGGCAGGCATTTGTGTGATGAACATGTAGATGTCTGCATTTCCGGGTCTGGCTGTTTATTAAATTTATTCTGATATCTATTTAAGTATTTCTATGTAATAGTATCGTTGACTAACACCCATAACACAAGCATATAATTTGCTTACTTTGGGGTTAGATTCAATTTGTGTGATTTGTCCAGGAATATTTATTTATTTATTTATATTCAAAACTTTTACTAGATTTGATGATACCTTTTGTTTAAAAAACAAATTTGATCAAAATTTGACAAGTGATTTTTGAGTTAGGAATAGGTAATATTGCTAGTTTTGTTATATACGGAAAGTAAACATCTTCAAGCCCGCATCAACGAAGAGTAAGGCGCAGGTACAAACAGGTCACTCACGACTAACCGAATTTACTAAGTCCAACAATGTGATAGATGACAAAGCTATTGCCAACCGGGCACATTTCCAATTTCGCGCAATATTGTTTTAATAAAAAAAATTAAAATTTTCTGTATGATGATTGACTTTGGGATCAAACCGGGGACCTCACCAAGTCAATTCCAGCGACGGAACGCTAAAGGCGATAAAAAAAAGTTGTTTCCAAATTTAAAATTTCCATGTTAATTCCCATGACAGCCTTTTTAATGTCATTATCAAAACGGCTTTTATAAGTGGTTATAACGTTTTTGATTTTAGCGTTTCGCTATTTCTTATTTTGTTTTTTTGTAATAAAATTTTTGTCATAAAATAAATTCTGTCGGCGTTGCTCAAAGGTCAAAGACCTGGGTTCCGCAGCGTCAGCTGATACAACGCCAAAACTAAATATAATTTCGTGAAATCAACATCGTTATTAAATTCTTTAAATAACGAAATGCAGTAATTTAATTTTAAATGTTGTGTTCTTTTCATCGTCGGCGCTTGGTGAAACTAGATTTCATTTGATGCTAGCTGATGTAGCTACTCAGGACTCCGATAAAAGGTAAATTCGAGAATAGGCTTACCGTCACTAACACCGTGACATCTGACTAGGTGGTAGAGTTTCGTAGCGACTCACCCGGATTGGTACCACCGCCATAACGTCATGACGTGTTCCGGCTTGGAGGGTAAGGTAGCCGGTAAAATTACTTTTGCGCAAGGCTTAACAACCCGGCCTCAGGTTGGCAACGCACCATTACCGCCTTTGGTGTCCCTAGGCGGCGTGAATTTCTTACTATCAGGAAATCCATCCGCTTGTTTGCCTTCCAATACAATAAAAAAAAAAGATTGACGTCCTCCTATGTCCTTCTCCCAGGTCCAATCTACTTGTATATTTAAGTTTAGTAAAAATTGAACCCACGAAGAGTCATATACATTTTCGTTTTTTAAATGTTTTGGGTTTAATTATTTTCCCCATAAAATAACCTTTCAATAATTTTAAGACAGTCGATTTCACTTTTTACAGTATATTCAGGCCAGTGATAATAAATAAAAGTATTAACGTAATTCTCAATTTTAACCACAATGTTTTAAAAGAAGGAAAAACAAGCATATAAATAAACACAAAGTTAGCAAAGTGTAATAAAAACGACTAAATTACTGAACTTAGTGAGTGTTTGTTTGGAATACCGTAGGTCTGGAATGTGTCTGAAATTTAAAAAAAATTGGTAAATTTTCAAAGTTTCATACGTTACGTAAAATATTGTATCAGTGTAATGAATAATAATTGAGATTTTCTTGTACTATCTTTTCTGAAGAGCACTTGAAAAGTGCTAACACAAAAAATATTCTTAAAATAGAAATAACATTAGGGAAGGTTTTATTATATTTTATATTTATAAAATAAAATATTGTAATACTATAAGTTTTATTCCTCGATATGAAGCAAATGTTTATCTACGAATGTTTTAAAATTCGACAACTTCGAGAAATAATTTAAGCGTCTTTTGTATCAGCCAGCAACCAAAAAGCAGTTACCTTTTTAAAACGAGCAGTGAACAGTCCATTCTCATTAAAATTTTAACAAATGCAAGATTATGTTCGAAATGTAATTTTTTTACAATTGGAACCGTTTAGTTTTTTTTTAAGTTGAAATGTAAGTACATTTTATATTTGAATTTCCAATTAATGCCTTACTACGTTCGATGTTTGATCTTAAACTGAACTGTTTTGGTGGTCTCTCTAGATTTTGCAATATTAGTTCTTTCTAATTTTATTTTTCTAACAAACGCAATAATGTTCGAAATTCAATTTTTTTTCCAAACCGAACCGTTTCCCATTGTAATAGATGTGCGGTTAAGAATGTGGGATAGATAAGTTATAGTTGTTCGGAACGTTAGTTCGGACAACCGCGGCCATTCACCCGTGACGTACCACGCCGTTAGATTAAAATTCAAATTCGGAACCGAGCCACCTCGAGCCTTGGATTTGGTCGGAGGCCAGTGAACTGTGACGTTCTGTAGGTGTGTTGTTGTTTGATAATATTTATTAAAGTAAATACCGAATGCAAAAAGTAACAGCTTTCTCTTTTTTAATTTCAAACTGAGTTAGAGTGTTGGCAATTTTTATACTGTGAATAATCAAATTCTTCGAGTACAGAGGAAGCTAGCCAGAGTATAGACCTGGCAGGTAAACTTCTTCGCACTCTATGCTCTCTGCTTATTCCGCAAGGAGCTGAGCGTCAAGACATGCACTCAAGTAATTAAGAGAAAATAATTTTATTACAGCAAGCACTCAATTCGTACTTTTGAAAGTATCAGTCTCTGAAATGAACACAAGAAAATAGTTATATCTATAGTTATCTTTAAGTTGTGATCTTTCTTTGGCGCCTTCTGCCGCCAAACTTTAAGGTTGAACCAAAGGTCACCACTTAAAGAAAGAAGAACTATAACGAAAGAAGAAAGGTGTGAAGACCCTACAACCCACTTGGGTAATAATCTCAACTTATTTAATAATTCTGTTAGTTATTTTAGATTAGGCCAAAGAGTTCTGATGCAACGGGCCAAGTATCATATTGAAGTTACCATAACATATTATGTGTTTGTTGTGTTCCATTGTGAGAGGTAAATGATAGTTGCGGCCTCGGTTTCTCAGCGTACCAATAACATCTATTTTCTATACCAATTGTAACTCACCTTACTTTGGTTCTTAACACTTTATAAAAATAAATAAAATTAGTAAAATAAATAAACTTTATACAAGGCATTAAGAAAGTATCTTCACACCGGTATCTCTAAACAACCACAATAAGCCGAAGGTATTAGGCTGACAAAGTTGTGAAACCTATCGCCAACCGAGCCCTTATTCAATCCTGGGAAACTTTGATTTATTAGAAAATTTCAAAATGCAAGTTTTGTTTTTGTTGCCCGATCCTGAAGTCGATACCGAGATTCCAGGCAATCAATGCCAACACCGGACCATAAATCCGGATCAAAGATCAAAATCAAAGAAATATTTAATTAAAACGCATAACTACTTATTTCATAACTATTTAAAATCAGTCACTTTCAAACAAAAAGTAAGAAATTTTAATTTTTTAAATAAATAGTAATATATTCAGAATAATTAAACATTTATGTTCAGAATAATCAAATATTCTCTGATATAAAAACACTTACACAAGAACAAGTTTGAAAATCGATTGTTCCAGGTACGTATAAAAAGTTCTATCCTTTTCATATTATGAAGGTATTCGTATACCGCAAGCCCCGCCCAAATTACGGGCTCACCCTGGTGTGACGTCACAGAACGTGATACAATTTCGAACGCGTTCAAGTGAGGTCGGTGACCTGGGACGTCACAATCAGCTGACCGGGTGCACTGGTCTTGCATCTCATTTAAATTGCTTTTGGTGTACGGTTACATAATCTGCGAAACCTTATTTAGTTGTTCGATATTTGAATTAGAGTTAGGTATAGCACAAGCGTTTTAGGAATCGTTCGACTTTTAAAATCGCTATTATCTGTGGTCGCCTCTGTGGTCTAGCGGTCCAGGTGTTGGACTTGACTGCTTGATGTCCCGGGTTCGAATCCCGGGTCGGGCAACAAAAAGAAAATTTAGTTTTTCCAATTTTCTAAAAAAAAAACAACGTTGCTCGGGATTGGATATGTGCCCGGTTGGCGATAGGCTTGCCACCTATCACTTTGTGGGACTTAGTGTCTTGCTAGTCGTGAGTGCCCTGGTTGTGCCTCTGCATACTTCTTCGGGGACTGGGCGTGATATTTTATCACTCTTTAACTTTCTAACTACCTCTACTTTGTTGCTACATGAAAGAACAAACAAATAAAAACAATTTTTAATATTAGTACGGATTAATAATTCAATATTACTCAATAATTTCAGTGTTAGTTTATTACGTGAACTTATTATTCATGACATTTATATTTTAATTGATTTTAGAATTTTCCATTCAATTTATTTTTATCAAATTGTTTAAGTGAGACTTGGTAACAATATTAGTTACATGAAAACTAACACCAGCTCTATTACAATTCTATTACAATAGATATCCGAAGCTAATAAACATATCTACTTATTGGTATGCATAGTTTGTTATATGTGTGAATTCCGAACATTTAATGTATAAAAAAATCATTTTCTTAGATAATTGAATTTATAAGTTTTCCCGTAGTGGTCCGGATGGTCTTTTTTACTCAATTTAGAGTAGAAAAAACCATCTGTTCTTTTGCCAGCCATTTTGAAGAGGTGAGCATAGCTTTAATAAATCATTACAAAAAAGACCCTCGTGTTGGTTCTGGCTTCTTTGCAGAATAGATGATATTGGAAAGCAAACAAGCAGACGGATTTCCTGATGGTACGAAATTTACGCCGCCTATAGACACCAAAGGTGGTATGATGCGTTGCCGACCTGAGGCCGGGATCTTAGGCTTCAAGCAAAAGTAAGTTTACCGGCTACCTTACCCTCCAAACCGGAACAAGTCATGACGTTATGGCACCAGGAATAGGTAAAGCGGTGGTACCAATCCGGGTGAGTCGCTGCGAAACTCTACCACCTAGTCAGATGTCACGGTTTTAGTGACGGTAAGCCTATCTTCGCCTTTTACGACTTGCCTGGTAGGAAGGCTGATGATCTATTCTTCAAAGGAGCCCGGAACATCACGGGGAGAAAGTAGTGATTTTGTATGCTGCGTCATGGACTAGGTATCGCGCAACAACGCCTTTGCCCTTTACTTTCATGCAGAGCTGCTGGGCACTGCTTTGTTTGTCGTTTGGCACACGCCGCCCACTTTGGTAGTCCCGATATCGGCGGGTGACATGATGAACAAGGTCGCGTTTGCTTCACGCCACTCGATTTTTATGTCAATACGTCATAGTCCAAGATACCCTCTATGAGTGTGCCGAATTTCTTGAAAATCGGTTCAGCAGTTTTTGTGTGAATGAGTAACAAACAAACGTACAAAGTTTCGCATTTATAACATTAATAGGATAATAGAAATTGTCTTTGATAGAATGAAGACTTAATGGCTGAATAGAGGATAACTAACATCTCCGAGCGCTGTCGTTAGATTTGGAAGTATTTGTTTAAAGCATTTCCTAAGTATTTGACTAATAATTTTCTATATAAAGCTTCCTTTTTCAGCCTACATACATTTATGTTAAAGGTCATTTACAATGATTAAACTATCCACAGTTGTATTTTGAGGTAACATTTTCTATGAAATTCAGATATTTTACAATTTATATTAAATTATTTATTCATTTGGCGATTTCCATTTGTAATATAATTGTAACACGTGTAGGGATAAAGGTCGGAGGAAAACAATGCGGTAAATAAAATATATAAATAAAACAGCTACTGCTTGTTTGTATGTGAGAGTAGTAGAAGTAGATAGAGTAGAGTAGAAGAGTGAGTAGTGTACGGTAGATAGGACTAAAAACTAATCTAGGTACCTTTAAATTATAAAATTTATGTTTATAAATAAATAAAATGTTTATTAAAAATGTAAAGAAATGCTGCGATTTAACTGTAATTTTTTATAGAAATGTGTAACTTCTTGAAATTTAACTAAATATTTGCACACCACAATGTGGTAGAATATGTTGTATTCTTAAATATCATTATAACAACTTTTTAACACACATTTTCCGCAAATAAATAATTTTCATTTTCATTTTTTCATTTTTAATTATTGTTTGGTGTTGGGAAACTTGTAGGAATAGAGACTTAGTACTCGATCCTCTGCCTGTCATGCTAAGGATTTGGCGTGAAGGTATGTATGTTTAGTAATCTAATTGACTTCAGAAGAGTCTGTGTCTCTAAGTTTGAATTTTCTGGATCTTTTTGTTACATTTATTTAAATATTTTCTTGTATTTTTATAGATGACCTGACGATTAAAATGATTGTTACCTATTTACACCAAAGGTGATAATGGTGCGTTGCCAACTAGAGAACTATGTGGATTTCACATAGCTCTCTATTCACAAGCTCAGATGATAAAGATAATTAAATAATAAGTAATACTATTTTCAACTCAAGAACGACTAAACCGATTTGGCCGAAAGTTGATAGAGAGGTAGCTGAGAAGAAGGAGACGAATATTTTAATTTATACAAATTGATCGGGTGGAACGAAATTCGTGGAAACATCTAGTAATAATAATAATACTAGAATTTTCTACGTAGAAGAGGTTAGCCGCCATACAGAGAGTATTATTTCCCTTTGTCGTGTTCCGGCTAAGGTAGTAGGACAGACGAAACCCCTTACTCAAAAATTAGTACCAAGCCTTAGCTTGGCAACGTACTAACATCTTTGGTGTTTATTGCCGATATGTGTATCATATCATTAGCAAATCCGTTTGCATGTACAATGAAAACGTGTAAAAGGATATTGATTATTATTTTACTTTACTTGTATTATCGTAAAGGACATTGAAAAATCGCTATTACTATGAATATCGGAATCGAAAGTCTACCAACTGACAGCTATATATCATTTACATTTTAGTTTTATTAAATTTTCTAATTTTACGCTGAACTTATTTGTTTCCTTCCATAAGAATGTTCTACTGACAATAAATACGATAGCAAAAAAAAAAATAAAAAATCAGAAAAAAAAATCCATACGTTTACTCATGATGCGACAAAAAAGAGATAGGGATACGTTTTTGTAAATAAAATAAGATGGACATTATTATATCCGTTCCGGGTATTTAATATTCTAATTTCTTACTATCACTCATTCCTCGTAATTAAAAATAAATTGTAGTAACCGACTAAGGATGCCTCTTCAACGCACACATGGAAACAAATACTAAGAAGGGATTACAATACCATCTGTCAGTATTTGTCAATCGAATTTTATCCTTATGGTTGTATAGTAAGGGCGTAAATGTGTTGAAGCCCTTACTATGTTGCTACATTCACATATAAAGGAACAGTCATCGCCCGCGCTTCGACCTTGCCTTTGGGTCGACGAACTCTCCTAAAATGGCGATCGTATGAAATTTTGAATTTGGAAGTTTTGCGAAATCACCCAAGCGATTATTCTTTTTAAGATTCTTTTTTTGAAATTAAGATATTTTGTAACTTTAACACCAAATTTGTAAATATGTTTCGGTAATGAATTATTACCTAGGTAATAAATATTTATTGGTAATTATTTATATATTTGTTTTGTTAAGAACGTATTCTTTGGAATGTTAATATTAGAGACGTGAGTTTTCGTTGTTAATTTGGTATTCATCCTGTTTTATAACAACGTTCATTGTTTAACACAACAGAGCTCTAGGATCATTTGAAAATAAAACTACACATACCTCTACGACAAAGGATCTTTGTGCTTCTAAGTGTACGTTAATCATAATAACTATGATTCTTTTTTTACTATGATCCTATTAAATTTGATTTATGGATTTCCTCACCTCTGTTTTGTACTGGTTATTGTCAACATGAGTTCCAAGCTTCAAATTCCAGCTGGGATTATATTTAAATCTAATAAAAACAGACTAACCCGTGATTGGACAAGGGTCCGGTTGGCAATAGGTTTGCCACCTATCACATTGCGTGAACCAAGTGCTTTTAGCTGATTAAGGAAGTCCTGGTTGTAGAACCTCTATTTCATCAGGGACAAGGATTTGGTACTTACTTTTATATCGTATATTTTTAACTTTTGTTGAATTAATAACATTTCATCCTTTCTTCCTTTATCGCCTTTGTGGTCTAGCGGTCCATGTGTTGGACTTGACTGCATGTCGTCCCGGGTTCGATTCCCGGGTTAGGCAAAAAAAAGAAAATTCGGTTTTTCCAATTTTCTAATAAAAAAATGTTGACTGGGATTGGATGTGTGCCCAGTTGGCGATAGGTTTGCCACCTATCACATTGTGGGACTCAGTATCTTCGGCTAGTCGTGGGTGACCCGGTTATGCCTCTGCCTATTACTTCGGGGATATGGGCGTGAAGGTACTTTGTTTTTCATCCTTACTTTGTTGGAACCGGAACACTTATGCTAAGTTACTTTAGATTGGCATATTGAGTGTCTTTATGCGACATGCATTACTTCCAACGGAAAATTTATCTGTTAATTTAACTTCTTACATAATAAAACATCATTTAAGCTTATTGAAAACATGCTCATTTATTTTTTCTTTTGTTACAGCCCAAATTGAAATCATACCGTGCAAAGTATGTGGCGACAAATCATCAGGTGTACACTACGGGGTGATCACATGCGAGGGCTGCAAAGGGTTCTTCAGGCGCTCCCAAAGTACAGGTCGGCTTCATTCATTCATTCATTCCTTAATTAATTTAACCATATCACATACTATACTAGCACCACACCATAATGGTCTGTTTGACGTTTGTATTACTTAAGTAAACATTTATATTTTCGTTTAATTAAAACTTTTTAATACTTACTTGTCATACGAGTTGTATATACAAAACTTGTAAATTCGTCTCGCGATTGGGTTGTTTTTTTTAATGATAAATTGATATTTACATTACTATTAAAATGTGTCAAACCGGCCATCATAGGGTGTCGTTAGTATAGTTGGGCTGTGACTGTCAGTATTGTTATATAACTGTCAGGACCCGAGTGATGGCATTTATCGAGGGATATTTGTACAATAAAGAAATACAGTATTTTTCCTACAATATATTTATTCGTAGATACGTTTTTTCTACAATATTATAGTAGAGATAGAAAAGACTCAATTTTCGGTGACATCGAAAAGCAGGGCCGGCTATAGGTCGACTAGGGAAGTGAAACTTTCTTTTAGTGCCTTTAAATCAACACCCTTAGTTTGGTATAAATTGCACTTCGGCGTTTAAAAAAATAATTGTAAAATTTATTTGCAACCGTCAACACTTACTGAATTTAAATTAAGAAGCTATAGTCATAATTTGAAATAACTAAACTTTAAATTTTGCACTATTTCTCACATGCACATAGAGATTAATTCTCTCGCTTTACCAAAGGTCCGGCGCGGACGATAAAAAGCCAAACTTTAACTTATTGCATTTGTAATATTACTTAGATGGCTAAACCTTTTCTACATCGATTTCTCCATAATAGTTCTGGCTACTTCAATTTATTTCTGCCTAAATACTATTGTGGACTTGGGATGTAATAACACCATCACTCGCCGCAGACATAACGACTAGTGCAGCTAGACCATAAGGTCATAAGCAATGTGCAACAGCTCACCCGAATGGATACCACCGCCTTATCTTTTCAAAATATTAATAATCTAAATTTAAATTAATTTAATTTTCGTTCTTTATAAATGCTCTCATGAAGTAATTTTACATGTCTCTGTATATATTGTCATTAAATCTACAATACTTGTACTAATAAATTAAATTTATTAATTAGATACTGTTAAAATTTAATTTAATAATTTCACAATATTATTTATAATGTGTAAGTTCTACAATATAATTTCAAAATAAATGTAATTCGTGTTGGGAAATCTTGGACAGTTTAAATATTTATTTATCGCATTTTTTACTGAAAGAGCCAAAGTTTCACACCATTTTTGAATTTCAAATCTTTATTGATCTCAGTTCTTAATATTAGAATCACACTTACTAAAAAAAAACCACACACACGTGTTTAACTAAACACCGTCTAACATTGGATTTTCAGCCAAAAACATGCTGTCACATCATCCATGTGTAGCATGTTGTTGTTTGGATGTCAATTTACAACGGTGTTTACTTAAACATGCGTCTATTTTTTGTGTGTAGGCAGACAAGTTTTACTGTAAATTATTTTTTTAGCACTTGCCGTGTGCTTGGGTTAAATTTGTTTTTCCTTTAAAATTTATAGAAGTTTTTTTTGTTTAATAATATATGATACACAAATATATTTTATTAATACAGCAAATTCTTTCAGTGGTGAACTACCAGTGCCCACGGAACAAAGCCTGTGTGGTAGACAGAGTGAACAGGAACAGATGCCAATATTGTCGACTGCAGAAATGTCTCAAGTTAGGAATGAGTCGTGATGGTAAGTTACTATTATTTTAAAGTTAAGTTTAAGATAATACTTATATTAATTACATGATTTCATGTAATGAATAAAATAAATATCCCTGAACAAATTAAATAAATTGACTAACCCCAAAGTGAGCAAATCATATGCTTTTAATAGGTGTTAGTTAATGTATAATGATATGATAATCGCCTCTGTGGTCCAGCGGTCCGGCGTCGGACTTGACTTCTTAAGGTCTCGGGTTCGATCCCTGGGTTGGCAACAAAATTAGAAAATGTATAATTTTAATTTTATAACAAAAATAATATTGCCTGGGATTGGATATGTGCCCTGATGGCAACAGGCTTGCTACCTATCACATTATGGGACTTAGTGTTTTCGGCTAATCGTGGGTGGTTAAGCTCAGCCTTCCCTTCAGGGATATGTGCGTGAAGATACTTTAGTAAATGATAATAATATATAGAGATACTTAATTGAATACTAGAATAATCAACACCCAGAGCCACATGTAAATGATAAAGGTCTGCCCGTCGCGAATCAAACCCGAGTCTTGGTCAGTCGCTGGTGTCAGACGCTCACATACGTAGACGGTTATATATACAGTATGTTTACTACATCGTCATTCTAGTAATGAGAATATGTTAGAAACCGGTGTGCTTGTATGAAAAGAGTTATTGAGTCCGACGAATCCGGCGAGCATAGGCTCACCGTCACTAACACCGTGACATCTGACTAGGTGGTAGAGTTTAGCGGCCACTCGCCCGGATTGGTACCACCGCCTTACCTATTCCTGCCGCCTTTACGTCATGACCTGTTCCGGTTCGGAGGGTAAGGTAGCCGGTAAACTTACTTTTGCTCGAGGCCAAACATCCCGGCCTTAGGTTGGCAACGCACCCTTACCACCTTTTGTGTCTCTAGGCGGCGTGTATTTCATAATATCAGGAAATCCGTCTGCTTGTTTGTCTTCCAATGTCATAAATAAATAAATAAATAAATGTGGAGGAAATCGGGTAGATCTGCAAGGAACTCTGCTTACTGTGAAAGGGACTTGGCGTAAAGATATATATGTATGCGTTATTAATATTCAGTGGAATTGGTTCATCCGTTCAAGAGTAATGCGATGGCTAAGAGATTCATTATTACCAAATTAAGCATCTTAGATAGCCGTAGTAAAAATGTGGGCAAAACCGCAGGAACAACTAGTTAAGTAAAGTCAAATAAAATACTTTAGTACTTTCTTAGTTAACTTATTTCCACATCGCAACAGCTTTATCAGTGGTCCCCGCGATTGTAAGAATAACAATGCCTTATCAAACGCTGATAATGGGTCGTTGACCCCAGAAGCACTTCCTCATACGTGCTAAAAGTATTATGGATATCGCTTAGAAAGTTTTTATTGTTTCCGTATTTAATGTATAAACTAAACTGGTTCATATTTTAATTACCAAATATTATTACTGCAATTAATGTAAGAGGACGGAAATTGGTCTCTAAAGGTGACGAGTATTTAATTATAAATGCTAGTAGCTCCAAAATCTTTTTGCCGAGTAATTGAACTTGGCTATAAAATAGTTCCCTCGCTCGCATCGAGTCTATGACAAATTAATAGTCGAGGAAACTAATAGGATTAATTAATACTCGTCAGACACGACATCGGGATTGAATCCAGGATCCTGTGCGTGAAGCCAACATAGTACAATATAATATAGACAAGACCTACTCTCATCAATAGTTCAAACGCGACCAACCGTACATATTGCGCAATACTATATAACTGATAGGGTTGTCATGGCTTCGAGGATTGAATATCGATAATTTAATTTTAAATTGAATTAGGAGAAACATAATAACAGTACCTACATAGCAATAATATGAAGATGTGTACGTGATCCACAAGGTGCTATTATGGTTATTTAAAATTATTTTTTTTTTGTTGGTTGTTAATTTTTTGTAGATTGCTTAATGACATTTCTTTTATTAATTTGTAACTATATAAATAAAAATCCGTTATTTATCTGAAGTTCATATCAGTACGTAGATTAACTTAAGCGCCATAGTATTGAATTAATACATGTGCATTATAAAAACCGTTTATTTCTATCGATAGGATGAGAAAATATAAACCCAATCAACTGTTTGAGCTAAAATTAGCCGATCGGTGGAAATGCATTTGGAAAGCATTTTAAAAATATTTTGTTTAATCATGGGGTAAAAAGGCATAAAAATATATAAACATAAGGGAAAAGACGGAAAATTGTGATAAAAATTACAAAACCTACAACGAAGAAATTGTAAATTTTTATCTGCTCTGAGTCAGTAGAAAGTCAGATTGAAACATTTCAAAAGCGTCACGGCAGAAAGTAAGATTTCACATTTCAGAGTGTCTTTCGGTAAAAATAATTAAAATACTTTTTTTTAAATATCCGAGAAATATATCAGGTACAATTTTATTAACTTTATTTAATAAAAGAGGCTAATGTAATTCATGAGCATTTTTTTTAAAATGCTAGATGCTAGCGGAACTTGTTCGATGTTATATAATACTGATATCTAGTGGAAAAACCACCAAATATCGAGCAAATCAAACACGTATCAACAAGCAAGCAATGAAGTATAAAAATAATAACAGTTAAAGGGTACAAAATAAAGTAGAATTAAAATTATTTAACAAAATCGATATAAATTCTCGTAGACCATCTTCACACTTTACATTAATTGAATAAAAGCAAAAGTAAATTTAAGTAATGTATTTTAAATTCAATCGTCATTAGACCTTTTATTAAATGAACATCAGTGTGAAGCCCAGTCTATAAGTAGTTTTTGTAACTGATAGAGTTAATAGTTAGAGCTATAAATAATAAATCAAGTCGCAGACTGCATACCAAGACGCCAGCCAGCGTACAGACGTGATAAGTTACACAACACTATGTTGCGAATAATGCTGGATGGGTGTCGATAAAATATCGATGAAAAAAATTTCGTCATTTATGAAAAACAAATCGCCATATATATAAGTTCATTGGTTTATTTAGCGTATTTTACACAATTTCACACATACACAAACAATTTTTTGTGTAAAATACACTTAGTAATTATCAATAAACTATACACTAGTTTATTGAGTGTATTTTACAAAATATCCGTTAAATTAAATAAAAAAAAATTTTTTGTTGTAATGTATTTAGTCTTCATAAATCGGTATCATAGTAATACATTAAAATTTAGACTTTGTTCATATTAAAAAACGTGTAATACATGTTACAAATTTATTAGAAAGCTATACCGAACACTGAACATTTACAACAGAAATATAATTGAAATAATTTATAAACGTAATTTCACTGTAAACATTACCTAATTTGCAAAATGCCCATATCTGATCATATTCGCTTATTTAATCAGATTTTGTAGTTGCCAAAATGCTACTTTACTTTTCCATTAAGTTCTTAATGTTCTTAGATGGCTGACATTGTAAGACATGACGATGTTCGGCGGATTGCTTGTGTAAATTAGACTTCCTGAATAATAAAAGAGTCAGTTAAGGGCGACTTCTTGGGGATAGGGACTAAAGTTTTGAAAATCCACACCTAATTTTGTTGAAACACAAAGTAATCAAATTGTTTGCTAGTTTTAGAACACGATACTAGTAACTAGATACCGAAATACTGTAATAAACTCTCATCTGTCAGGATTAAATCCGAGTGACAAGGATAGTTAAGCGTGCGCCTTAACAAGATGACAATAATAATATTTGTAACAGATGTAAATAAGCAAAGCGTAAGCAATTATTTACGCGGAATTAGCAAAATAAAGACTTATTTTACATCTGTTATTAAATGGATTTCCGCAAAGTAACGCCTGATTCAATAAAATAAAAAAATAGTATTTGTAATTATCGATAAAATATTTGCAATGCCTATATGTTGTGCAACAGTGCAGGCGTAAAGCGAAACATACGGTATGTTTTTGTGCATACGTAACGTGAACAGATACCGCTCGTTACGATTACGCAAAACTATGTAATTGAAACGAATCGAAACGAACTCAACTTACGGCCAATATAACCTATCTACAGTTAAAGATAGACCTTCCATAGTTTGTTTCTAAGATATTTTTGTTAAAGAATAAACTAGTAGATGACTATGTTGATGTTAAGAATACCTATAAACACCATAGATGTTAGTGGTTGGTGGTTAGTTTGTTTCTAAGATATTTTTGTTAAAGAATAAACTAGTAGATGACTATGTTGTTGGTAAGGAGACCTAAAAACACCATAGATGTTAGTGGTTGGTGGTTAGTTTGTTTCTAAGATATTTTTGTTAAAGAATAAACTAGTAGATGACTATGTTGTTGGTAAGAAAACCTATAAACACCACATATGTTAGTGGTGCGTCGCTATCTTAAAGCCGCAATTGTAAGACACGTGTCCACCGGGTACCTTACTGCATACACATCTAACTCACATTAATCAACCGCGAGGTTCGAGTTCGATTCTTGTAGGGGCAAGAATTTGTGCGATAAACATACATGTCTGTGATTCTGGGTCTGGGTGTTCATCAAATTTATTCTGGTATCTTCTTAAAGTATTTTATTTTATATTCTTTAAGTATTTCTAAGTATTAATACCGTTGACTAACACACGTAACACAATCATGTAATTTGCTTGCTTTTGGGTTAGATCAGTTTGTGTAAAAAAAATAGTGACGTCATCAAAATTTTTTTGTAAAATGATAACAAACTAGCAAACGGCTATGTTGATGATTAAGAAGACCTATACATACCATAGATGTTAGTGGTGCGTCGTTATCTTAAAGCCGGAATTTAAGATACGTGTTCCCAATGTTGATCCGGGCTCCTTTGCAGAATAGACCATCTGCCTTCCTGCCAGGCAGCTTGTAAATGGCGAGCATAGGCTTACCGTCACTAACACCGGTGAATCTGGCTAGGTGGTAGAGTTTCGCAGTAACTCACCCGGATTGGTACTACCGCCTTACTATTCCTGCCGCCATAACGTCATAACGTGTTCCGGTTTAGAAGATAAGGTAGCTGGTAAATTTACTTTTGCTCGAGGCCTAATATCCCGGCCTCAGGTTGGCAACGCACCATTACCACCTTTGGTGTCTCTAGGCGGCGTGAATTTCTTACCATCAGGAAATCCGTCTGCTTGTTTGCCCTCCAATATCATAAAAAAAGTCGACCGCTACCCACAGACAATGATAATGGTCAGCATTGACGATATGGTGGCAGGAATGAGAAGGCTAGTTGCCGCGTACCGCTTTTTATGAATATCGCTAGGTTGATGACGTCACTGATCTAATAACACAATGTTGGAGAGACCTAAAAATATATTACTGGATCATTCAACTAGTGCAGTCATTTAGGTTAGGTAGACTCTGTAACTGCTTGCCTTGGTGGTAGTTTTACTGCCATCAAAACGTTAGTGCTCATTATTATTGTATTAGCTGATAAATATACGCTGTAGTTTTTACATCGTTTAGGTTGACAGCAACGTTTATAACATCTTTGGTGTTTATGTGTCATTTACCCTTTTCCTGCAAAAAAATAAATACGCTAGAAAAATAAATATAATAAATACGCTAAAAATACGCTAGACTACATATGATTATAACTTAAAATAGCATTTTTAAATTATCAAGGACCTAATATTTAAATTTATTAGTATATTTTTCACGTACATATGTCAGTACTTCGTTTCTAAAAGCCGATTCAAATGAAACTCAGACTTAAGCTTTTATACTTTGTACTTGTACCATATACTGGTTTATGACATGTATAATGTAGTTTTTTATTTATGATATTGGAAGGCAAACAAGCAGACGGATTTTCTGATGGTAAGAAATTCTCGCCGCCTAGAGACACCAAAGGTGGTAATGGTGCGTTGCGAACCTGAGGCCGGGATGTTAGGCCTCGAGCAAAAATAAGTTAACCGGCTACCTTACCCTCCAAACCGGAACACGTCATGACGTTATGGCGGCAGGAATAGGTAAGGAGGGGGTACCAATCCGAGTGAGTCGCTGCGAAACTCTACCACCTAGTCAGATGTCACGGTGTTAGTGACGGCAAGCCTATGCTCGCTTTTTAGGAGCTGCCTGGCACAGGAAGGCAGATGGTCTATTCTACAAAGGAGCCCGGACCAACACGGGGAAAAATGCTCAAACGCAGTTTAAAAACCAGCAGTTTCACAATTTTACAGACAAACAAATACCCCTTTTTTTGCAATGACTAATGTGTTGCCAACCTCGCGGTTTTTACAACTTCACCGGGCTTTAAGACCCCTTTCTTCGCTATGCTAGTACAGTTTCATAAAAAAAATTAATAAATCATAAACCTACTTTAAGGCGTGTCTAGACGACGTTTTTCACAGTACATGTTTTGTTAAGTCCAAACCTACGAAAAAGATCGTTAAACTAGTGACCAAAATAATAACCAAAACACAGACATTCGCATACCAACAACTTGTACCAACGCAGAGCTCATTTAAACTGGACGCCGCAAGCTATAAATAACCATTAAATGAGACCTATGCACGCATAAAAAATGTTAGAACATGAGGCTCTTTTATTCAGGCTGGGGTTATTGAACGTTTTAATAAAAGTAGGTGCCGAAAATCTATTTGAACGATATTACTCGACTAAATTAAATAGTAGCAAGCTTTCGTGAATACTTTATTGTGAAATAGCAATTGTAGCGGCTTACCCAGTGGCAATATTACATTTAAATTTGATGTATAATTTGTTAAAGATAGAAAAAGTAGAGAAATTCTGGGTTATCCAAAATTAACACGCGTTCAAAAGAAAGAAAAACAAATCTAAGTTCAACAAAATACAAAGTACAATATAATACCTGAAATTTAAGTAAAAAGAAAGAAACTACTATAGTGTACATTATTGAAACAAAAAAAGATATAGATCTAAACAGAAAAATATTATGACTTACATTAATTTAAAAATTCATTTATTACTTTTAGGTATAATATAGGTATGACATCAAATTTTAACTAAAACTTTTATAAAAACTCGCAAACTTCCTAGTTTATTAATATAACAAAAAACAAGGACGATAACCTGGTTAATAGTAAATAGGGCTTAAATAAAAGTAACAATTATTGGTATGTAAAGTATAATTCAATTTGTATCCGTACAATTCAATTTGTTCGCATTATAACAGTATCGCTACGTACTGGCACGTCATACAACGTCACAGAGTAGAGTTCGCCGCTCTACTAGGCAGTGTGCCAATGGCCGATGATCGTTCACAAACACAGTACAGCCAGTGTGCACTCATTGTGTAACGCTAGGTGTTAATTGATTTTTTCACAAGTTGAATACGGCCCTGTCATGAATGTAATTTACAATGATTTATTTTTTGTAAGGTTCTAAATTCGAAAAATATAACTACGTATGTAGTTAGTATTTTCTTTTTGAAAATTCTAAATTCAAAAATAAACTAAATTACAAATTTGAAATGTAGATCGACAATGCAAGTTTTATTATGTCCTTTTTTAATTTTGTTTGTTTCAAAATTAAAATTTATTAAAAAAAAGGTTAAAAATAACAAGAACATTGCAATGTATTATAAAAAAAAAACAACCATAACCCCACGTAGTTCCTCTCCTCCAACCTCAAAATCAAATCAAAACCTCTTCCGCATATTACTCTATTTGCCCACACATGTGCCTAGTTTATTATATAAATACTAGCGTATTTTAGTAAGACAGTGTTTTAAGTTCAAGATACTAATGGAATTTTAGTTAAGAGACACTAAGTAAAAGTTGATGGAGCTTAGCTTATTTATTGCAATTGACTTATTTATTTCCAGCCGTCAAATTCGGGCGTATGTCGAAGAAACAGCGTGAAAAAGTAGAGGACGAGGTTCGATTCCATCGCGCACAGATGCGAGCACAGACAGACGCAGCCCCCGACTCTGTCTACGATACACAGCAACAGACACCGAGCTCGAGTGACCAGTTCCATGGACATTACAATGGGTGAGTTTTTTATTTTATTTTGATTTTTCAATGTTTATATAACCTCATCGATGTTAGGAATAAAAGTAAAAAAAAATAATGTTTTAGTTAATGTAACGCCATCTTTCGACAATTAGATAAAACTTGTAGATAGGGCAGTTTAGCAAAGCTAAATTATTACAATACATTACATTACGAAATGAAATGAATTGCCAAATTTTATGTACAAAACATTGTTTATCAAGTCCAAAGCCAAGTAAACCACCGTCAAGGCACATACTCCGAATTCCAGTAAGTGATTGCTTTAACTGCCGGGAATTCTCGTCAATAATTGCGAGCTTTTTTCTTAACACCGTCGTTATTCTCATACATTTTTATCTCCTAACTGTCAAAGCCGTTACCTACGCTTTCTCTATCACAAGAAGCGCCCTTACCGTTACGTTACCGACCTTTCCCGTAATTCATTACAACTATTCTTGTGCGTCTATGATTACCTATAACGGAATGACTCGTGACATGTTAACGGGATTGTGAATAGCGCCACCTAGTATCGAATAGCGGTACTTTGTGGTTCTTGTTACTGTCAATAGGTGGCGACATATTTGTCGCCTTATTGATTGGATTTTCGCGCTAATATTCTTGATGCGTTTATGGTTGAAGCAACTTTGCAATATGAAGTAATTTATTACTAGTTGTTAGACGAGTCACTGGTTGCAATTAAAAGATTAAAACATGTTTTAAATTGTATAATAGCAACTTTTATACTTATTCACTTCAAGTTTTAGACAAGTAGTATTACAATAATCCACCTACAACCACCACAGCTGTCGTCAGAAAATGTAGCTGTAATAATTTGGAAGATTTGGTTCAGATCTCATATGATAATAAAAGGCTTCAAGTTCGTGTATTTGTAAGAAATATATACATATAGTTACACCTAGTTACAGCCACATAGTGATCAAGAATATCTTTCAATTCAATTCATTATTAAAAAGATTTTAATTTATGTCATCATAATTTCCAGGTATCCAGGCTATGGCTCCCCGCTCTCCTCATATGGTTACAACAACGCAGGACCACCTTTGACATCAAACATGAACATACAACCCCAACCTCCTCAGCAGCAGTATGACGTCACGTCCGAATACGTCGACTCCACAACTCCATACGATTTCATAAGTCACGGTAAGCATAAAAAATGTCACTCTCTTACTAATATTTCAATAACCTAGCACTAACACAACCTTCTCAATAGACGAACAACAAAAGAACATTCGAGCAACAACATCAACTGTGACAGCAACAACATCAACAACAACATTACGACAATCAACAATAAACGACATAACGCGGACGCGAATCCAAGAGTTCGACAGATACGACGAAAGAATCCAATCGCCCGCATCCATTTCCAGTGGTGTTATAAACATAAAACAGGAGATTAAGCCAGAAACGTCAATGGGTGTTGACAATTTGGTCGCCAGCTATGTCGACTCAACAACTTTCTTGCACAGTCCGACTAATATGCAGTCCAGTCCTATGGAGATACAAAATACTGTATTAGTTAGTCAAAACGTGACGCTCCCCAACGAAGAGTTGAGTGCTGACGATTTAACATCCAGCAGTGGACATGGAAGGCTACTGGACCCTCTGAATATGAACATGTCGGGCATGGGGATGGTCAACCCTAACGCAATAAGCAATCGACGACATCAGGGATCGAGTAGTTCGAATGACGACTTACCTTGTAAGTTCAGATATGCATGTTTGCTTTAATGTTTTTTTTTCTGATCTAGATTTTTTTAATATATGCTACGAATTTACATTTGAGTTTATTAGTTTTTAATTTTTGTTACAAAGATATACGTTTGTATATTATACACTTTTTCGTTAAAAAGGAATATCGGCATTTATATTCCAACTTTTTAAATATTTTGTTTTCTATGAAAATAAATATTGTCTCTTTAAATATCGAATTTCGATTCTTTAATTCTCAAATCAGCTATTTCCATTTGAGAAAATGTCCAGGAGGCACTTGATACATTGTAATATTTAGAGTTAACTAGCCGACCCGGCGAACTTCGTATCGCTTTAAATTAATAACAGTTTGTATATGGAAAAAATCAACGTATTGTTTTTTCTATTTCCCGTTCAATTTTAACGGGTTTTCTTTCATACGATTCTTCTCCTGACAATAACCAACACAACAAAAAAAGGAATAGCTTCCGTTGAGGCGTGATGAGATGATTACGCGAGCTGAGAATTCAATTTTGTATATATACTAGCCGACCCGGCAAACTTCGTATCTCTTGGAATGATGTTCCGATAGTAACGCAGTCCGCGGGATCCAATATAAAACATTCCAAAATCAACGACTACTTACAAATAATAAATTAATTTATAAAAACATTTTCCAGTGGACCAAATTTTGAATATAAATCATTCTTGAATCTCTTTGAGCAGAAAAAAACATCAACAAAATCGATACAACCGTTTAGGAGGAGTTCAGTGACTTATTTCACTGAAAAACCCTTCGGTAACTACTTTGTTAGCTACCTATGTTATCTATCTCTTTATCTCTGTGGTCTAGCGGTTCAGTTGTTGGACTTGACAGCATTGACTGCGGTTCGAATCCCGGGACGGGCAACAGAAAGTAAATTGGGCTTTTCCAATTTTCTTATAAAAAAATGTTGCTCGGGTTTGGAAATGTGCCCGGTTGGCGATAGGCTTGCCACCTATCACATTGTGGGATTTAGTATCTGCGGCTAGTCGTGCCTACCTACCTCTACCTACCTCTTCGGATATGGGCGTGAAGATACCTTACTTTTTTAAAGAGCAAATTAACAGTATTTGTTTAAATAATACATAAACAGTGAATATTTAAAAATTTTAAGTGTCTCCAGAGAATTTTACTTATATGGAAATAAACTATTTGGGAATTGAGGTATCAATTTGTAACATTTAAGCTTAGCACATTTTATTTTCGGTGGGAAGTAATATCCAAACACATCTCACAGGCAACAAGGTGTTTTTTTTTTATTTAAACACTACACAAACTGAGCAAACTTCAAAAAATATTTTATCTGACACATTACATTTTTTAAGCAAAAAATAGCATAAACATTTAAGATTCGGCTGTTTTTTCTGTTGATCGCTTAGCCCTCTTCAATATTAAACCACTCTCTGTTAAGTACACATACATAAATCTTGTTTGAGGCTGAAAAACAAACAACATTAAAGTTGTTATAGATGGTTGTAAACAGGCTTTCCAAAAGCGCAAATAAAAACATTGGAGGAAAGTTAGTTTCTATCTTTCGATTATTATTCAATTTGAATAAAATCAACGGCCCAGACAGATGCAACCGATGCTTACCGCCAGTGCTTACACCCGCCTAGAACTCCTATTAAAATAATTTTATTTTTGATTATAGCCCACAAATAAGGACTTTCATATAAACTTTCACTATTGGAATTAGAATTTCCAGAAACGCCTAAATACGTATCTACTCATTTTTAAAACTAGCCCAAATATGAAATTTCATGTTTCTAACTTAAAAAAATACCGCCTTCTATGCAAACTTTCAACCCCTATTTCACCCCCTTAGGGGTAGAATATCCAAAATTCCTTAGTGGGTGTCTGATGAGATGATGAATCAGTAAGTCAGGACATGTTTTTTTGTATGTATAGATAAAGAAAAAAGCTATATACACCTACTTACATCATTCTTACATTTCTGCAAATTTGGTTTTGATTGAATTATTATCAATGGATACGGAATAAGAGGGAGAGCGAGACAACACGGTATGAAACATGCTGAAAAAAAACAAACAAAAATATATGAAATAATTTTAAATCAAGTAGTCGATTCTGAGGCATCTTACATTTGGTTCAAAATATTCTTCAAAATATTTATTATTTAAATAAACACGTCACTTTTTACATCATCTCTTAATTTCAGAGAAAAACTAGAACATACTTATATAGCTTTAGCTTGCAACTTTGCCCGCATTTCAAATAATATTAATAATAACAGTAAATTTATTGCCAAAGGATTAAAAAATATATAAGTATCCATAAACAAGTATTAGTCTAAAGGGTTATTTTATTAACTAATTTAAAAAAGCTTAATTTGAAGTTTGGTTATTTAAACGTGAACACAGAACAAACACACCAACATATTACAATACTAATAGGATTTTTTTTAAGATATTTTTGGTAGGTTAATTTGCCCCTTTCTGAGGCCGGCTAAGACCTTTAGGCCATGCTGCCACGTCTTCCGTATTAATTAATTCTTATACAGTCATTAGTCACTATTCACAAAGTCACGTCAGGGTCTTGAGTAAAGCGGTTGTCACTTTACACATGCTCACTTTGGGAGATTTGGCGGCAGCGAGGAAATCCACGATACACTAATTTCTTCATGATTATTTCATATGTGCACTTTCACTGAACAAAATTAAACTAATTCCCAACTAAATTAACTAATTTTACTCAAAATTTACACTGAATTCAATAATTGTGGAAAAATTACGACCACCTTCATTCACGATGGCGCCAAAACATCCAGATATTTTTTAACAATAATCACATAGCCACTTAATTAGCAAAAACGCGAGATTGGCGTAAGTAAGTCCGTCCAATGGGTAGACGAGTCAGCTTATATTAGCGTAGTCCTACCGATCATTAAATCTTAGTTTTGATTCCTGACAGGAAATGAAATAAATAAATATCCCTGGACAAATCACCCAAAAATTGAATCTAACCCCAAGTAAGCAAATTACATGCTTGTGTTATGGGTGTTAGTCAACGAACATTTTAATAGATACAAGAATAAATATAATAAACACCCAGACCCGGAAATACAGACGTATAAATGTTCATCACACAAATGCCTGCCCACGTCGGGAATCGAGTTAGGCGTGTTCTCTAGCCACTCGACCAATGATACATATTTAATGATTTTTTGTTGCTATATTATGAAAATAAATCATTCTGGGTCTGGGTGGTTATTAAATTTATATGTTATGCAATTATGTAATAATGTCTCAGACCAACATCATCAGACACGTAACTTACTGAACGTAACTTACCGAGCTATGTTACTACAGGAGGTTAACAAAATTCTGATGTTAATTCCAAATACTGCTGAATCGCTGGCCTCTACTAGCCTCTCTTTCTTTTTAACTTATATTGATATCACAAGACTTACAGAATTAGAGCTCAATATATTTGAGAGAGTCAGCAATATCTGAAATTGACATCAGAACCGTAACCGCCAGTAGTAATATTGCTTCATGGTCCAGACTTATAGAGACCTATAGGATTAAGAAATCATATTTACTCACGCCAACACCCAACAAGACACGCACTGACCATAAGAAGCGTTACAGGATCCACAACCATTTTCATAATATAATCATTCTAATCAACATTTTTGAATTTTTTGACAATACTTCATATTATTTGTCAAGTGACAGTTTTTATAGATCTACAAAAAAGTAAATCTAAATTGATTTTTACTTTTCATACAACAAAGTTTATATGTTTATGTTAAACAAAAAAGTTTTTAATAAACAAAAAAAAAAGTTGTCACATTACAACTTTTCTATGAATTGTTTTAGAAAAACTGTTAAATTATTTGATAAAATTAGGCTCCTTACGAAAGTATGTTTATAGTTTTATACAATGATTTTGTTTTATATATTTTCAGTTTTGATTGATTTTTTTATATTATTCGTAGAAGTAAATTAATAGTTGTTTATATTTGTATATTTTGCAATAGGAAGTGGACATTACACGCACAGTTTATTTTAATAAATGATTTTTCACTAGTCCTGTGCTTTGTAGGAGCTAGCCTTAATTATTTTTAAACTATTAAATCTTTTATTAGTAAATTATTTTAATCGAGATCGCAAGTTTATATTTTTATAAAAATAATGTATAAGAACTTTACCTTTAAAAAACGGATATATAAAATATACAAAATAATAAGATACTTGCAATCTAGAATAAATTAGTTTACTATTTGCAATGTATTTATTTTAAATTGTTATTTAAGAGATAACTAGTAAAATAATGTTATAAAATGTTCATCAAATTAGATAACGTTATATTTTAAATTTATCCATGGTATCTATTAGAAGGAACCGATTTGCCTGATTGTAAGTATATGCTAGTATAGTGCTACCAAGTTATATGATCAGTAAATGGCATCGCTAGTTTGACGTTTAATGTTTTTGAATGAGAACTTCACCTAGAAAATAGTGACAATAATAACAAAGTAATAAAACATACAGTCGAGGGAATCATTTTTGGTGCTTATACTTTAGAAACTAACAGCGTAATGATGTTTCCCGAAATAGTGGTTTAGTACCAATGTTGACCACCTGACACTTAATTTGGTGGCACTATACCACAAAAGTAGTAGCTTTCATACTCTATTTTTTTCGCTATAACGTCATTGTCTTGATGATATGATAGTGAATGAAGGTGGCTTAACATCCTAGGATCAGACTGTTACCATCGTGCGTATAGGTGACATGCAATACTTACCATAAGAAAATCTGTTTGTATCCCCTGACTATAAAAATTTCAAATGTTGCTGTTTCATGAGAATGAGTTTCCATATTTGTGTTGGTTTTGATCATATTAATATACGTGTTACGTTGTTTGCCCGAGATGGAATCCCAAACTACTTAACCGATTTCAATCAAATTTGCTCACCGCGTGCAGTTTGATCCAACTTGAAAAATAACAAAGCTTACATTTCAATTTATGATAAAAAAAGTACCATCTGAGCAAAGCCGGAACAGGCAGCTAGTTTACTAAAAATGTTTAAATAAAACGACAGTGATAAAACAGGAAACCGATATAAAATAAAGGAACCATCACGGAGGAATACATGCAATTTTGATGTATTTAAATGAGTAGATAGATGATTAAATGTAGTCTGTAATAACATGCATGTATTTGCTAATTTCCGTAGTAGTTTCGATTCATTTAAAATTTATTGCTTCATTTAAAACGATTTTATATTTCTTAGATTGTTTGGATTTCGAACAATAGATTATGAACAAAGATTTTATTTCCAGCGGAAGGTGACATCAGTAAGGTGTTAGTGAAGAGTTTGGCCGAAGCACACGCGAACACAAATCCAAAACTGGAATACATACACGAGATGTTTCGGAAACCACCAGATGTGCCCAAGTGAGTACTTTTTGCCCGACTACTTACGTGTATATAACCTACATATTATGTACAGGTACGTATGTACGCAAGATCCTTTGTTATCTCTGTGGTCTAGCGGTTCAATTGTTGGACTTGACTGCATGAGGTCCCGGGTTCGAATCTCGGGTCGGGCAACAAAAAGAAATTTGGGTTTTTCCAATTTTCTAATAAAAAAAATGTTGCTCGGGATTGGATATGTGCCCGGTTGGCCACCTATCATATTCATATTATGGATGGCCTGGTTGTGCCTCTGCCTACCTCCTTCGGGGATGTGGGCGTGAAGACACTTTTTTTTAGTATAAATGAAAAAATAGTAAATACTACCTGACTACTTTGATGGCCAGTCAAATGTTGGGTCTTCACGGAAATGTATTTAAAATTGAAGTGACAAGACGCAAATTAGGAATCTTTAATAAAACGTGCTTATTTTTCTTAATGTATGTAAACGATTTTTTTTCCAGACTACTATTTTACAATTCGATGTCGTACGAGGAGCTGTGGCTAGACTGCGCGGAGAAGTTGACATCCATGATTCAAAATATCATTGAGTTTGCTAAACTCATACCAGGATTCATGAAACTCAGCCAAGATGACCAGATCTTATTACTCAAATCAGGTAAGGTTTTTATGAAATTGGAAGTCAAACAAGCAGACGGGTTTCCTATACTTGATATTTTCCATCGTCGGCGCTTGGTGTTTTACCAAGTATTCATATTTTTAATTGAAGAAACACTTGTACTGTTTTACGTATCACTTATAATTTATTATTTTATAAATAGCATACCGGTTTCGCTTATGACAGCATCATCAAGGCTATAAATTAAAGTTAGTTAATTCTATAGATTTCGATATTCTTTTAGAAGTTCTTCACTCGCTTTGAGATGGCCAAAAATCATTAAACTATAGGATCGTAAAAATGTTGCACAGGTCTTTGTAGATAAACTAGTCGTTATTAATAAAAGGATGTCGCATGTTCGTACTACACGTTAAATATCATTCAAGTACCTTATCTAAGTAAAAAAAAATGTGTGCGTGTATTAGCGTACACTCGCAAGAAGTGAAGAAGTGAAACTTCTTTATGACGTTATTTTTAAAAAATAATTTACTCGTACCATATGCAACTTTACAGAAATTGGTTAAATAAAGTTTATTGCCAATCTCTACTCCGCTGGAGAATGTATACTTCGAATCACGCGTGGTAGGGATAAGAACAGATGGCGCGTAACGGAAAACTTTGACGCGTAACGAAAAAATGTTACACTAATTTTACTTCCAACCCCGATAAAGAAGTTTCACTTCAAAACATTACGTTGTTAATACAATAAATTAATTTATTATTATACAATTACATTAGAGTAAATTTTATATCATACTAGCGGTGGATATCGACTATCGACAGACTTTTTCCCCTGTTACGCACAACACCAGCGTAGTGCCATAAGACCGGCAAGTGCGAGCAAGAGGTCCGATGAAAATAATTTATTACATCGTTTGCACGTTGGTTTTGGCCGGAGTATAGTCTGGAAAGGGTAGATAACCAATGTGGTAGATCTGCAAGCATCGTGATATTTGGCATACGATACTCCCCGCTTAGGATGTAACGGAACCTGCAGATATGTATGTGTATTAAAATTGTTTGGCAGGTATCATGGATGTTATAATTTTATGTTCATTTTTAGGTTCATTTGAGCTCGCAATAATCCGTCTATCCCGACTGATCGACGTGAACCGTGAACAAGTGTTGTACGGCGACGTCGTTCTACCGATACGGGAATGTGTAAACACACGGTGAGTGAAATGGAAACACACATATCATTTTTCAATATAACAGCAACGTAACTCGTCTGCAACAATAAGAAAATTGGTTTTTTCCAATTTTCTGATCAAAAAACGTTGCTCGGGATTGGATATGTGCCCGGTTGGCGGTAGGCCACCTATCACATTGTAGTACTTAGTGTCACTGGCTAGTCGTGGGTGACCTGGTTGTGCCCCTGTCTACCTCTTCGGGGATATGGGCGTGAAGATATCTTACTTTAGGTCGTCTCTATGGGCTAGTAGTTCGGTGTTGGTGAGTACACTATATCCTGGGTTCGAATCTACATATCCTATCCTATGCGGAAACATTTTTTTATGTAAGAATTAGCGACCAAGCGCAGGTCTCTCCTGATGGTAAGAGATAACCGAGGCCTATCGACACCGTAGACGTTACAGGTGCGTCGCTGTTCTGTGACCGGATTGGTGTTGGTGACGGTGAGCCTATGCTCGCCTTTTACGAGCTGCCTGGCAAACTAGGTAGATGGTCTATTCTACAAAGGAGCCCGGACCAACACGGGTAGAATCCTATCATGTAGACTCGAATATGACACAGTAATTATGGCAAAAGGAATAGGTAAGGTGGTAGATCCCTATGGGGGTAAGTTGTTACACAGCATTCTACCATCAGTGGTCTTGCTGGTAATGACCTATGCTCGCATTTTAGAAGCTATCTCGCGAGAGGTAAATAGTCTACTCTACCCCGCGGAAACATAACATCTTTTATAACTGTATTCGTGTTTAACAGACCGTATTTCGATTATGCTGCTTATTGAACTTACTTACTTACTGTAATTCAATAACCCCCATTTTCGAAGCACATAATTTATGTACTTTGAGATCAGGGGCCCTACCATGAACGCTTAAAGCAGTATTATTTCCATCTTGATAAATGTTCGGTTTTATAAGCAACTTTATTGCATACGTCACAAGGTTGTCTTTCTCCGATGACATTTAGTATTATTGAAATAACACTGTTTTAAGAGCTTATGGTAACCCCCCAGTTCGTATTATTTGTTCAAAAATTAAGAACATCGGTCTGGGTGTTTATAATATCCTTGTATCTATAAATATACAATTATTAGTATCGTTTTCTAAGAAACAAAATATAACACTGGGCTTAGAGCAATGTGTGTAATTTGTTCAGGAATATTTATATACTTTACTTATTATTTTTTCTTTCAGTGATCCTCGTGACATGTCGCTAGTTGCTGGTATTTTCGACGCAGCAAAAACCATTGCTAGACTGAAGCTAACTGAGACTGAACTGGCGCTCTACCAGAGCCTTGTATTATTGTGGCCAGGTAATTTATTTATTTAAATAGACATCTTATTAAGTAGCGCTAGAATTGAAAAAAAAAGATTTTCCTACTGATTGAACTGGAGTTTGACAAAACATTTGGATGACAGTACCTACTTGATTTGACAAGTGACACTTAATGAATCTAATATGGCGGACTTCTAAAAATGGCGGATCGTTTTCTCTACAGGGCCCTTACCATGAGTTTACGGCTTGTCAAGTTTACTACACTCGCTACCGTCGCTGTCAATTATATGTATGAAAACTTTAAACAGCGCCTCTAGTGGTAACTAAGAGAAACACATTTTTAGACCAAAATTGTCATAGATTTCGACACGTAACTTACCGTACGTAATCTATACAAACTCATGGTAGAGGCTCAGGTATCGATATTGCTAAGACCAATACGACAAAATGAAATGACGTTACTTCAAATTCAGAACGGTGAATAAAACTCAGATAAAAAGTATATATTTTTTTAATTATTTTGTTATGATAAAACTAAGAAAGAGAACTTTATTATCTTTGTTCTTATTTTTTTTAATTAGTTGATTACATAGGTGTTAATTTTTCAAGCATCGTTATTTAATATATTTTAATAAAAATATTGTAACTAATGTAATAGTTTCTATCACAACTTTTGAGTATTCCAAATTTGTAAAACAAATGTGTCTGCGCATCCTATGTGTTACAAAGAAAACCATTAGATAAAATGAGGAAATACTTCTGAATCAGGACTTTTTTTAAGTTATAATTTGTGTGGCAAGAGATACCAGTTTACAAGAGTAGTTAGAAGTGTATATACTCAAAGGCGTCGCCAAGGGGGGGGGGGCAAGAGGGGCAGCTGCCCTCCCCTAGAAATTCTAAAAAAACGATAAAGCAAACATTTAACTTGACTTCTTGTTAAGTGACGTCTTTAACTTGACTTGATCGATTATTCTAGTAGGTACTTTTTCTACTAGTTTGCTACTATTAAAAGCGAAATGCAAGACAAGTCAAAAAGTCTGGGCACGAGGCTCCCGATTGAACCTACAATGTATATTTTTCTCAATCTCCGTATCAACTTGCCCCCATCTAGGCCTTCGGCTGGCGACACTCTTGTATATACGTATACGAACATAGGTTTATTCCTTGACATGTTTCATTTACTTGCAGAACGAAATGGCGTCCGCGGCAACCCGGAGATTCAGTGTCTGTTCAACATGTCGATGGCGGCCATGCGTCACGAGATCGAGACCAACCACGCGCCGCTCAAAGGAGACGTTACAGTACTTGACACGCTGCTGGCTAAGATACCTACTTTCAGGTGAGTATTTGATCTAAACACCTTCACAAACCAATACGAATATACGTCACCGCCTCACACTTACAGGCTTATGACGTCCATCATCGATGAGGCTAGAAACCTAAATTAATAAAAATTTCATTTTTTATACCCCTTATCACATGCATGTACTTAAATGTTACATAATTTTTTTAATACATTTTTACAAAAGTTTCGATCCCTTGGTCGAATAACAAAAAAATAGAAAATAAGTTTCTTTAATTTCCTTTAAAAATAACGTTGCTATTGGATATGAGCCCGGTTGGCGATAAGCTTGCTACCCATCAGATTGTGGGACTTAGTGTCTTCGGCTAGTCATGGTTGTCAGCCTACCTCTTCGGGGATATGGGCATGAAGAAACTTTTTTTAAACCAATCAAACATGCAAGGATTAACATGGGATATAGGAATAAAAGATTCAAAATCAGCTATAAGGCTGATCTGGTCAAAGTGGTGAGTCTCAGGATACAAGCGGCTGGTGATAGTGACTCGTGGCGCTCTTTGGCCTTACTATGTCCAGCAGTGGACGTCCTCTGGCTGATGATGATGATGATAAACATTCAAAATACGGGCAAAGCCATGGGAAAGGGTTAGTTTTATTTATTTGTAAAACGTTTGCACATTTTGTTACAGAGAATTATCAGTAATGCATTTGGAGGCGCTCTGTCGTTTCAAGATCGCCCACCCTCATCACCAATTCCCAGCACTGTACAAAGAACTCTTCTCTTTAGATAGCGTATTAGATTACACTCACGGATAGACTACACATTTTAATTTCCAAGGATTTTTCGTTAGACGACGAGTTCGATCTCACTTTTGCCTACAAAAGCTGGACGCAGGCAGCATGAGGCGGGCTGCCGTTTCATTCATAAACACTTTGACAGCTACGTTTCATTTATTCTGACTTTCATTTATTCTCCGTTTGTAACATTGGAGACGTCTATTTGTCATTTGTTAACCTATTTATAATTGTATGTATGTACTTTGAGACTGTTATAATGATATTTACGTATAGGTACGTACGTACAATATTATTTTTTAATGTTTATTTAATTCGAATCTAAGTATGGATAGGCGTCTTCATATTTACAGTGATATTGGTGAAGTGGTTTTTTACTTTGCGAATGTAGAGTATTGGGAACATGTAAACCCAAAATGGCTTTGCAGTACATAATAAACACTAAAATTACGTGTTTATTATATATTGCATAGTACCATTATATATTTATCAATGTATGTAATGATGAAGAAATAATAATTATTATATAAATATATAATAATAGAAATAGAGTTTTTATTAAGAAATAAATAAAGAAGTTATAAAGAGTAGCGAAATCACACAACAGTTTTGTTTAAGCGAAACCTTATTAATAGGCCTTTTATAATTATTTTTAACATTTTTTAAATGAATCGTAACTTGTTATTTATTTCAAATGATTATTAATATTGACGTTTTTTTTCAATGTAGAATGTCGGTTATTTTGTAATATAGGAATACATGATACTGCCCTATTTTGTATTTTTTTCGTTAGCTTTTTTTAATGAAACGATTTATGTGTTAATAAAAGCGATGAAATACTTCTTGAGTAATATTAATGTAATTTTAATATAAATAAGTTGCATAATATACAAAACTGCGTAATGAACAAACTTACTGACGAACTATAGAAGCGATCAAATCTTATTAATATGTTGAACAATTATTATATACAATTGTTTTTACGCTGTACTTTTGTTCATTCAGTTCATTTAAATATACTTTAGCTTATTTATAACACTTATTTATCTGCAATTAAACGTAATTGGTATCGACGATAGAAATTATTCCAAGTTTTTTATCTATTTATTTACATGACATAATAATAAGACTTGATTTTTTTACATCAATTTTTCAGTCAAAATTAGTTTAGAACTTACAGCAGGCAATTTATCCTTGTATGATCTCATACTCATGCACTACCGGGGTTGCCATTTTGGAATTCTCAAAGCACAGATAATGCATAATACTTTAAAGTACATTTTTGTTATACGTAATTTTTTTGAAGCTTTACTCTGGATAAGCGCTAAATTGCCTGCTCAGTTTTTTCTTAGATTTAAAAGTCAAGTTTTCTAACACTATTGTAAGTTTCGTCGAATAGCCTTTACTATAGACTGGATTATATTAATGTTAAAACTTAATTAACTTGTATGATGTAAATAGCTATTAATCGTATGTATTTTATATTAAACATAAGGTTCGATGGGTTATTTTTAATTTTACATTCTATAAAATTATAAATGATAAACAAACTTTCCACAATGCGTTGACAATGTCTAAAGTCATGTGTGAAATATTGTTTTCATCTTTCTATATATTATATATTTTTTGTTAAATAAAGCAATCTGTTATTGTCTATTGTTTTTGTTTTATTTTTTATTATATATATTTTATTGCAGTAATTTATCCACGTTTTCCGTTATATATTAAATAACATTAATCATACATAATAGTGAGAATATATAGAAAAAAATATACGGGTGGTTCAAAGTTAATTTGAAATATCTTCTTATACGACTAAAATTAATTCATTTCACTTTCCTTTTAAATAAAATAAAAAAAACACAAATAATTTAGTGTTCTTACGAATTAAAAGAAAAAAGATGACTTTTTTTCTAAGGATGTCAAAAATTTTTTTTAGTTTCATATTTTTTAAGTTAAAAATTCGTCTGGACACTAAATAAGAAATTAGATGCACACAGATAGATAATTAATTAGTTTTATAATTTTGCTAGGACAAATCGGGCAATGAAAAAAGTGGATCTATTCGAAGGATGAAAATATCGGTTTTTGTCCGATATGCATATCAGCGAATAACACAATAACATTACCCTTCGTATGAAGCACGAACATTAGAGCACTAAGACTGAGATTTTTGTGAAATTTACCGCTTTGCCTAAAATAAAATAACCGTCTAAATTTAAACAGCCAAAATCAAAAACACCTGAAACAAAGAGTAATACGTACGTACAGGCGGGACTTCCATAGATACATAGCAAACCCGAATTTTGTATGAAGTTTACTTGAAAAGGTATAACCCGTATGATTTGATAGTAAGTCTAAAGGCATTCAGATATAAGGCAACCTAGTTTCATATGATTTAGGCGAATAAAAAACATAGCAAACTTATTTTTTTTGTTTTTTTATATGAAAGTTGCGCCAAACTCGTTCTCACCCTGTCTAAAATTGTTTTTTTATTAACTTTTTTATTTATATTTACACAGAACTGTCTTGAGTATTAAATGTATAATGACTTTATATTATTCCTTCTTTTTTACAGAAGTATAATTTTAAAATTTGTATGTTATTGTTTCACTTGATTTTTCTACGAATGTTAATATTTTAAATAGAATTTATTAAATATTTTAAGAATTAAATTTATTGTAACAAGTTTTATATTGTGAGTTAATACATTTTTTCAAGGTTAAAATCACCAGTACAAATAATTATAATGAAATTAATCAAAGAATACACGACATACATAAAATGAAATTCATAACTTCAGAGACAATGACAAACTTCTGATTACTTAAAAAAATTGCTATGTAAAGTATGTTATGTGAAAGTCAATTTTTTTTGCAAAATAACTTCGTTTCAGGTATTTTTGTGACGGCTATGACGAATTTATTTTAAAGTTTGATTGATAGTAATTGCCTCTCAGAGTCCATTCTATATTTCATTGTAGACATTGTACGAGACAAATAAACGAGGAAGAAACGTAATTCTTTCACACGGTCTTTCGTGATAGTCTTAGATTAAGGTGTTTTCGATTGCTGAGTAGCTTAGAATTTCTAAAACTTTTTTACTATGTTTTGCAAAATTTTCACTACAGATAGGTTTGGACACCTAGTGTTATACTCTAGGCGACGGAACGCATTGAATTATAAAACTACGACGTAAGAAATGTTAGTGGTTTTATATTATGTATAGGATGAACTCTCATAAAGATAAATTTATCATAAACTGGTAGTAAGTTGAACTTTTTAACAAAAAATATTATTAGCTTATTTATCACGTAAATTACGTACTTTATTTCTAAAAATACAATAATTTTTAAATGTATTTGTTGAAAACATTAAGTAAATATTATTTTAGTTTAAAAATAATTTATAACACAACATGCGTGAAGGTTTAAGTGACGTAATTTTTTAATTAAGAGGTAACATAAAAAAGGCCAAAAATGAACTTGTTTATTTTACAATATTAAAAAAATATACAAAAATAGTTTAAAATGAAAGTATTTCAATGTAAATCTAGTAAAATCTTTTAAGTATTTGTTTTAGAGGATTACTAATTTACGACGAATTTTCGCTTATTAACTTTTTCATTCACTATTAGATTTCTGAATTGTTTTAAAATAAGCGCGCTATGACAAGTAACTGAGATAAATGTTTTCAACTTACTACCCAAACTTTTTTTTAATGATCCTTATTAATAAGATAATGAAATGTAAACAAATTTTGTTTAAAGTTGGGTGCAAGACATAAAAAACGTCGGGTTTTTGTGTTTTCGTGTGTTTTATGCGACATTTATAAAAAAATCCGATTTATTGCATTTTTTTAATAATTTAAAAAGAGCTACTATTTTATACAAAGCCCAATGGGTTTCCCAATTAAATATAGAAAAATTTGTACCTATTGTTTCTTATAAGATAATTATTTTATATTACCAAAATACTCTTTGTTGAAGTATTTTTACACATTAATTGAACATATTAAAAGAGAAACAAAAATATAAAGCATATATCTATATGTAAAAAATAACAGAATATTATATATAAATAAAAATATTTTGTACGCGCACGGTGATCAATTTGATTTGTAATTTATTTAAAGTTTTTTTTTTTTAATTTAAAAAGTTAGTAATTGGAAAAAAGTTAGTGACAGTTTAAAATTAGTGACAGTAAAAAAATGACAGAAGAATACGGTTTGTTGATCAACGTGTGCTTACTTTAGCTTTGTTGATTTTGGAACTTACAAAACATTGTACCTAATGTAGATGGAAGTGAATATGAGAACCAATAGAAAATAAATGTTATTGTTTTTATTATTACTCTCGAATCACTTGCAAATAATCGTGTTTTATTTACTCCTAACGTTTTGAAATGTCTGAGGCTCGAGGCTTTTACGATGTTATCAGATTTTGATAGCCGACTGTTCCGTCAATTCATTTGTAGGTATTTTAATTGGAGAAATAGAATCTATACTTGCTATAGTCGGCACTTGGTGGAATTCCATTGTACACACACGTTTTTTTTGTAGCTAACACTTGTACTAATCCACAATATACTTTATTTAACACTTTCTGTTACTTTCTAGTCCGGTTGACTAGAAACCGATTTCGCTTTTTACAGCATCATCAGGGCTTCTTATTATTATTTTATTTTTAGTTTCGAAGCCCTGATGATGATGTAAAAAGTGAAACCGGTTGGCTAGAAGGTAACAGAAAGTGTTAAATAAAGTATATTGTGGATAAGTACAAGTGTTAGCTACAAAAAAAGTGTAAATTTAAGAAATACTTGTATTTTCTTACGTATCACTTTAAATGTATTACACTCTATTTTGCCTACCGGTTTCACTATTTACAGCAATATCTGAGCTGAAACCTAAACTAAATCCTAACTTGCTTATCTTTACTAAAACTTACTTATTTTAGTTTTAGCCTTGACTCTGTAAAGAGACAAAAAAAGTAAGTGACATGTAAACAGTACAGTGTTTCTTCATGTAAAAAAATCATAGTGTGAGTTCTACTGACGCCGGCTATGGAAAGTCTTTACCCATATATATCGTGTTACTTTTTATAACTCAAGAATGGCTGAATCGATTTGGCTGAACATTGAAGGAGAGGTTAAAACCAGGAAAAGAATAACACTTTTTAACCCGTACGGTTGCAAAGAAGCTAGAGAAGAACATTTAATATTTTGTATACCTGATCGAGTGGAACGAAGTATGCCGAAACAGCTAGGGTTACATAACAAGTCGTGTATGTAAAGCTTTTTTTTTCGCAATGTCTATTGTTGTGCACGTCTAACGACTTTTACAACGTCACCGGGCTAGTGGGCAAGCAGAGTGCTCAGCCAGAGATTGAAATATGGGTGGGGCCTGTGACCCTCCTTAAGGGTGTCTCCTGTGAGACCGTACCTAGGCTTAGGGTGAGATCTTGGAACAGCTGAACCGATGGATTCCTCCCCGGCCAAGTTGTCGCACAGAGCTACCACCACGTGTTACCAAATACCTACTAAACCTTTTTTCGTCTCTTACGAGTTGATATGCTGCACGGCCGATGGTTTATTCTTCATAGGAAACCCGAACTAACACTGGACAAAAACTGTACGATGTCAAAATGTTTTATATATATAACATTTTGATATATATATTATTTTGTACAATATAAGAAAATGCCCTCATATCACAACAATGCGATATTCTCAAGCTGTTCTACAAGGATTGTGACATTTGGCCAATGCCAAATCAGAGTATCAATATACTCTCTGCAATACCGTAAGGGGATAGGCGTGAAGATTCGTATTTATGTACTTTCGCGGACGTAAAAAATTTCTATCACTCGAAACATTTATATACTTGGCATAAAGTCGTAACAGAGATAAAACAGACTGAAAACGAGATATAAAAGGCGAAATGTTATTCTCTAATCATAAACTCAACACCGGATATATCACATGTGGATCAACTTACCCTTGTTCTCAAGGTTTTGTCATTAGTGGAATATAAAGATAAAGAAATATTTTCTACCATTATTTCGGAACTCAAAACAGTAGACATAAATACGGGTAAGATTTTGAAAGATTCTTGGTACGAAGTTCTTAAAACTTTGGAACCAATCAAAGACGATTCTACCGAAAAACCTGTAACGTAAACGAAGCGTCGGAGATATTTTTTTAATTTAGAAAAACTGGAAACGTTGGTAGTTGATATTGTCGAATGATTTTTTTGGAGAGAATAAGCAAAACGAATGTTCAAATTCAAGATTCTACCGTAGATTTGATAACAGTTTCCGATCTTTACGAATCACACTGTAAGGTTTTCGTAACTGAACGATACAACTTCAAGTATTTCGAAGAAAAAGCAATGGAATTAAGAGTATCGTCGAAAAAGACCTAAATGAAAAAGAGTGGGTGCACTCCGGGAGTGCCAGCAGAGGTGTAAACTTGAATATTAACGTTGTGCAGTTTTGATTTTTTGGAATGGTTAGGGAATAGGTAATTTTGCACGAATTGCTTTAGTTATCAGTATGAAAGTTCTATCATTTATGTGGTATAATACAATAGTCTTGTACTTAATCGGACATTTATTGGATTGGCATCCGTAAAATGTACTAGTACACCTTATTAGTACTATTAGTACCTACCTATTAATATTCTGTGCTAAACCATAAAACTTCAGTACCACAGAACAATATATATCAGTACGCTACCGACGTACTAGTACGTCCACCACGGCCAGTTAAAATAGTATAACCGACTTATGAGATAAAATATGACGAAATATTTAATTTTTCAAACTTTTTGATTATTTTGAATTTATTTCTAACACGGGACCGCTAAAATGAAAAAAAAATCTGGAAAAGTAACATTTATTGTATAAATTGTAATAAAAGAAATACGAACACTTATGTTTACGAGTCGGCAAGGGTTCAACACACCGACTTCAGAGCTAGCAATATCACAGGTTAGAACAAGATTTTGTGCCTGTGACCGGTGTGAATCTTGCCATTATAAAATGCATATTTTTTACATACATATACTGGATGTTACCGCGGTTTTGCCTGTGATAAATTGAGATGTAAGCTATCCCATGTTTTAATTTGGATAAAATTGCACACGGTGTGCAAATTTGATCAAAATCAGTTAAGCAGTTTAAAAGTCCATCGCGAATAAACATCTTGATGTGTAGTTTATATATTATAGTAGGAAGATATAAGATATGCTCTAAGATAGCAAAGGTAAGGCAGCTCTTCTAATGGTAAGAGATAAACGTCGCCTAGACCGCTATGACAGGAACGACCGGGATCTTAAGGTCACAAGTTTCTCGGATATTCTTCGGTATGGAGCACTTTGTTTTTTTTAAGATATTGGAAGGCTAACAAGCAGACAGATATCCTGATGGTAAGAAATTCCCGCCGCCTAGAGACACTAAAGGTGGTAATGGTGCGTTGCCGACCTGAGGCCGGGATGTTAGGTAAGTTTACTGGCTACCTTATCCTCCGAACCGGAACACGTTAAGACGTTATGACGGCAGGAACAGATAAGGCAGTGGTACCAATCCAGGTGAGTTGCTGCGAAACTCTACCACCTAGTCAGATGTCACGGTGTCAGTGATAAGCCTATGCTCGCCTTTTACGAGCTGCCTTGTAGGAAGGCAGATGGTCTATTCTGCAAAGAAGCCCGGACCAACAAGGGGAAAAATAGGTAAAGCGATTATACTAATCCGAAGAGTTGCTGCACAGTCCTCTACCACCAAGTTATGAGAGATTGCACTAGTGGAATGTTCCACCACCACCATTAAACGATGGGGTCCCGACACCTTAATATTCATATCCATTTTTATTCTTCTCCATCTTTGCTTCTTAATGCTACATTTTCAGCACGTTCATTTTCTTTACCTTCATCGCTGTTTTGTTCGTTGTCTGAAAAAAAGTTAAATTGGGTTAAACAATTGTAATCAAAAGTTAAAATGATGAAGAAACTTGTATAGTTTCTCCATCATGTACACCAACATGCAAATGGCCTTTACTAATAATCTACGAACATGCCAAGCGGTCCTTAGTGTAATACTGACAGTTCCAATAAAACTATAAAATAGATTGATTCACTATTCTACAGGCGATAGGGTCATCACATCTCTCGATAGAAGTTAAGGAAATATAGTAAAGAAATAGTTTCTTTTAATGATTCTTTGATAACCGTCAAGACATATCGATCCTCTGTCTTTTAGAGCGCTTCAGTTTTTAGCCTTTTGATATTATCAACTAGAAAGATCTTTCATTTTCTTTATCCAAATACACTTCATCGTATCCCTGCTAAGAAAAAATAAAAATGGATTTTTTAGGATTGGAAGGCTACAAGCAGACGGATTTCCTGATGGTAAGAAGTTCACGCCGGCTACAGACAGCAAAGGCGGTAATGGTGCGTTTCCAACTTGAGACCTGACCTTGACTCTGCAAAGGATCCAGGACCAACACGGGAAAAAAAAAGGGATCTGGAATGGATTAAATTTGATTGCATAAAGCTGTAACTAAGAAAATATATCTCTCCAGTCCTTATGTCAGTTTTTTTCCTATCAATTATCTGTAGGGTTACTCTTGAATCTCGATATCATGCGGATTGGAAATTTTAATCGTATATGTCATTTCAGGTATTATTTTGGTATTTAGGTGTAGTAGATACTGACAAAATCATTTTTTTTTCTATCGATAACTAAATGTTAATAATTCGGCAGTATAATGTTCAAGAGCCAAGAGAGACAGAAATGACGTACTCAATTCTATTTTCCAATATTGCTTGAACCGAGCTTCAAGAGTGACCCTTCTGGTTTATGAAAGTCATACTTTAATTTAAGGTTTCCATGCGATGAAATAAAGGATTATTCACATTTCTCCCTCCTCGACAGCAGAGATCTCAATGGCCACTGAAGGTAGTAGTTTCCCCACATCACCAGTGCAGTCCCCAACACCACCAGTGGGAAGTAGAATGTCCCCCAGATTTCATACAGAAATGGATACGGCCATAAACCTTGTATGAGGTAATTTGATATCAATCTAAAAAAACAAATTCTTATCACAAGTTCACCCTTTACTCGTACTTTGCATGTCGTTTTTTGTATTATTCTTGTCAGTGATAATTAGAAATAAGCGTCACTTACAGACACCGAAAATGTTGACACCTTATGGTGCGTTACCGACCATAAATTGAAATATATAACACCTTATGTAACTTCCAAATCAAAACGGAACACGACATGTTGTGTTGACTACGTGGGATATGTGTGGACTTACGTTGGAATAGGGGTGGTCAAATTGTTTTGACCGCGGGCCGGTTAATAAAAAAAAAACTAGTGGCGGGCCAGTAAATTAAAATTAATCTTGAGGCAGGCCGGTTTATTAAAACACCTAAAAATAGCAGTAATTATAACGATTATAAAACGTTGGATAAAGATAACGGCATTTTTTTATTTTACAATCCTTTATTCAAGTAAAATCTATTTATGAAGTCTTAACATAAGAAATACGCAAAATATGTGTTTGAAGTATCGATTCAGTATCTTAATTGTTAAAATTTCAATACCTAGTCTTTTAACATTTCGACCATTATTTTTTTGAGGAGCTTCATGTTTTTTCTAAAAAAAAAAACCCTCGGCGGCTTTGACCACCACTGCGTTGGACGATTAAGTTAACCAATATTAAAAAGATGGCAAAATCAATGTCGCATTTAAAATCTGAAATTCATGAAGACAAATTTTGTGCAATGGTAACGATGAAAAGGACAAAGAATGTAAATCAGGAGTCTACAAACTGCATTGTTCTGAATTGTTACATGGGTTGGTCGAACTGCTCACAGTTTTGAGACTCGTCATAAGGAACACATATCCGCTTTAAAAAAAACATGTTGATAAATCGCATTATGATAATCGCATAACATCTTCAAGATACTAGACATTATCTGTTACGTCTTTCCTGTTTATTTTTTTATGATATTGGAAGGCAAACAAGTAGACCGATTTCGTGATGTTAAGAAATTCACTCCGCCTAGAGACACCAAAGGTTGCGTTGCCAACCTAAGGCAACTCCGAACCGGAACACGTAATGACGTTATTCCGGCAGGAATAGGTAAGGCGGTGGTACTTTAGGTAACAGAGCAAGAGCCCGTGGCTGCCAGACCTTCGTCATTTTATAAAAGCTGAAATTTCTTCCATAAGTGCCTCTTGTATAAGTACCAACAGTCCCCACCCATGTTACCTGGGCAGTAACCACTGCCACTGCTTTGGCAGGTAACAGGTAGTAAAGGTGTATAAAATTCCATCTTACATTTTTTAATTTATAAAATTTAAGCTTTTCACGTTTCAGTCGTGGTAATATCAGAACTCACGTTATTCATTACCAGACACTTCGTATGGTTGCAACCCTCTGCCAGACACCCCTAAACTATAATAATTTGTAGTTTTACTTTCGTTATATTATAAAAGCTGAATTTTGTATATGTTATTTGAGAAACCATGTAATGATGTTTACTCAGTAGCCAGACACTTTGTATGGTTGCAACCCTCTGCCAGGCACCCCTAAACTATAATAATTTGTAGTTTTACTTTCGTTATATTATAAAAGCTGAATTTTATAAATGTTATTTGAGACATTATGTAATGATGTTTTCTCAGTAGCCTGAAGGTCCGAAGGTTCTATCATCCTGCCAGACGCGTAGGAGTAGGGAAAAGTAGGCTTTGCGGTAATTTGGACAAAAAGATACTCTTTAATTTCCCGAACGCTGCCCATTTGAGTTGGATTCGGCGATCGACCTCTGAAAAGTTTGACCTAGGTACACATACTGATCAACAACTTCAAGAATTGAGTTCCCAACGTAAACTGGTATAGGTGCAACATAAACGTTGAACATGACTTTCGTCTTGCCCAAGTTCATCCTAAGACCCACCTGTTGGGAAACTCTACCGAGGTCACCGAGCATCTTGCTCCAGTCTTCCAGGGATTCCGCCATGACCACAATATCATCTGAAAATCGAAGGTGAGAGATGTACTCGCGGTTGATATTGATGCCAAGTCTTTTCTAGTCCAGAAGCTTATAGACATCTTCCAGTGCGGCAGTGAACAGTTTCGTAGAAATGACGTCTCCCTGTCTCACACCTTTCTGCAACCGGATCGGTTTCGAGCTCTGATCCTGTAATCGGACCGACATAGTGCCTTTTTCGTACAAACACCTCAACACTTCGATGTATCGATAGTCGATGCGGCACCGCTGTAATGACTGAAGCACCGCCCATGTCTCAACCGAATCGAAGGCTTTCTCGTAGGTTACAAACGCTAGACATAATGGCTGATTATACTCCTCGGTCTTCTGTGTCTGTCGCAGCGTATGCATGTGGTCCACGGTGCTAAAGCCTTTACGGAATCCGGCTTGTTCGGGAGGTTGGAAATCATCCAACCTGCGTAATAGCCGGTTCGTGATGACCCTTGAAAACAACTTGTAAACGTGACTCAGAAGAAGATGAATGAAGAACAGCTTTTAGAGATGGATGCTCCGGAACTGTCAGGCTACTAAAAAACATTATTATAGTGTTAAATAACATAAAATTAAATAACATAAAAAAATCAGCTTTTATAATATAACGAAAGTAAAACTAAAAATTATTATAGTTTAGGGGTGTCTGGCAGAGGGTTACAACTATACGAAGTGTCTGGCTACTGAGAAAACATCATTACATGGTATCTCAAATAACATATACAAAATTCAGCTTTTATAATATAACGAAAGTAAAACTACAAATTATTATAGTTTAGGGGTGTCTGGCAGAGGGTTGCAACCATATGAAGTGTCTGGTAATGAATACCGTGAATTCTGATTCTGAATGAAATGTGAAAAAATTAAATTTTATAAATTAAAAAATGTAAGATGGAATTTAAATTTCAGCTTTTATACAATGACGAAGGTCTGGCAGCCACGGGCTCTTGGACTATAAGGTGGTGATTAACTAAGCGTAATTGAGGCATAACTCAAAGTAACAAAAACGAACAGACAATGCGGAGACCAGTGACGAGTAACTGTAGTTAAATATCTGAGCAACTATCTTACGAATACGAATTACGAATTGTAACATCGCTGTAGGCAAAACGAATCGTTTCTTGAACATAGGAACCGGCCATAATAACTAATTGCACAATTAGTGGAATAATCTTATGTTAATATGTTAATCTACTAGTAAATATCCTGAGGAGAGCTTAAAAATAATTAAAGACAAAAAATTTATACTTACACTGTTAAGTAGATTATAAATAAAGTTAATAGAAGTGAGTGATGCCATTTATAATACTTTCTCCGACTTTTTCCTTCCAGAAATACTAGTTCTAGTAAAACGACCGGTAGAATGAAAAAGTGCATCAAGTAATTAGCAAGAACACCTAAAGCTTTGTCTACGTATGCTGGGAATATAAATTCTCTGTTGTATAAAAATACTGGCCAGAATATTATGAAGACTGACTGAAAAAAAAAAGTTTATACAGCTTGACATAAGTTAGAGTTCTCGCCAGGAGTTTTGGCGCCATCGAGAGAAAATGGTCGAAGTTTTTTTTATAATTATTGAATTTAGTGCTGAACACAGTCACTATGATGACAGAAGTAGGTGAAACGGTGGATGCCACAACCACCACCACCAGCAGCTTTATTTTTTATGATGATCCAAACAAGCAATTCTTGATTTTTCCACAACCACAAAGTTTTCCATTATTCTTAAAATTGCTATATTTAAATATCTACTAAAATTCATTTTATGAAAAAAATATTTTAAAACCAATTCAAGTTTTCTTAAAACAACTTATAAAAGAAATGCTATTCTTTGATCACTTTGTTTTATATAGTTTAAGGTGTTCAATAACAGATGGCGTTGTTTTCAGATTATTTGTTTTTTTAAATGGCTGATATGTTGCTCCTCTCTATGTACCTCGCGGTTTTTACAATTTCACAGGACTACAAATTACTAGCCTTGTGAAAGAGCTTGCTTGTATGATTTGTTATAAGTGAGTGTGTAAGTTATTTATAACTTTCTTATTTTAAGCTAATCAAGGTACAAAGCTTAAAATGATGCCATGTTGGTCCGAACTCCTTTTGCTGAATAGGCCAATGCCTTCCTACCAGGCAGCTCGTAAAAGGCGAGCATAGGCTTAACGTCACTAACACCGTGACATCTGACTAGGTAGTAGAGCTTGGCAGCGACTCACCCGGATTGATACCACCGCTTTACCTAATCCTGCCGCCATAACGTCATGACGTGTTCCGGTTTGGAGGGTAAGGTAATCCATAAACTTACTTTTTCTCAAGGCCTTACATCCCGGCCTCAGGTTGGCAACGCATTATTACCACCTTCGGTATCTCTAGGTGTCGTGAATTTTTACCATCAGGAAATCCGTCTGCTTGTTTGCCTTCCAATATCATAAAAAAATATCATGCGACGCTCGTTTACTAGGCTAATAATCTAAAAACATACAACAGTAAGGGGTTACTACAAAAAATATTAAGACACCTGTTTCACTAAATACTGTCTGAAATTGACATCTAACCAATAACATACTTCTTTCTTTAGGTTTTGGCCTTCACGTTAGTATTTTGCCATTAGTCAAGTAGGAATTTGCATCAATTTTCATCAAATAGAATTAGCCATCAGTCATAAGTCGTCAGTAAGTCATGTCAGGCTCTTGGGTAAAGCGGTGGCCTCATTGCACAAGCTCATGTAATGAGATTTGGCGGCAACGAGGAAATACACGATACGCTAATTTCTACATGATTATTTCATTTGTGCACTTTCACTGAACAAAATTGTACAAAATGCCACCAAAATTGACTAATTTCACTCAATATCAACACGAAATTCAATAATTATGAAAAAACTTCGACCATCTTTTCTCTCGATGGCGCCAGAACTCCCAATAACATACTACACGTTACTGACGTGGCAGAATGTTATTGGTCAAGAATACAATTTTTGTATTCTATACGTCTAATACATAGAAATAGGAATATAGTCTAATACCACTAACCGACCTCTGGCTTTGGTTCGTTTCCCGGACAACGGCAGTCATATATGTAGTAAATATCTAGACGTTTGCATTTTTGGGTCTGAGTGTGTTTGTTATTTTTGAAGTGAAACTTCTTTAGAATCGCTGTGATTTCAAAACGGGTGCAACGGAAAAACGACAGGTAAGAGACACAAATATATATTCATCTCATTATTTTGGCGATTTACTGAAGTTTCACTTCTATCGTGTGTGAATCGCACACACACTTATTTTTATAAAAAAATATTTAAGTAGTGCTATGTATTTTTATCGTTGAGAAAATTTGAAGCTTGCTTTAAAGGTGCTAGACCTTTAAAGCAAGCTTCAAATTTTCTTAACCCTTCAAGGTTAGATTCAATTTGTTCAGGGATATTTATTTACTTAATTTCCATTATTAAGTTCGCCGGTTCAGCTCGTATTTTTAAAAATATATATTAATAAGTTAAAACTAATAAATTAATTGATTACTTACTAATGTAGCTGGCCAGACAAGACTTTCAAAAAGAATATTTTTTGAATGATCAATTTTTTTTATAAAGTTTTTATTCCTCTTATTCACTCGAGTAATATCACAGATTAAACTTAATAATAAGTAAGTTATTTGAAATACCTGAAAACATAAAAGCAGAGGATTTAATTATCCACAGATTTAATTGTTACTAAAATACCATTTCCTGAAAAAAAACTTTAATATTACTTGAATAACAGTAAAGTAAGGTGTTTTCAATACACAAAAACGTTTTCTATAAGAATTCTGAAAAAACGCCCAATTAAAAAAATAACACGACATGTAAAAAAAAGTTAGGTAAAAAATATATGAAGAGATTCATTCATATTATATTCATTACATATCATTCAAGAGATCAGTCAGACGTTATTCATTTTACAAAAGTTAAATTTGTCTAAGCGCCTTTTTACAAAACACGTGTCAAAAATCATATATCACAGAATTTTATTATAATAAAAAGCAACTGAAGCTACTTTGTTTTAGAAAAATATAATTAACTAAAGAACTTTCTAATTAGTTACACGCGGAAAAAGTCGCGGGCTCAACTAGTATAGTACCTTCATTTATCTAATCTTATTAACTTGAAATACATGCTAAAATGGCTAGAAGGGTTTGATTTAAATCTTAATCCCAGGTAGGTCTGAAATAACTGTATTACGATGTTTTTATATATTTCCTCATGTTTTTAAATGAAGAAACTCATGTATTATTATAGTAGTGGTATATATTATGTATTAGTACAATTTAAATTATGCGCTTCGGTTATATTCGTGAAGCTTCGGAAATCTGAATGTATTTTAGAGATATCTATATAAAGTTGTTATTCCATAATTAATCAATTCGCTTAAATTTAGATTAGGTCAGCCAATTTAAAAGTAAAAGTGTAAAAAGAGCAAATGTGTAATTGTAATGTCATCTTTAAGTGTAAAGACGAAGCGCATAATTTAAATAGTAGTACTAGGTATACAGTTTTACGTGTCACTTGTAATATCTTATTTTATAAATAACCTACCAGTTTCACTTACAACTTAAACTATTCATATATTATTAAACTTATATATTTCTTCTGCTGACAACACCACAAAAATCTCGTAGGAAAAACAATGGATTTTCAAGTAATGATACAGTTTTTGCCGATAAAAATTTCATAACCATGACTTTTGTTGAGTAAAAAAGAAGAAAACCAAAGTGACTACTTTATATTCACGAAGGTTACCAGATATAACAATCGGTCGCTGACGTAAAATAAAATTACATTTTATCACGAACAAGCGGTGCCTGCGACTCCATCCGCTTCGAATTTAACAAAACTGGTTTTCGACTGTTGGTTTGTTTGGACTGGTGGTTGGTTTGGAATATCCGTATCCGTATAAAGTATAAAGCATCTCCACGCCCATATCCCCGAAGGGGTAGGCAGAGGCACAACCAGGGCACTCACGTCTAGCCGAAGATACTAAGTCCCACAATGTGATAGGTGGCAAGCCTATCGCCAACCGGGCACATATCCAATCCCGAGTAACATTTTGTTCATTAGATAATTGGAAAAACCCAATTTTCTTTTCGTTGTCAGACCTGGGATTCGAACCCGGGACCTCATGCAGTCATGTCCAACAACTGAACCGCTAGACCACAGAGGCGATTACAGTATAAAACTTAAAATAATGTATTAAAGCCCGGTGAAGTTGAAAAATCGCGGGGTTGGCAACATATTAGTCATTCGAAAAAAAAGCTTAAATAAATAGTTAAATAACTGCACCAGCTAAACGACCACTTACCACATTCCATATAGTTAAAAATGCGAATTGTTGTCTTTCCATGTTTTTTACGTTTTCATCCTTGAGAATATCTCCCCGCATGGAGATGCCCATCGCGATTGAGTTGCCAACATGGACGGCTAGAGCCACAAAATGGCAGACAGTTCTCACATTTATGTAGTGGGGCATTTTCCTAAAACAATTAATCTATATATATAAAAGAAAGTGGTGTTAGTTACACTATTTATAACTTAAGAACGGCTGAACTGATTAGGCTGAAAATTGGTGGGGAGGTAACTTAAAACCGGGAGAAGGACATATGATACTTTTTATCCTGTTCAATTGTGAGGAAACTGGGAAAAACAACATTTAAATTTTTTCCCATATAAACTGAACGGGCGGAACGAAGTTCGCGGGAACAGCTAGTTATTGTATAAAATTAAAATCAAAAGTATTCACGCGTATGTCCCTGAAGAAGTAGGCAGATTTATTACCAGCGCACATATGACTAGACGAAGACAAGTCCCACAATATGATAGTTGGACAACCTATCGTCAACCGTGCACATATCTAACCACGGGCAATGTTGTTTTAATAGAAAATTGAAAATATACATTTTCTTTTCGTTGCCCGACCGGGGTTGAACCCGGGACCTCATCCAGTCAAGCCCAACACCGGATCACTAGACTACAGAAGTAAGTAAGTAAGTATCTTCACGCCCATATCCCTGAAGAGGTAGGCAGAGCCACAACCAGGGCACCCACGACTAGCCGAAGACACTAAGTCCCACAATGTAATAGTTGGCAAGGCTATCGCCAACCGGGCACATATCCGATCCCGAGCAGCCTTTTTTTGTTAGAAAACTGGAAAAACCAAATTTTCTCTTTGTTGCCCGACCCGGGATTCGAACCCGGGACCTCAGGCAGTCAAGTCCAACACCTGAACCGCTAGAGAACCGAACATGAGGTCCCGGGTTCGAATCCTGGGTCGGGCAACAAAAAGGAAACTGGGGTTTTCTTATATTTTAATAAAAAAAATGTTTCTCGGATATGTGCCCGGTTGGCGATATTCTTGCCTTTTGGGACTTAGTATCTTCGGCTAGTCGTGGGTGCCCTGGTTGTGCCTTTACCTACCTCTTCTGGGATATGGGCGTGAAGATACTTTTTTACTTTTTCATAATTGTTACTCGACAATGACGAGGACAGACTTTATGATGACAGAAACAAGTCACCACTTGAATACTTACTTACTGAGGAACAAATCATAACAACCTTCATCTTTCGCGGATTATGAACTACCACTTAAGATTGAGGATTCAATTCATGTAATATTTTTATTATTATTATCCTTATGGATAGCGCCCACTGTTGACGGGGCGGAGCGTGTCGGGCCGCATTGCAAAGCCCACTGATGCGGGCCGGACCGCATCGCATCGACGCGGATTTTTGTTACTCAGTACTAAAGAAGATCAACGAAATAGGGAGGCCACTCGACTGGAAAGTTGCGCCATCTAGTAGTTGTCATACGATCTTCAAGTATGGAAAGTGGCGCCTCTAGTAGTTGAAGTACGAAACTTTAGCGTTAAAATACCATAGTGCTCTTTTCTTAACAGTAATATCTTTGGTCAATGTGGGCCGCATCGGGGTATGCTCGTGGGGTGCCTCGCGGAAAAATCCGCGCCGATGCGCCACGGCCCAGTGGGCGTTGCTCCATACAAAATGTATGCAAGCGATCTAGGCAGATTATTGGCTGCGATGCGCCCCGTCCGCGCCCTTCCAACTGGGCGCTGTCCTTTAGCCTTTTCTATACAGTTCAATTTTTCACCCTGGTGGAAAAGCGATTCAATTTCATAAATGAGATAGATATTTTAACCGCCTCGATGGTCGAGTGGCTAGCGTACACGCCTAACTACACCGACCAACCACGAAACTTGTTCCCATTCCCAGTAGGGGCAAGCATTTGTATGATGAACATTTAAATGTCAGCATTTTCGGGTCTGGGTGTTTATTAAATGTATTCTGGTATCTATTTAAGTGTTTTTATGTATTAGTTGAACCCATGACCCCATGAAGTCAACGCTAACACCGCGACTAGGCGACCACTAAGACAGAGCGATGTATTTCTAAATGTTAGTATCGTTGCTTTGTTGATCCGTCGCTGAATCATATTGTAATCAGCTTAGGTTGGGGTTAGGTCGATTCGCATGACTTATACAGACAATTTAATCTAAAGATATATTTATAATAATAAAATTGTAGAAGAATTGATTCTGTTCATTGAAGATATTTCAAACAATAGATGCGGACACACATAAATAAATACATACTAAATACATTACATACATACTAATAAGTAATTTGAATTCAGATTTTACTTTTATGGACGTCGGTTGAAATTTTTTTATCTGGACTAAAGGTTTTATCATCCATTCGTACCCTATTTCTCCGTGGTTCCAGGCGTAAAAGGCGAACATAGGCTTACCGTTACTAACGCCGTGACATCTGATTAGGTGGTAGAGATTCGCAGCGACTCACCCGGATTGGTACCACCGCCTTACCTATTCCTGCCGCTATAACGTTTTGCTTTTGCTCAAGACCTAACATCCCGGCCTCAGGATGGCAACGCACCATTACCACCTTTGGTGTCTCTAGGCGATGTGAATTTCTTATCATCACGAAATCCGTCTGCTTGTTTGTCTGTCAATATCGTAAAAAGTATGTTCACATTAACGTGTTTCATCTAGGAAAACATCTGCCAATAGTGTATGTAGGTATATGAGACTACTAAAAAAAAATGATTAAATACTAGCTTCCTCCCGCGACTCCGTCCGCGCGGATGTCGGTCTTTGCGTGATAAAACTGAGAAATTAAGATTTTTTGTCTACGTATTTTTCCAGGATAAAAAGTATCCCATTTTATGCCCGGGATAATAAGGTATAATAAAACCCAGTTTCATCGAAATGGAACCGTTAGTTTTCACGTGATGCCTGAACATACAGACAGACAGACAGACAGACAAAACATTTTTTAATCACACATTTGGGTTTGGCATCGATCCAGTAACAGTACAGTAAATCCAGTATTTATTTTTTCAATATTTTCAATGTACAGAATTGACCCTTCTACAGATTTATTATATGTATAGATAAAACAAATTCTGTTATAAAGACACATTTTAAAGGGAAAGTTATACCTAGTATGTGAGCCGCAGCGACTATTAAGATCATGTCAGATAAAGTGGAAAGTGTACTCTTAACGAAGATAAAACAAATTAGTATTAATTTAAGGTATTTTAAATAAATAGTGTAAAACCTTTCAAACAAATGAATGGTTTATGGTATACAATTTTAACTCACCTGATGAAAGTGAAGAATGTTAAGATATAATATATTCACTTTAATGACGCTCTACATTTTCAAAGATGTTTAATTTAGATAGCTCTATAATCAAATAATAATAGAAAAATCAAAACAAGTTACTATATTATATGAAATTTTTAAACCACTTTAAAAATAAAATGTTTTAACCACACCCACTTTTAGCTTATAACACTTTAACTGGAAATAGTATTCTTAAAACAAAATAAAGTAGTATCCACATGTGAAAAAACCTTTAGCTAATGGTAAACTACAGAATAAATCTCAGTAAAACCGCTTTAAAATGAAGTACGAAAGCTGCGTTTACCGTTATACGAAGCCAGACTGCGACTGTGTATCTTTTATTGGGTTATATAACGCATCTTCTGTGGCTTATATGGTTTTCCCATCCGCTATTTTTGAATTAAATCTGCCAAAATAGGTTTTGATTATGATAATGCATTCATGTCTTGGACAAATATTAAAAGATATTTTTTTAATCACAATCTATTTCATTATACTATCTAGTAAACACTTCATAAGCAAATACGAGAATAGAAAATACACATTCATGATTATTCTTAAGGACATGTATTTAAAAAAAAGTATCTTCACGCCCACGTCCCCGAAGAGGTAGACAGAGGTACAACCAGGACCCACGATTAGCCGAAGATACTAAGTCCCACAATGTGACAGTTGGCAAGCCTATCGCCAACCGGGCACATGTCCAATCCCGAGCAACGTTTTTTTATTAGAAAATTTTAAAAACCCAATTTTCTTTTTGTTGCCCGACCCGGGATTCAAACTTGGACCTCATGCAGTCAAGCCCAACAACTGAACCGCTAGACCACAGAGGCGATTCGACTCTGTATTTTAAAATGTTATGTTAATGTATTATATTAAAACTAGCTGCCTGTTACGGCTTCGCTCGGATGGTAATTTTTTTGATTATAAATTGAGATGTAAGCTATCTTTCAATTTGGATCAAACTGCACACAGTGTGCAAATTTGATTGAAATCAATTAAGCAGTTTAGGAGTCTATCGCGGACAAACAACTTGACGCGTAGTTTATACATTATAGTACGAAGATATGTTCAAAGATAGCGAAGTTAATGTGGCTCCTCTAATAGTAAGAGACAACCGTCACTTAGAACGATAGGACCGGAATCTTAAGGTCACAAGTTTACCGGATTTTTATTCTTCGGTATGGAGCACGATGGGGGCAGGAATAGGTAAAGCTATTATACCAATCCGAAAAGTTGCTGCACAGCACTCTAATTCCCAGTTATGAGAGACCGCACTGGTGGAATTTTCCATAGACCACCACTATACGACGTTAGGTTACGTTAGTACTATCTTCTTCGAAACTACTTTCTCGATTTTCACCAAATATTATATACATATTCAGTAAGTCTGAGAATCGGCTACTATCTACTTTTCATACTCTTAAGTGGTAACAGTGACCACCCGATTTTTTTAAATAAAATCATTCATTAAAATAATAACAGAACAACGTATGCGGGTCAGCTAGTATTTTTTGATAATAGTTATTGCTACATAGTGTTAAAATACAACAATCAAATTACATAGTGTTTAATGCTAAAACTATTGAACGGTTTTTTTTTTAAAAAACACTGGTCACTTTACACAAGCTCACTTTGGAAGATTTGGCGGCAGCGAGGACATTCACGATACACTAATTTCTTCATGATTATTTCATTTGTGCACTTTCACTGAACAAAATTAATCTAATTCCCACCTAAATTAACTAATTTTACTCAATATAAACACTAAATTCAATAATTATAAAAAAAATTACGACCACCTTCATTCATGATGGCGCCAAAACTCCATCTTTTTTTCATTTTTTGTCGGGGGTTAAAAAGCAAGGGAGTCCTTTGCGGCAAACTACTATTGCTTCTCTTTAAAGCCACTCCTTATAACAAAGGGTGAATGTAAAACGATCAATACAAATTAATTGCCCGATCGTCCGTAGCAGGATCTTTTCATGTTATATAAACTAGCTGCCCCGGCGAACTGCGTTCTATCTGACATTTACGACTCATATTAAAATCCAATCAATCTATAAAATTTTCTTACCATTCAAACCTTCCCTGAACTTTTACAAATATTAAAACAAAATTATTACGAGGCGCTTTTGAGTTCTAGTGTGACTAACGAATAGCATTTTATTTTATGTACGGACATAATCACTCACAATTCACCAGATGGAGTAATGTTTAGTCCAAAAAATGAAGATATCAAACGAGACACGCCCTACTCACTGTTTCTTTTTTCTTAAAACGCAAAAAATGTTATTCACTAATATGTTACTTTGGAACGCGGTTTCTAATATTTTGTGGGACTAAATATGGGGCAGTTAGAATATGGCATTGAAATTCTAGACCAGTGGTGGGCAAAATACGGCACGCGGGCCTGATCCGGCCCTTAAGAGGTTTTAATCCGGCCCGCCGAGGGTTTTTTTTTAGAAAAGATATGAACCTCCTTAAAAATAATAGTCGAAATGTTAAAAGACTATTGAAATTTGAACAAATAAGATACTGAATCGGTACTTCAAACATACATATTGCGTATTTCATATGTTAAGACTTCATAAATAGATTTTATTTTAATAAAGGATTGTAAAATAAAATAAAAATGCTTTATAATGCTTGGCCCACCACTAGATTTTTTTTTAACTTACCGGCCCGCGGTCAAAAGAATTTGCCCACCCCTGTTCTAGACCATGTTCACCTAAACACGTGACCACCTGATACAAATCGCTTGTTAACTTACGATCAAAATTCATTTTTATCTACGAATCAAAATGTGGTATATAATAATCAACTCGAAGCTGGCTAATATAGGAACAAAATTAATTTTTATCAATTAATCCATGAATGAAAATGTGGTCAAAGTGCGTTGGCAACTAAAAGCTGGAACGTATACCTGGAATATTACACTTAAGATGGGAACACAACGGTCGGTGGAGAGCACTAACGTTATGAAGCAGCATAAGTAAGACGGTAACTATGTAGATGTTCTTGCGACACTCTAAAGCCTGTTGGTTTTTATTTCAACTGAAATAAAGGTTTTCAAGTTTAGTATCCTGACAATATTAATCGTCCTCGTGTTGGTCCGGGCTCCTTTGCAGAATAGACCATCTGCCTTCCTGCCAGGCAGCTCGTAAAAGGCGAGCATAGGCTTAACGTCACTAACACCTGACTAGGTGGTAGAGTTTCGCAGCGACTCACCCGGATTGGTACCACCGCCTTACCTATTCCTGGCGCCATAACGTCATGACGTGTTCCGGTTTGGAGGGTAAGGTAGTCGGTAAACTTACTTTTACTTGAGGCCTAACATCCCGGCCTCAGGTTGGCAACGCACCATTACCACCTTTGGTGTCTCTAGGCGGCGTGAATTTCTTAACATCAGGAAATCCGTCTGCTTGCTTGCCTTCCAATGTCATAAAAGAAAGAAAAAAAAGAAACGTAAGTATGTATACATTCATTATGCATTTTGTAAAAAGCGATTATATTATTACTAGCTGCGCCCCGCGGTTTCACCCGCGTAAGTCCCAATCCCGCGGGAACTCCGGAATAAAAAGTAGCCTATATGTTATTCTGGGTCTTCAGCTACCTACATACCAAATTTCATCGTAATCGGCTTTGTAGTTTTTGCGTGAAAGAGTAACAAATATCCATACATCCATACATACAAACTTTCGCATTTATAATAAGTATTATTAATAGGATTACGAACAGACTCCACAATATAAATTGTTTATATAGATATGTCCTTGTTTACCTTCAAATACTATAAAAACCCGCTGTAAACGAGTTTAAACCCTACTTGACTTGTTATTATTCTTGTAGCGTGTTAAAAATTAGTAATTGTAATTTTAAACTCGTACTTCATAATCAAATGATTTTAAAACTTGCTAGCTTCTGGTCTACAACATCTGGAACGTTCTGAGAATATTTTACTACTATTTTTTTATGGTATTGGAAGGCAAACAAGCAGACGGATTTCCTGATGGTAAGAAATTCACGCCGCCTAGAGACACCAAAGGTGGTAATAGTGCGTTGCCAACCTGAGGTCAGGATGTTACGCCTCGAGCAAAAGTAGGTTTACCGGCTACCTTACCCTCCGAACCGGAACACGTCATGACGTTATGGCGGCAGGAATAGGTAAGGCGGTGGTACCAATCCTGGGGAGTCGCTGCGAAACTCTACCACCTAGTCAGATGTCACGGTGTTAGTGACGGTAAGTCTATGCTCGCTTTTTACGAGCTGCCTGGCAGGAAGGCAGATGGTCTATTCTGCAAAGAAGCCCGGAACAACACGGGGTAAAACTAAGAAAATTAGGTACGAATGTCTTGTTCAGTCTTGTATAAATGTAAGGATAAATAATTAATAATTTAACACTACTAATTACAATACTTAACTAATCATCCTTCACATCTGATAAGATAATATTTTGTTAAGCAATTAAGGTGCCGGCGAACGGTGATCTCTTCAAATCAACGTAATTTTGAAATCATCTTTATCTGAGATAAGCTGCCTTTTGTACAAGTCTTTTAGTTTTGTAGTTTATGTAAGTTAGTTGTGTACGATAAATGATTAAATAAAAATAAATAAATCATCCATATTATATATCTTTTATGCATAAGAAAGAAAATATACATGGATTTTACCATGTAATGAAATGCACATTGAGTATGGACATGTTATCATAAGGATAAAAGGTTTTATAATATACATATTGCGTGAATACCTATCTATACTGGTTACTCTTTCTCTAACCGGAATACGTATAAAACAATTGTTACATTTAGGCTGCATGTACTGTTGTAACAGTTTTCTCTGTTTTACACTTTAAACAAAAATAGAAGTATGTTATTCAGGATACATACTTGAGATGTGGATACATACATCGGCATCTTAACAAATTAGCCAGATAAAAAATAGTAGTAGATTATAAAAGTTTGTACTTCATGTATTTAACACGTCTATGATTTACGTGACGCAAGGTCTATGATAGTATTAGATATCAATAACCGGAAGAGAGATTGGTAGGTATACGATGACCCCATCGCTGGCCAATACTCCAGTCGCAGGTGGTAAAGACGAGTATCTCGATTTAGTATGCCTTGTCTGTCACAACTTCTGTGACCTCGTCACGTTCGTCACTCCGGATCCAATAGCTGCGGCAAACGCAAGCCAACCCAAACACTAACTCACAAGACACTACACTACATCATCGCCGATACCGGCGATGATGTAGGGGCGCCTAACGCCAGTATTCCTCCTATAAGTCCACCCAGAAACCAGAACGCAGCAACACCTCGAGGTACGGTCTCCCAGGAGACAGCCCTTGTTGCTGGCGTTGTATAGAACAGTCTCATCCATTTAAACCATGATGTCTCGGGCTGAACCCCCTGTTCGGCCCACAAATCCCAGTGAAGTTGTAAAAACCGCGAGGTTGGCAACGCATTAGTCAATTTAAAAAAAACTTCTGTGAACGTCGATGTCGTGTTCATAAAAATACAAAAAGGTGTGTGTGCGATTCACACACGATAGAAGTGAAACTTCAGTAAATGGACAAAAGAATGAGATGAATATATATTTGTGTCTCTTACCTGCAATAGAGTGAGATGAATATATATTTGTGTCTCTTACCTGCAAAAGAGTGAGATGAATATATATTTGTGTCTCTTACCTGTCGCTTTTCCGTTGCATCCGTTTTGAAATCACAACATTTCTAAAAAAGTTTCACTTCAAAAATTGAAAGTGTAAAAAATCGGTAACAAAAATGTATAAATCTAAATTTCCTAAAAGTTTGCTAAGTGTTGTTTTTTAGTCATAAACATTTCTATTGTTACTTGCACAAAAATATTTACAAAACTTGATTTAAAAATTACTTCTGAATGACGAAACCCGAATTAATATTGTCTAAATGTGATGCTCAAATTAACAGAGAAAGACGAATTGAAAGAAAGAGAGTTAAAAATATCTCACGGCCGTATTCCCGAAGTAGTAGCTAAGATACAACCAGAGCACCCACAAATAGTGGAAATATGTTATTTAGGATACATACCTAGTACTCGAGATGTGGATACATACACCGGCATCTTAACAAATTACCACCCACAAATACATAGGTAGTACCACAATATGGTAGGTGGCAACCCTCTCACCAACCGGGCAAATATATAATCCCGGGCAACGTTATTTTTTATAAAAAATTAAAAAACACATTTTCTTTTAGTGCTCGAACACTCGGCTCGGGTCGAATCCGAGACCTCATGATGTCAAGTCCAAAATCAGACCACTATACCACAGAGGCGATAATTAAAAAATAAATACATATTCAATGTCTTCCTAAATAATTCTGCAATGACGTAGATGTAAAAGGATTTTATTGCTACCATAACATTTTAAGCATATCCAAAAAAGCAGTTTATTTTGGTAATTAATACAAAATTAATTTTTCATTAGCTATTAGTAATTATAAAGCGTGAAGAAATAAGTTAGCAGAAAATTTTTATAGCTGTATTATATACATGCATATCTTCACTCCACATCCCTTGGGAGGTAGGCGGAGAGAATCTGATGGCAAATATAGTGTTTGCAGACTATCCTAATATCTTCACAGTCGTTACACTTTGATACAAACACGGTCGATTTCGGGAAATAGTCCGGTTTAGTAGGAATATTTAGTATTGATTAGCAGCATCCTCGGTTTCAGTGGAATTTGGAAAAATCTTATAAATTTTATTATTATTATCTTATTTTACTTAACCAATTTGGTAAATTGCTTTCACTTTTCTTAAGCCGTAATGATAATGTCATTTTCCGGTCCCCAGGCAGTCAGAAGATTCGTACAGTATTCTTACCACCCCGGTCGCAAGACGCCGACGCACCTACAATAACTGGGGTGTCTTTAAGCAAAATCTGTTGTCTCTTACCATCAGGAGAACCGTGTCCTTTTTCCCTGATTTATCGCACATGATAAAACTAAAAAAAAACAAAGATGGTTCTGAATATTTTTTCTAATGTTAAAACAGGCCCGGGTAACTATAATTTCCTATGACAGTCGGGAGGGTAGGATATCCGATAGACTGCAAATTAATTGAATCGTGTGATTTTAAACTAATCCATTTTTTTATTAATTTTTTTAAATTTTTCTATTCATTATTTCAAAAAAAATATTTTGCAAACTGTTTACTCACACATAATTCAACATTATAGGTATTCTAAGATGCTACTGTTATAGACATTAGTATTTTAACGGAAATCGTTTTTTTCTCTCTCCTGTTAAATTTTAATAATAGGACATGCGTTAGGAATTGTGGCCTAATACCCTGGCTACCTACGGCTATGGTGTCCATAGCCTGTGGTTATACCTATCTTACCAACAAGAGAGGCACGAGCTTGTTCGCTATCATTTACCATAAAAAACCGAATTCAATCATGCTATTCAATATGTATTTCAATAAAAAATAAAACTTACATTAAAAATATGTATCCAATTAAAAGAAAATTAGTTTTAATTCACAATTATAAATAAATAACTCAATATCAAGGACGACCACATCAGTCGCGCACACAGAGGATACTGATTTTTGAATGGATAAATGTATAAAACCAGTTTAAAAATTATTCTTATATACACTAATTACGATTTTTATGGATTGCACGTGAAGATTATGTTTGCAAGAAATATATAATTTAAACGTGCGTTTGTCTGTCGTTCTTTCGCGATACAAAATCTTTATCTACCTAAAAGATAAAAATGAATCGTTAGAAGTGTGTTGCCAAGCGATAACTTTGGACCGATTTGGCTTTTGATTTGTCCGGAAAATGTTCTTAAGAAGAGAAAAACCAGGAAGGTTTTAGGGAAAAACAATACTTTATTTTATCCCATACAAAATGAACGGGTGGAATTAAGTTCGCCGTGACGGCTGGTACCTTTATAAAAATAATAATAATACATACATAATAATACATATCTCTTTTTTTATCGTGGGGAAATCTATCCTATATCTATAAAATCCTCCCCTTTGTCAGGTACCGGGGCTGTGGGGACGCTTTTGCAAACTTCTACCGCCCTGGCGACTTTTTTTATTACAGATTAATTTATTAACTTCCCTTGTATCTTCCATAATATATTTCAACTGGGCTCACTGTGAAATCATCATCAAGGCTATAACAACTAATTTAAAAACGTTTTCATAGCCCAGGTGAAGCTTCAGTAGAGAAACCGGTTGATTTAAACATAATAATAAAAAAATATAGTAGAAAGTACGAGATACTAATCGCTTCTGTGGTCTAGTGGTTCAATTGTTGGACTTGACTGCATGAGGTCCCGGGTTCGAATCCCGGGTCGGGTAACAAAAAGAAAATTGGGTTTTTCCAATTTTCTAATAAAAAAAATGTTGCGCGGGATTGGAAATGTGCCCGGTTGGCGATAGGCTTGATAGATCTAACACGGCTCCTTAGCAGATTGCCACCACCACCTTACCTATTCCTAACGTTATAACGTGTTACGTATCGATTCGGAGGATAAGGTAGCCGGTAAACTTGCTTCTGCTAGCCTAACATCTCGGCCTCAGGTTGACGACACACCTTTACCACCTTTGGTGCCTCTCGGTGGCATGACTTTCTTACCATTAGGAAATCCGTCTGCTTGTTTGCCTTCCAACGTCATAAAAAATACCCTGGCCATAGGACAGCAATGCACCCATAGCATATAACATGGTCTATCATCTCTTACCTTCAGAAGAGTATCATACTTGTTGACTATTTTGTCTAGTAAAAAAAACGTCAATCACTAATCCGACCATAGCCTGACGATACTCCAACGACCTTTGAATATTACCAACGTCCGACGACATACATGTAGGTCGTCAATTCAAACGACAGGAAATCGGTTCACAATACTATACGTAAGGTTGAAAGACCTCAAAGTTAAGTAAGTTCATTGGTTGCCAATGTAGGAAATATGATTACGTTTTCATATTAAAAAGGTTAAACCGATTTTCATTAAATTTGGTATAAAAATAGATCAGAATTAGGAAAAGGACACCTGCTATGTTTGTTGTCTAGCGGTTAGATGTTGGTATTGATTACACGAGATCTTGCTTTCTATTCTCGAGTCGGCAACTCAGAATATGTTGTAATTTGTTGAGAAGCCAGCAGTTGCATAAATTTGTACGTCCGTTGCCCGGGATAGGTTAAGCCTATGCTTCGCAATAGGTTTACCACCTGTAACACACCACACTTCGGGAATACGGGCGTGAAGATTCTTACTTCATCCAAGATAGGTAAGGCACCTTTACTACCTACCTATTACTACCTTTACCTTAAAGGATGCCCGAAGTAAATAACATAGGTGAAGTCGATACACGATCATTAAAAAAATCGGTTTAAACTACACAGGTACGTAAAAGTAAAATTTTCTGCGCTGCGTATACGTATCGACCGCATAGTAAGTAGGTACCCAGTACCTACTGCTAAATTCCGACAAAAACCGTAGAAGGAATTTTGAAGCCTGATATGTATCTAAACTACCATAGAAATTTTCGTTACGGTGTCAATTACACCCCGTACATTAACCACCTGTATTTCAAAACTTTAAAAGATTATGTGGTAACCATTAAACAAATGCAAAAACCATAGTTTTGATAGTCCTTTACCTGTCAAGCAGTTTCTTTGCTACTATTGGCAAATTAATATTTAATATGACATTTATATAATCCCAAAAACATGTCTTTATATCTTTCCACGTGCGGATAGGATTTTGTTTGATTGATGCTATGGGAAAAATCAAGATACACAGTAGTAACAAATAAATTTTAACTTAATTTTTGTTTAAAACTTGACTTGTGTTCCACTGTTTGTATTTTCTAGTTTTGTTGTAAATACGTATGTAAGTAGTTCCTATTAAGATTTTATTTTGTTCATGTGGAATAAATTTCGAAATGTGGTTTTAAGAGTTAGAAAAGCAAGATAAAAAACCCGGCCTTGCTTTTATCCAATTTATATGTTGTGGTGACAGAATATCTATCTAAAACTTGCTTGATATCATTTTGTATACACGTCAAACATTAAAATTGGTTAAAAAATACCATCGCATTTCTCATTTATCCCCTTACTGCAAGGAATTAGATATGAATTTGAAAAAAATATATGATGTTACATATAGCATTCAGAAGGCATAAAAATACAAAAAATATGTATTGTATATTTTTAGATTTATTGACAAAAACAAAGAAATTCGTATATGATACATACTTCATGCATGTATCATTTGTGATATGGGAAAACTGCTATCAAATAGGTATGATACCACATGCATTAAGGGTAGCGAGAAATAAAAAGTTAAACGAAATTAATACGATTATTTATTCATTTTACTATGGATTCATAATGTAGCAGGTATGTATTACGGAAGCAGTTTTTTAGTAGCAAAGTGCTTATTGAAATAAAAAAAGATTTTTTTTGACATACACAAGGCACTACTCTGAAATGCTTTCAACTGGTCAAAAAAAAATCTGAAACTGGTTTACAGAATTACGCTAAATGTTAGTAAAATATACGTATTTTAAAAAAATATTATCTTAGAATAGTTCCTTTGCGTGATCGTTGATTGTCGAACAAACACCTGGGGCCCTACCATGAACGCCTATAGCAGTATTATTTCCATCTTGCTAAATGTCTGCATTTATAAGCAACTTTATGATATACGTCATAAGGTTGTCTTTCTCGACTGACAATTAGTATTGTTGAAATAGTACTGTTTTAAGAGCTTATGGTAACCCCCCAGATCAAGCAAACGAACTTGTTTATTTAAGTATATATAGGTAATTTTAACTGCCCCTTCCTGTATTTTTTTTTCAAACATTGTGACTTACATTATAAACTTAAAATAACCTCTAATCCCTTCACTGACAAACATCCAGTCTATTTGATCCAGACTATTTGCATAAATGCATATTGTATTTTTGATAGTTGTAAACCATATTTGATAGTTGTAAAAACTATACACTGTTGCATGGTGTCTCATTTATGATAATGAAATTACACCACTACTGTATAATGTTTCATAATATATATGATACGAAAGAAAATCGATGTAAATTAAGAGGAAATTTGAACAAAACAAAATGCATTTATGAAAATACAATTTTGGCTAGTATATGAAATTATTTAATAGAATACAACTAATAATTATTATTAGATAGCTCATTAAATAAGACATAAAATTGAATTTGAAAAGTCGGTCTTCAATTCTCGTCCCTTCAAAAAAGGGCTGGCTCACACTTTTCAGGTTAAATGTCAGGAGTACACGTCCGATTCAGTATTTTTTGTATTTCCAATAGAGAAAATAATAAAAATTTTGGAGTAGATGGAAAAAAATGGAAGTGATCAGATATGATACGTCATGCGGTAAGGGGTTAAACATTCTGCTTTTGTTTGAATAAAATTTTTAATCCTACAACTTTTTTTTTAGATTTCATGGTAAATACGATTTTTTTTAGTGTGTGTTACGATCCCTTGAGAAATAAACTTGGCAACACTGTTGTTAGTTGTTACCTCAGATAAGGGGATACTTTATCTGAGGTTGTTACCAACTGTGAACTGTCATACGCATACCATGTCATAGTGTTGTTTGCATCACAAATTGTGTCACAAGTTATTTGGTAGTTATAACTTATAATGTATTGAATAAAAAGTTTAACGATGGCAGAAGACAATGTTGATAGTAAAGAAGATATTAAATTTAAGCCTCGAAAGCGAAAGAATATCAGGCAAAGAATTAAAATCGAGGATGAAGAATCGGAGGACGAGGAGTTCATATTGGCTAAGTTGGAAGAAATGAAAGAGGTCCAGAAACTTCGTGAAAGACCTAACGGTGTTAGTATAGTAGCATTGGCTACTGGACAAAAAGTTAGTTTAGTTGAAGAAATAGCTTGCAAAGATCCTTTCAATGTTAAAGCTGGTGGTATGGTGAATATGCAAGCTTTAAAAAATGGAAAAGTGAAGCAAGTAGATGATGCATATGACACAGGAATTGGTACTCAGTTTTCTGCTGAAACTAACAAGCGAGATGAAGATGAGGAAATGATGAAATATATTGATGAAGAACTTGCGAAAAGAAAGGGTAAGCCTTATGAGATTCCTCTTATCTGATATTTTGTAATACAGTTAAGTACATGCTATTTTTGTACTATTTAGCAGTCTCCAATCACTTATATTTTAAATAGCCAGCAATAGCAACAAAAAATTTTATGATTAGGTTGTTTTCATAGTTTAATTTGACTTTTATTTTATTGACCCGCTTTTTAATGGCCGGGATATTACGTAGGGGTATGTCCTCGGAGTCATTACATGTAATTATTAAACCTATTAAATCATCTTGTTAATTATTTAGATAAAATTGAGACTTTTGACTTTAACATGATTGTAAAAAAAAGTATTTTCACGCCCTTATCCCCGAAGAGGTAGGCAGAGGCACATACAGGGCACCCACGACTAGCCGAAGACACTAAGTCCCACAATGTGATAGGTGGCAAGCCTATCGCCGACCGGGCACATTTCCAATCCCGACCAACATTTTTTTATTAGAAAATTGCAAAAATCCAATTTTCTTTTTGTTGGCCGACCCGGGATTAGTACCCAAGACCTCATGCAGTCAATTCCAACAACCAGACCGCTCGACCACAGAGGTGATTAATATTATTGTAACCTTTTAAAGTAACCTGCAGAATAATGAATGAGTAAACTAGGCATATCAATAACAACAAAATTATTAGGTAAGTTTTCAATATTGTCTAGTTAAGACGGATTATTCAGGTTACAGTTAAGAATACTGAAATTAGGGGCTGAAAGGGGAGGGATCTGAGGTGAATTGTATTTTTTGTTTTACCTGAGACTGAAATCAAACCTGCAACCTTTGTCTGTGCTGACATTGTTAGTCATTTGCCTGTTACGCAAGTGAAAGTCTGACCGCCTGTCAAATTGTTTGGCTTAGTGTCTTGGGCTACTCGTGGTTGCCTTGGTTGTGCCTCTGCATACCTCTTCAAGGATATGAACATAAAGATATTAAATGATACCCTATCTTGATTGATACTAATATTTCATTTCTTAACAATAATAAATGTGGATAGTGCATAAAGTTCAGTTTAGCAAGAAAGTTGTGCGAACTTTTTTTATGTAATACTTAATCAATAAGGTACCAGGAAAATTTCAATAATAGACAAACTGTTAGTTAATCATCAGAATTTATTTTATTGCCTTTGAGGTATGCTCCATCAGAAAAAATACACTTACACTAACAAACAAACAAACTAGTAACCAAAATTTTTGAAACACTATTCCCAGTGTTGATTTCAGTTCTGGCTGAAAATTCTCTTTTGCATCTTCTTACAATTGAAAATGGGTGCCACAAATTGTTATTTTGAGTTATAGGAAAAAGAGAGAAGAAAAAGAAAGAAGTAGGCTGGAGCCCTATCTGGTGATTATGGTATTTGTTGAGTGTCTTGGTCAAAAATTTGTTTACAAGTTTCTTTCTGCAAATCTGACCATTTGTGTCAATATTTCTTATTTTTATGTGACCTTAATACAAAAGCACCAATTGCTCAACACCTGAATAGTCAAAGAATCCACTGAACATAACTTTGTATTGTAAACGAGTTTGGAGTCATTTTTTCGGTTTTGATTGAGTTGGAAGGTGCCACTCAAAAGCTTTTTGACTAGTTTGCATGTCAATCTCGTAAATGTTGATGTTAATTCTGTTGTTAACTCCATGCAACCAGTACTAAGTCACATCCAATCTTAGGCAACCCTAACTAAAAACAGCACTCTATGTAATACAAAAATAATAGATGCAACTCAAAGCTCCAAAATAAAAAACAGTGGTGCCAATCTAACAACAACAAAAATAAACAACAATTTTATTTTGGAACCATAAACAAATAATTTCACTTGTTTTATGATTATTCAAAGTTGGGTGTGAGTTTTTATGTCAACGAGATGCACCAATAGAATAAGAACAGAGAACTACACTACAATATATATACAAACACATACTATATAGAATTATACAAAACTATATCATTAAAAGTAGTCCTAATAATGTAAATAAATAAAAAAAAAACATTATTTGTAGTATTACAATATATATTTTGCAATTGTTGGAATCAAAAAGTTCTAATAGTATTACAATTTTTAATGAATAGAAATTTTTTAAGATTAAAGACAAGCATATATAAAAAACATAATATTTCATTACTTTTTCCAGAGGGCCACCTTAAAGATACTAAAGATTTTGACGAGAATGAGACATTAAAATATCTGGCACCAGAGGAGGCTGCATTACTATCTCTTCCTGAGCACTTACGATCCTCATCCACTAACAGATCAGAGGAAATGCTCTCCAATCAAATGTTAAGTGGAATACCAGAAGTTGATCTTGGTATTGATGCAAAAATAAAAAATATTGAGGCAACTGAAGAAGCCAAAATGAAATTATTATGGGAAAGACAGAATAAAAGAGATGGTCCATCACAATTTGTACCAACTAACATGGCAGTCAATTTTGTACAACATAATAGATTTAATATAGACAACAGTTTAAAAAAGAGAAAAGCTGCTAATCCTGTTGTTACTAATACTGAAACTAGTGTTATAGACGATAATGTTAATAAAATAGTCAAAAAAGCTAAAGGTGAAAGAGCTACTGATGACTATCATTATGAGAAGTTCAGAAAACAATTTAGACGATATTGACTAATTTAGATAACTTTAGGTCTAGCCTATCCTTGGCGTTCTGGTGGGAGACACCGACCATCAAACTTACTTCAATTAAATTGTCGGTATCAGGAAGTGAAGACCCCATCGCCTGCTTGTAATATGAGTAACCGAATTATTTAGTTAGTGGAATCTTGTATATTTGTACATGAGCATTTACCTATTCATAAGATATCTGAGTAGCACTATGATAGTAGACATTTCAATAGGTAGGTGAATAGTAATTCTTATCTATTTATCTAAACTATCGATCATCACTAATCTATATTGATATCTGTATTGATATCAGTAACTACTTTTTCTGAACAGCCTTAATAGTTAGTAATGTCAGAAACACAGATTTTGTATTTTTTTCGTAGTTCGTAGGTATTTCATGTCTATATATTTAGAGGTGAATGTAATTTACAGATTTGACTAAGTAAATAAATAATGCGACCTTTATCCTATATAAAGAGTAGAAATACGGACTATAATAATGACGACTCGGCAGTCGGCACAGGTAGATTTTTTATAGCCCATATGAATATGTTGTAAGTTAATAAATAATATATGGTGTTATTTTATTTACTTTTTCTTTTCTCCTGCCGCAATATGACCCAAACTTTGCCTACTACTTAAATTGATGTAGACGTAATACAATAGACTCGTAATTCCTAAGAAAAAATTTCCATTTGTCACACAGTCACGTCCTAGAAAGCGCTCAGGTAAAATGCAAATAAATCAAAATATTGGCTAGTTGTTGCACGCTATTGGAAGTAACGTTAGGTACCTATTGTAATTAACGTTAGGTACCTATTGTAAGTAACGTTAGGTACCTATTGTAAGTAACATTAGGTACCTATTGTAAGTCAATTGAATGTTTAACTAGGTACTATCACAATATACTATTCCCAAAAATAACGTTATTTTTTATTTAAGGTCATAACATCTTAGCTATTTTAGCAAAAATAACTGTGTTCTAACAAATACATATCTTCTTAAACATTATCGCATTATCAATACTTGGCTTCGCCCGCCATAATGAAGCATCTACTTCACTGATTTTAATAAAAAGTGCCTTGACTTATGTTACTTCTGGACAACATTACGAGATGTTTTTTAAGGTACATATTGCTTTATAATTTGTGTTACTTTTGGATCTAGTAGTGACAATTTTTATTATCTGTATAGTTTTTTGTTGTTTTTTTGATTTTGTCCATCACAAACACAAAACATCAAAAGTTTTCACTTTTTGAAATCACCATAAGTAAATTATTTTCTTAATAAGGCAAACAATTCTGCTAACAGTTTACATGCCATGTTGTGTTTTTAGATATTATGTAAATTTAATGTAGTTGGTAATTTCGAAAAATAAAATTTTTGAATGAGCAAAACTATATTTTACACAATGTTTTAAAATAAAGTTTCGCTCATTTCCGTTGATTTATTTCCCTTGTTAGTCCTGGGTGCTGATTATGTTGTTTATTATCTCAGTTGCCAACCCAAAATGGAAAAGTGTACATCAAATGACATCATTTATGTTTGCTATTTCTGTTGGTCACTGGAGATATGTAGCAAATATAAAACACGTCATTTGACAGCTATTTGATGTACACTTTTCCATTTTAGTTGGCAACTGAGACACATAATCAGCCCCCAGGTCCGCTGAGTCGTCGAATAAACCATCTCTCTACCAGGCAGCTCGTAAGAGGCGTGCATTGGTTAGACTTAAGGTCATTACCAATTAACTCACCGATTGCAGTATTGTGCAGCAACTTGCCCGGGTAGGGCTCCACCGTCTTACCTTCTGCAGTCTTAGTGATTCTGTCATATTCTGGTACTCATTTCACCGGCAGAGCTATACAGTAAGCCTGAAATCCCGCCCACAGGACAACGGTGCACATGTAATGTATGGTGTCTATAGACCACCATTGACACTCCCGCGGAAACCTCTTGAAATGTTTGAATATATTTTTTTTCGAAATGTCTACTGTTGTGTACGTCTAACGACTTTTACAACGTCATCGTGCTAGTGGGCGAGCAGAGTGCTCAGCCAGAGATTGAATTATGGGTGGGGCCTGGGACCCTCCTTAAGGGTGTCCTGTAAGACCGTACCTAGGCTTAGGGTGGGATCTTGGTTATTGAATAAAAATATTATTAAGATAGTAATTTGGACCAAATGGCAAAGAATTAATTACATTGGATCATTCAGTTTAATAGTTTCAACATATATCGGTAGTACCCGGGTCGGGCTACAAAAAGAAAATTTTAAATTTCCTAATAAAAACAACATGGCCCGGGACATATTATCCATAATATGTGCCCGTTTGGCGATAGGCTTGTCACTTATCGCACTGTGGGACCTACCCCTAGCTTTCGAAACGTCAATCAATTTTAAACAAAGGTTTATCTCTTCATGAGAAAAAATAAGAAAATGGGGCAGTTGACAGAATATGTCGACACCGCTAGAATTGTTAGTTATTTTCACAACTTCAAGTCTTATGGCATTCCTCTCTGGGGAAGCTTGATCAAGCTCTGGGAAAGCTCGGGGAAGGTAAATATTACGTTACACTAAACTTCTCGTATATATCAAAGACTTACCATTACTAATAATCGCCTCTGTGGTCTAGGTTCAGTTGTTGGACTTGACTGCATGAGGTCCCGGGTTCGAATCCCGGGTCGGGCAACAAAAAGAAAATTGGGTTTTTCCAATAAAAAAAAATGTTGCTCGGGACAGGATATGTGTCCGGTTGGCGATAGGCTTGCCACCTATCACTTTGTGGGACTAAGTATCTTCGGCCCTAATCGTGGGTGCAATTGTTGTGCCTCTGCCTACTTCTTCAGGGATATGGGCGTTAAGATACTTACCATTACTAAATTTAAAAAACAAATAATAATTTTAAGTTGTGTGGTAAGAATTATAAGATTTCAGAATATTTAGAAGATAGAAGTGCTTGGGATTAATAGCTCCTCATACCAATCTCTACAAATTATGTACCTATATAATATATACTTTCTAAATAAGATTTATAAGACACTAGCGGCCCGCCATATACGTATAACATATACGTTATATAAACCTTCCTCTTCAATCGCTTTATTTATTAAAAAAACGCGTCAAAATCCGTTTCGTAGTTTTAAAGATTTAAGCATACAAACGGACAGAGGAAGCGACTTTATTTTATACTATGTAGTGAACAGATAAGCCCGCTGAGTTTCTTTCGTCGGATTTTCTCAGTGAGTGGCCGTGTTCCGATCCGGTGGTAGTTTTTAGAGAATCTGTATAGATCCATGTGAAATAAATATAATTTTATTATTATAATTATTAGTAACCGCTATTTAACACGAGTCAACTAAATTCACGTTAAACATTTTATGAATAGTTAAATAATTATAGATTCAAATTGATTGGCATTTCAGAAACTGGGCGTTGGCGTTTTCGGGTAATCGTGGGTGCTGTGATTGTGCCTCGCCCAACTTTCTCGGGGATACGGGCGTGAAGATACATTTTAAATCGTAGAGTTAAATTTAGCTTGGCTCGTCCGTATACACAGAGCAGCAGGAACACGTCTCCCGGACAGAGGTCGTAACCTGACCAGTTCCGAACACTGCCGACCAGTTCCGAACTCTGCCGACTAGATCCGAACACTGCCGACCAGTTCCGAACACTGCCGACCAGTTCCAAACACTGCCGACCAGTGCTGACACTGGCACGGTTCCCTTACGTCGGACGATCCCACGTCTAGAACACTAAAACTGGAAAATATTAAAAAATAAGTCATGGAAAACGAAAATAGTTTCTTTTATTCACTCAAATGAATATAAATCATGAACAATACTTTAAGTAGAAATAATGGACGGATTTAAATGAGACAAAATTAACTAACATTGATTTTGAGCTGTCAAAATGGCGACCATCCGATTACTGCACCGCTATATTTATATAAAAAAGATAATGGCGGCTCGGCTAGCATCGAATTCTAAAATTTTAATAGACAAAGAAAAGAGATAGGACATTTTCGGTCCTGTCAAATTAGTAGAAACAAGCTAGCGGCCCGCGCTCGACCTGCCAACCGGATGCTGTATATTTAATTACAATATACTTCTACATACATTACTTAATTGTTTATAAGACAAATGTAATGAATCTTTATTTAACTAACATACAAATATATATTATGTTACTTGACACAGTTTTCCAAACATATGGCGACTTATGTGAATAAATCAATTTGACAGCACTAGATGTGTCCCTCTCTTTTTCTTTTTAAGATTTCGCATCTCAAAACCAACAAAACTTATTATACATACTAAAATTTAACATTTGCTTTGCAAACAATTAAAACTTTGAAATACATATAAAATAACAAACATTCAGTTTCCTTAAAGATATAATTTAATAATGCACTTTAAATACTAAATACAAGACCAGAGTGTGGACGGATCGATATAAATCTAAATCTCAGAGTCATGTGTTTCGCGGCTTCAGGTACGGTCACGTGACGGCAGGTACCAACTTGGTTTTTTTTTTTCAATTCAAGTGTTAGTGGTCCGGTACAACTTGCACACAATTTTAAAATATTCGTTTCTTTTATATTTCTTTGAAATTGATGTATTTGGGCCGTAAAGAACAATACTATTTAATCAATTATATTCAACAAATAATAATAACACCGGTAAAATAAAAACCTGGCTCTTAGAGGCGGATTAACTGTCGAGAGCGCCCTAGGCAAAAAAAAAGGCTTTCTTGTAGTGGTCTAAAGCTACTCTAGGTATTAGATTGTGACTTTGGATATTTAGGGAAATCTTTAGATCTACTATTTGAACAATTTCTTATTACTTGCATTGTATTTATTTTCATTGACACCGGCGCCTCTCATAACCTCGCGCCCCTAGGCAAGTGCCTAGTTTGCCTTAAGGATAATTCGCCACTGTATCGACGATGGGACTTTTACCACTACACGGATCTCCGACTGTTCTCCCGTCGGACCGCCGCCGGCCGGACCGAAACAAATGTGCGAACAAACTAATTAGAACTCCATGAGATTTGTGTTCGTTTGTAATTGGGTACCACAGTCACCGCGGATGTTAACATTGTTCCGAATGAACTACCCGAAATCGAGAAATATTTACGGGAAACCGAATATAATAAAACTTACACAGAGCGACCGGACAAAGGAACGTATCATTATTTATGTATTAATTTAGTTCACGGTAGGTACATCCCAAAGCAATAATACAACGTTTCTAAAGATTCTTCTAGAACATAATATACTGTCAGTGTGGTTTTAAAGCTATATATATGTATATATAGTACGGCGGGAGCCATACGTCCCGGTATACTCGCCCAGACATACAGAACGTACAATTGTCATACAACATCATCCAATCCAATGTTATATAAATGTGATTTTATTAAAATGAACGTGTGGTGGGTTTTATATTTTATACAAAAGATATTTCACTAAATCATAATAGAATATTTGCACACAACATTTCCGCCATAACAATTATTGAAGCAGATATTGGTGGTAATTCTGCTGTTCACAAACTAAACTTATTTTAGATGCATGCTATCTTTTTCAAATGAAACAAAAACAAAAGAGATGGAACGTTTTAGACACGTCAGATTAGTCCGAACATGTCCAATTGTGATGTTTTTAATCGACGTTTTCCGAGTGATGGATTAAACGTGTAAAGAAATGACGTGTACGGTCTAATTTGACAGCACTACAAGTGTTTTGTCTCTTTCTGTTACGATCGTTGAAAGAAGACAATAATTATGACTTAAAATTAGCTTAGTGAGTGCGCAACAAAATTGCCACCATTATCTACATAATGACCCGGC